>CM059193.1:26046206-26508454 GCA_030323885.1 Branchipolynoe longqiensis
ATAGGTCTGAAATTTTAAACGTTTTTTTAAAGTTTTTTAAACAATTATAAATTCCCGGAGGGGGGAATTTGAAAATAGGGGAGGAATCTTAAAACTGTTTTTAAGTTCCCACCCCCCCCCAGGAATCTGAAAACGTTTTTAATTTCCCTGGAGGGAAGCTAAAAACTTTTCAGATTCCCGGGGGGGAACTTGGGAAGGGGGGGGGGGGGGAAGTTGAAATCGTTACACCGGTGTCAATAACATAAACTGTCATAGCATTACATCAGGAGGTAAAACCTGAATAGACGATTTCCACCACCCTCTCTTTTTGTTGGTCGCAGAATGCATTGTGGGAAATGGGCTAATACATAATAGAGAATTTTCACCACCAACCCACCTTCTAACGTCAGTGACAGAATTAATGTTGTGGGTCATAAGCTCAGCATGTTCTATGAAAAAGGTCTATAGATAGAGGATTTCCACCACCAATGCCCACCCTCTGATTGCAGTGGGAGAACTACTGGTGATAAGGGTCACAGCTTAGTGTGCATCATGCTCTGTGGGAAAGGTACTATGGAGAATTGTCATCACCAACTCGCCCTCTGATGGCAATGGCAAAAGTTAATGTTGTAATCAGTCCACGGAAAAAGGTATATTGGTTAGAAATAAGATATGTTCTATTAAATGTTCTACTAAATAAAAAAATAAAAAGAGGAAGACTCTTACCAAGAAAATCCAAAAAAACTAACATAGATCACTAACCACAAACCATAATCTTAAGAAACACAGACCGATAACTGCCCAGCATTGAAATCAAGCTCGATCATCCAAGCTTATATACTATGGACAGCATAAACATCCCATAAAAAATATATATATATATATATATATATATAATGGGAAGGGAAACATATCCTAGTAAATGTATCAATTTTAATGAATGCTAAAAGGTCGCATTTCTTTTATCAGTTACGGTCTAAATCGAACTCCTAACCCTTATTTGTGGGCAGCGATGGCGTGTGACGTGGTCGTTGAAACCTACTGCGCATTGCATGATGGGTAAAGACAGTCCGATGTGTCTGATGCACACCAGGTAAAAGTAGCTGCACAGCGACAGCATTGATCCTTGATGAAGGCCGGACCTTGAATCAAGGCTCCCGTGGAAGTAATCTGGCACTTCTACCAGGGCTTTGAAAGCCTCTTGTCTGGACCATAGATCCCAATGTAGATAGAAAGGTGTATGTATATATGTATATAGATATGTATTTGTATAATGTATATGAATAATGGATATATATAATGTATATGTATAATGTATATGTATAATGTATATGTATAACGTGTATGTATAATGTATATGATAATGTATATGTATTATGTATAATGTATATGTATAACGTACATGTATAAGGTACATGTATGATGTATATATTTGTATAATGTATATTATAATGTATATGTGTAATGTATATGTATATATATATATGTGTATATATGTGTATACATGTATATGAGCCTGTCTCAAAAGGTGATAACTCTTCTTTCTTTTTTTTTCCATTGTAACGATTAACACAAAACAGCACAGAAACGGTTACACTGAAAACACAAGGACATTTGCTTCAAATCAATATGTATTCTATGGGGATTATGAAACACCATGTAAAAAACAGATCAGTTTATCCTGAGCAAATGCATAAGCATATAGTATGTTGATCGCTACAATGGACAAAGGTGTGTCCCATATTGCTTAGCACCTTTTGAGACAGTCTCATATATATGTGTATATATGTATATGTATGTATGTATGTGTATGTATATGGATCTACAGTAAAACCTCTCTAAATCGCCCGACCATCGAACCGACTTTAAGTGGTCCATTTAGGGAGGTGATCGGTTTAGAGAGTTAGAATATCCTTACAAGGGTATTGTTGGGACCCAAATAAAGCGATCAATATAGGGGAGTGGTCGATCTGTGGAGCGGTCGGTATAGAGAGGTTTTACTGTGTATGTATATGTATATATATGTATGTGTATGTATATGTATATATATGTATGTGTATGTATGTGTATGTATGTGTATATATATGTGTATGTATATGTATGTATATGTATGTATATATGTATGTATATGTATATATATATATATATATATGTATATGTATGTATATGTATGTATATGTATGTATATGTATATATATGTATGTATATAGACTCACCTCTGCAGAGACCAGACGGAATGCACCAATGAGTTGACCGTAGGTCTCCCGTGTTGGTAGATCGTGGTATTCGAACCCACGGGTTCAAACCCTGGTCGAGTCAAGACAATGACTTCAAAAGTGTATGCTTGCCTCTTCCTAGCCAGGCACTCTGCATTATTAGGATATGACAAGGACTGCTTGGCTCAGTGTCAGGATAATGTGACCTCTTGCTGCTTATCGCAAAGAGTAGCCTATGTGGCAACAGCAGGTTTCCCTCCAAAGAAATATGTCAGAATGACCATATGTTTGACGTCCAATAGCCGATGATAAAATCAATGTGCTCTAGAGGCGTCGTTGTATAAAACAATCTTTACTACACTAAGTGAATCCAATAGAACCTGTTATTGCTGAAGCCTATCTGATTAGAGTTTTGATAAGCATGCCAACATTAATTTAGTGTCCTAATCAGGTCACACTGAGCCAACCAGTCCTTGCCCTATCCTAATAATGCCGAGCGCCAGGGTAGAAAGTGACAAGTATCAATTTTAAAATAATGGCTTTGACTCGATCAGAGTTTGAATCCAACGATCTACCAAAATGGGAGACGGGCGCTCAACTCATTCGGTCATCCGGCATGGTCGCAGCACAAATAGAAGCTTTGTTGTCATTTTGTTTCTGTTTTTTAATGTTGTTTGGTTTTCTTTGTATTTAAAATTAAAAAGCAATTTCTATAGCAGTTTAGAACCAGGCTTATAGGGTCGATAACACTACAGAGCTGAATGCTACCCTGGATGCTCACTCGGTGTCCTTACTTGGAGGACAACAACACAACCAAAGGCCTCGTCCAATCAGCTGGCAGCACACAATTCGCCTCGGTCCTCTTGCTTCGTCAACCAATCAGGGGCTAGAGGTCACCTTCCTTGACCAAAGAGCTCTATCATCAACGGGTGGAGGTGGGGTAACCCTGCCTCTTCATCGCCAGTGTCTTCTCTGTCAACATATACTCGTCACAGCGATCAGATCTGTTGGCTGAATTGGTTGGTTGTTGGAGTTGTACGTCCTGACAACATCTAAGGTCATGTTAGGATGGATACTGACTTGTGACAGTGCACACTCATGGTGACTTTATAGTGCTGCTCCACTGGGAAATCAGGCTGCCGGCAGCATGACCTGATATCCAACTCAGTTACATTATCCAGACACTGAGCTAACCAGTCCTTGCCCTATCCTAATAATGCTGAGTGCCAGGCTAGGAAGCAACAAGTATCAATATTATAAGTCATTGGTTTGACTCGACCGGGAACCGAACTCCTGACCTTCCGAATGCGAGGCATGCACTCTACCGATTCGGCCAGGTGGCTGAATTGGTAAGAGTGCTGGCTTTCCATGCAGAAGGTCGGGGTTTCAAATCCCAACCTTGACTCACAAAATTGATCCTTGTTGCTACAGAGCTTGGCATGCAGGTCATGGTGTTGGCGGCCTCATTTCCCAGTGTGGCAGCACTATAAAGTCACCATGAGTGCACCCTGCCACAATTCGGTACCCATCCTGGTATAACCTTACATGTTGCTAGGACATAACCCCCCACAAACCAAACTATTTCTACCTCTCCATATTTCTATATCTCTATATCTATCTCTCTTCATATAAGTACAGTACAACCCCTTTAAACCAAGCTCGGTTAAACCAAACGATCGGTTAATCCAAACTTTTTTTGGCGGCCTGGCAAAATACTACCATTTATCATATAAAAAAAGTTGGTTAAACCAAAGTCGGTTAATCCAAACAAAATTGTCGGGCCCCAGGCCACTCCGGTATGGTTAAACCAAACTTTCATGTGGTTATAAGGTCATCTGAGACTTTTTGATATGATAAATGGTAGTATTTTGCCGGACCGCCTAAATTTTTTTGGATTAACCGATCGTTTGGTTTAACCAAGCTTAGTTTAACGGGGTTATACTGTATATACATAAAAAGCAATAATCAGTGTCCACATACATTGTATGTTACATTCATAATGCACCAACATTTTTGCCAAAGCCAAGTCAAAGTCAAAGTCAAAGCTCGGTTAAACCAATGATCGGTTAATCCAAACAATTTTCTAGGGTGCCTTCAAGTTTGGTTTAACGGGGTTATAATGTATATGGAATATAATATATATATATATATTATATATATATATATATATATATATTAATTATATATATAGATTATATAAGCTCGATGGTGCTACTGAACTAGTACTATATGGTCTGGTATGCTCACTGACCTTGATGTTCTGGGTTTGCGCCCAAGATGGCAAACTCCTGCTCGAGCTGCTCACATGGGAGCGCTTGACTGACTGCCGACCTCCATTCACCTCCAGATTTTTGACCAATGTGAATCAAGAGTCATTTTTCTCAACCAATCATTTTCTAATTGTGTTTTGTAGTTTATTTGTTGGAGTTTTTGTCCTGGCATCATCTAAAGTTGGTTGGTTTTTGGAGTTTTATGTACTGGCAACATCTAAGATCATATTTGGATGGGTACTGGCCATCGTGTCTGGTCATTGTATTAGCATGCCTAGATCCAAATAACCTATACATACACATGCACACCTATATCCGCCTCTTTCACAATTCCATACCTGGGTTGCGTTCAACTTACACCTGGGCCGTAATCGATTAACACGACCCGGGCGACTCGGGTCACCCGAGTCGTCTGAATTTCAAATCGAACACCGCGAGTGGAGTCGACAAAAACACGTGCCGTGTGCAAAACGACCCGACGCCAGTAACCCACCTCTTGGCTGGGGTTTGCTAGGAACGATGACGTCACACCTGAGCTTGTACCTGTAGCTACCACTACAAGTCCTATTCGTTGTTTTAATGCTTTTTTTTAAATAACCCAGATTGTCAGCTTATACCATCCTAAAATACTTTAAATCCTATTTTGCTGTACTTATATTGGTTATTAAAACAAATAATTAGGTTTTAGATTAAGCCACCATTTTTTCCAACCCGAGCGTGCAGAAGCTTATTCGGTTATTCGACAAAGACATGCCAGTCGATTCGTCTATTCTTCGTTTTTTTATCTTACGATTTTATTTACGTTTCTTTTGTGACGATGTTGGGTATGTAGATATTACATTTTAAAACCCGGTAACCGCAGCCATTTTGGAGGCAGAATTTTTCGTTTTCGCCTACTCGAAAAGCATGACACCTAGGAGTCATCCCCGAGGCACATGTTGAATGCAAATTGGCAAAAAAAAGAACGTCGCGGAGACGTATTGTAGATGACTGTCAGGCATACCCTGAACGAGGCCCTGCTCCCCTTGGTCATAATCGATTAACACGACCCGGGCGATTCGGGCCACCCGAGTTGCTAGAATTTCAAATCGAACACCGCAATTGGAGTTGACAAAAACATGTGCCATGTGCAAAACAACCCCAACCCCAGTAAACCACCTCTTGGCTGGGGCTTGCTAGGAACGATGACGTCACATTTGTGCTGGTACCATCATGCAGGATAACAGCTACCAATACCAGTCCTACATGTTTTTGTTGTGGAATAACACAGATTAATTAAATGGAAATAAACTAAGCAATCATAAAATACTTCAAACCCTATTTTGCTGTAGTTATATCGGTTATTAAAAAAAAAAAGTTTTCGATTAAGCCACCATTTTTTCCACCCAGACCGTGGAGAAGCGTATCCGATTATTCAACCCTAGTCTGTAGGATGTGCACCTGCGCCAAAAAGTGGCTCGGGTGACCCGAGTTGATTAATTGATTACGCCCTGTGTGAAAATAAGAGCACAGGACTGAATAAGAGCACATAGGGCGGGAACCAGCGGTGACACAGGTGGACAATTACAGGCCATTCAACACGACCAGCTCGCCGGTAACAGGTGGGCAATAGTGAGGAGGGACATCACACTCTCCAAGCACATCCGCTAACGGCGGCGACTCAGTGTGACCAAAAACCGGCCGTGATATGGGGGGAGAGTGTGTTTGTGGGTCCCCAGCCCAGCTATGGCGTCAATGGCGGCCAGGAAGCACATGACGACCGAATGACCCGGCCTGGCTATTCTTAGCCCATTAATTGGGTGTGTCCCTGATTTACGGTTCGGATCGCGTTATGCCCGTCCTGACGGATTGCAAGGTGTGCAGCGCCGTGTTCTGGTACAGTGAAACCTCTCTAACCAACCACCTCAATAGATCGATCACTCCCCTATATCGATCGCTTTACTTGGGTCCCAAATTATTACCCATACAATACCATTCTAAGGATTTTTTTTAAAACCTCCCTAAACCGACCACCTCCCTAAATGGACCATTTAAAGTCAGTCCCATGTTCGGTCGGTTTAGAGAGGTTTTATTGTACAATGCTTGCATGATCTGCGGTCTGAGATGGTGAATGGTGAGTGGTTGTTTACTGTCATCCCCTACCAGGCGCTGATATCGTATCCCCTTCTTTGCAGAAACAAATCCTTACTAATTACACCAGTATCAAAGTCAGATATGTAGGATCAAATCTAGATAAAAGATTCACCCGGTACTTGTAGTACATGAGTGAATGACAACGTAGTGTAAATACGGGCGAAAATAGGTTTAGTATGGAACATGAAGTAGAACCTGTGGTTCCATGATCAAATGGGTACATATATTGGCACAGATTTGGTGAAATGGGAGAGAATACAAAAATCCAAGATGGCGGCCATAGAACGCCATCGATTGCAATTTTAAATCGTATTAAACAAGCTATTTTATTATATTTTTCAACTCAAAGGTAGCAGGTAAATATGAAGACATCTACAAAGAATAAATGTTGCTTCTTAGAATGTGAAATTAGGATCTCATTTCATTAACCCGCTTTTTCGACCATTTTTATATAGGGTTGGTATTCACCCGTTTACTGCGAGTACCGGGTGAATCCTTTATCTAGGCTTTCCTTAGATACAAGATTCACTCAGAGTCTCATCATATCCAAGGTAATCTAAATCCAAGCAAAAAACTGGTTCAGTGGGAATTAATTGTGGATGTGGTGGTTCCAGTGCGACATTTTTTTATCTATACTGGCGTAAAGTTGAGAAATTGGGAGAGAATGCCAAATAAAAACGAAGATGATGGCAACCGAAAGCTGTTGATTTTACTTTTAAAGTCCATAACCCTACATGACTTAATCAATTATTCACTCTAAAATAAAATAGTGGGCTATGATAGAAAAGTTTTTAAATATTTTATTTAGTATATTACATTGCAAAATCATATCGTTATTTCTATAACCCAGCCTGGTAGTGGGCTATGATAGATAAGTATTTAAATAACATATTTTGTATAATAGATTGCAAAATCATGTGGCTATTTCCATAACCTAGCCTTCCAACACTTTTTTCTAATGACTTGCTTAGCACACCAGTCACAGAGACAGTGCTGTGGGAGCAACAACTTAGAGTGGGAGGGATGTGGGGCGGGGAGGCTTTGTTTGTTATTGTTTTACATCCTAGCAACATCTAAGGTCATATCAGGATGGGTACCGACTTGTGACAGTGCACACTCATGGCGACTTTATAGTGCTGCCCCACTGGGAGGCCAGGCCACCAGCACAATAAACTGATATCCCACTCAGTCACATTATCCGGACACTGAGTCAACCAGTCCTTGCCCTATCCTAATAATGCTAATCGTCTGGTTAGGAAGCGACAAGTATCAATTTTTAAGTCATCGGTTTGACTCGAACAGGGTTCGAATGCACAAACTCACGGGTTTGGATCCCCGGATCTCCCAAAACAGGAGACGGACGCTCAATTCATTCAGCCACCCCGTCTGGTCGGCCGAGACCTGGGGCCATATGCAGGAGTCGGTGGTATTCTGTGTTAACCAGCCAAAACGGTGGTAGGCAGGAATTTCCCGGTTAGCGGCAAAAAATGGTATGCACAAGGGGGTGTTAGGCCTAACACCAAAAGCTTAAACGAGGTTAAGGTAACCCTGATCCATAGGTGGTTTAAGGTTGGTGTTAGGCACCGATTAGGCCCAAATCTATTCAATGCGATCATATTTAACAGAATTACATACGCAATAAGTGAAATTTACCCAACTTAACCCTCAATTCGAACCGTTATTAATGCTGCCGCCGCGAATGTAAAGTAAACAAATCGCCGCCGCCGCATCGACGTCGCTTTCCATACTGGTGGCGGCGGCGGTTTGTTGACTGTACGTTCGTCAATTCGAAGATATAAATATTAATATCGCCGCCAATGCGGCGGTAGCCTTAATAACACTTTGAATTTAGGGTTAAATTGATCAAATTTCACTTATTGGGTAGCTAATTCTGTTAAATATGATCGCATTTAATATATTTGAGCCAAATATATGTCTACAAACGCAGAGGGATTTCCCAAATCTATAAATAAATTCACGTTTAGCTATAATGAAAGTGTTACACCACCATCACACCAAACTAGTTCTCAAAACGTCCAACCACGTTCTAAAACGGGCTGAGGTCGGGATAGAACGTGGCTGCAAGAAAATGTTGGGCATGCTCAAAGTTCTGGAGCACCATTCTGTTCTAGCCCGTCCATTTCCGTTCATAAAAAGACCGTAAAAAGTTGCTACTATGTCCATTTTGCTCGCACATAGTTTGAGTCCGTTCAGCAACATTTTCGAGAACGTAGTGAGAACTAGTTTGGTGTGATGGGGATATTAGTGTTCACATTGTCTGTTACTACAGATGGGTGTGGATTATTTATATCCACATACTGTGTATTCCTGCTGGGAAACAGTCGATGTTTAAGTTAAAGTAATCACTACCCTGCATCCAAAATCACCCGTCAAGGTCATAAGCAAAGAGCGTACCTTCCGTCGAGGTGTAGGGTACAGGTTAGTGAGGCCAGACCAGGTGGTTTTTTCTTCTCGTTGATTGAGCATAGAAAATTTCAATCGCGGGAAATTGGTCTCTTCCATTCCACCCCTCCTTGCCCTAGTAATGCCACACACCAGGCTATGTGGCAAAGAGTATCATTTATAAGTCATTGGTATGACTCAGCCTGGTTTCGAACCCTGTGGGTTTCGAACCCTGTGGGTTCGAATCTCACAACCTACCACATAGATAGTGAGGGCTATAGTCATTCGGCCATCCCCCGTCTGTGCTCGGACAAATGCTCTCTTGGACGAGTTAACAGACAATATAACTAATTATCTGCCAGGAAAGTGATAGAAGTGAAAATGTGTTAACAGTCTTTTGCTGTCTTTTTGTTATGTATGTATACATATATATTATATACATATACATAAAGTTGAGAACTGTCAGGTGTGGTTAATTCTTTTCCTACATCTAAGGTGATATCAGGACGGGTACCGACTTGTGCACTCAAGACGACTTAATAGTGCTGCCCCAATGGGAGACCAGGCCATGAGCACCATGACCTAGAGTTATATCTTATTAATTCCAACCACGAGGCTAGGTAATGACAACGACTTGTGACAGTGCGCATTCATGACGACTTTATAGAGCCTTTGATGACGCTGTAAGTTATACACAGCGGTGGAAATCCAAATTGGCAGAAATGGGGGGCAGGGGGAATCGAACCACTGACCTTCAGATTAGGAGTCCGACCTGGAAAAAAGTCAGACACTCTAACCACTCCGACTTAAGCTGTGTTCACACGGGCAAAGTTTATGTTGACTTAGACAAGTCGATTTCTATGAATCGATTTAGTGTCGTGTCCACACATGCAGTACTTTTAGCCGGAAATCGATATCTGTGCATGAGCAAGTCCATACTAACCAGCGCCAGTTTCGGTTAGTCGACGTCGGCACGAGAGAGTGTGGGTTTGACCTAGATATGTATGGACTGAATCATATTGTTTTGGAACGATCAAAACTTCTGCTGGGCAGTGAAAACCTAAAAATAAATTATGAAAAAAATATATGTGCACCTCTAGCAGGTTCATAGACCAAATTATATTATATAGTGTGACGTGCTTAATCCGCCTCAAGTTAGTCAGTTGCGTTCACACATGCCACTTACATCGATTTAAGCTAAATCGCTTCATCTATACTACCGCTGAATCGATTCAGCCCTAAATCGCTTTAGCATAGTGTCCACACAGCGAATGTGAAGCGAACTAGGCAAGTCAATTTATATGATTCGAATTAACTGCCCCGTGTGAACAGGGCTTAAGGTGGTGTTATGCACGCTGCTGCCCTTGAAAACCAGATACAGTATAACACCATTAAGCCAAACTTGAGGGGACCCTAGAAATTTGTTTGGATTAACCGATCATTGGTTTAACCGAGCTTTGGCTTCAACTTTGACTTGGCTTTGGCAAAAACGTGGGTGCATTATGAATGTAATGTACAGTGTATGTGGACACTTTGATTATTGTTTTCTATGTATATACATTATAACCCCGTTAAGCGATCGGTTAATCCTAACTTTTTTCGGCGGCCCGGCAAAATACTACCATTTATCAAATAAAAAAGTCTCAGCCGGAAGTGGCGTGGGGTCCGACAATTTTGTTTGGATTAACCGATACTTTGGATTAACCGACTTTTGTTTAACCAACTTTTTTTATATTATAAATGGTAGTATTTTGCAGGGCCGCCGAAAAAAGTTTGGATTAACCGATCGTTTGGTTTAACTGAGCTTGGTTTAACGGGGTTGTACTCTACTTGGAAATTCCTACGAAAGGCGTGTTGTGGATTGACACGCATGAACTGCTACCCTGCTGTTATGGTGTGTGTGGGTCGACCATTGGGATATTACATACAGGACTATATATAGGCTATACATTACACATAGACTATTCATATATCCTATATAGCCTATATATATATATATCACCTGCATTTAGGCTGCGTCAGGTTATATACCATATATATACACAGTATGTATACATATATAAGCTCCAGTCCTAGTCAACAAATATATGAGACTGTCTCAAAAGGTGCTAAGCAAAATGGGACAAAGCTTTGTCCATTGTAATGATCAACATATTATCTGCTTATGCATTTGCTCAGGATAAACTGATTTGTTTTTTACATGGTGTTTCATAATCCCAATAGAATACATATTGATTTGAAGCAAATGTCCTTGTGTTTTCAGTGTAACCATTTCTGTGCTGTTTTGTGTCAATCGTTACAATGGACAAACAAAAAAAGAGTTATCACCTTTTGAGACAGGCTCATATACACCAGGGGCGCGTTCAGAGTATGCCTCAAAGTAGACTCTGAGACGCCTCCACGACGTCTTTTTGACCTATTTGCGTTTAAGGTGAGCCTCAGAGTCGGCCCCCGAGATGTCGCACTTTTCAGGTAGGAGGCAAAACCCCCTCCAAAATGGCTGTCGGATTCAGTGGTTTCAGCCAATCAGTGCTGTTCTTTCAATTGCAAATGGCTGAACACTATGGAGGCCGCCATTTTTGAGGCACCCGACAGCAAAAGTCGTTCAGACTAGCGCCACATCCGGAATATCTCCCAAGACACTTCCGAGGCGTAGCTTGAACGCGACCCAGAATAAACACTGGCATGCATAGGAATATTTATTAAATGCCAATGACGTAATTCTCTCACAGTTGATGAGTGACGATATACATCCACTTTTACCGCTTCCGTGACGTCATGAGGACATACTCACAGTGAAGCTAATGAAATAAAAATAAAACATTTAGACACAGAAAAAAAGTTACCAACCAACATAAGACATTATTATGCTTATTATTTAAAGCCGCACAGTCCGATGAAATCATCAAATTTTCAAAACCAATACAATGATCTAAATTTGATTTGACATATCTAGCTTAGATACTGATGCACTTATTAAGCATCTGTCACCACACAGAACGGAATACTGAGGCAATTGAATAGAACCTGTTACTGTAGAGAAGCCTATGGTGTCAGAGTTTTGGCAAGCTTGCCAACATTTATTTTGCATGGTTGCACTTCAAATATCTCAAAAGTTAGCCACTTAAAATAAAAGTTACTTCAAGTTAAAGTAAGCTACATTATAACAATCAACCTAATGTTTGTTTGTTTGTTGTTGTTTTACGTCCTAGCAACATCTAAGGTCATATCAGGACGGGTACCGACTTGTGACAGTGCACACTCATGGCAACTTTATAGTGCTGTCCCACTGGGAAACCAGGCCGCCGGCACCATGACCTGGTATCCCACTCAGTCACATTATCCTGACACTGAGCACACCAGTCCTTGCCCTATCCTAATAATGCCGAGCGCCTGGCTAGGAAGCGACAAGTATCAATTTTAAAGTCATTGGTTTGACTCGACCGGGACTCGAACCCACGACCCCACGATCTACCAGCACGGGAGACGGACGCTCTAACTCATTCGGCCACCCCGTCTGGTCTCAACCTAATGTATTTATCTTAGAAAATTTCTGAAACTCAAAACCATCAGACTATGCAACTTTTCCCGGAGGAAGGTCTGAAACGGCGACTTGGCGTTTACCCACCGAATGTTGGTCGGTTATTGGGGTTTTAGGTCCTATGAACATCTAAGGTCATATCAGTTGTTGTTTGTTGTTGTTTTATGTCCTAGCAACACATAAGGTCATATCAGGACGGGTACCGACTTGTGACAGTACACACCCGTGGCGGCGTAATAGTGCTGCCCCAATTAACGGGAATTGTATGTTTCTTAGCTCAAAATGCTCACTTATGGATAGTTGTGTCTTAAATATATTCATATATATGCATTCGTACATCCATGTTTATGCCAAATGATTTATATTTCTATCAATATAGCATACAATTGATGTTTTGCACTGCGCGTATCGGCAAACTTAATGGCCGTACGCCTTTGTTTTGATTTCGACGCCGTTTTCAGCGCATGCGCAGTCGGAATTACGAACTAGTCTACTGATACTTGTCGCTTCCTAACCAAGCGTTTAGCATTATTAGGATACGACAAGGACTGGTTGGCTCAGTGTCAGGATAATGTGACTGAGTAGGATATCAGGTCACAGTGCTGGAGGCCTGGTCTCCCAGTGGGGCAGCACTATAAGGTCACCATGAGTGTGCACTGTGACAAATGGGTACCCGTCCTGATATGACCTTAGATGTTTGTTTGTTGTTTTATGTCCTAGCAACATCTAAGGTCATATCAAGACAGGTACCGACTTGTGACAGTGCACACTCATGGCCACTTTATAGTGCTGTCCCACTGGGAAACCAGGCCGCCGGCACCATGACCTGGTATCCCACTCAGTCACATTATCCTGACACTGAGCACACCAGTCCTTGCCCTGTCCTAATAATGCAGAGCGCCTGGCTCGGAAGCGACAAGTATCAATTTTAAAGTCATTGGTTTGACTCGACCGGGACTCGAACCCACGAGCCCACGATCTACCAGCATGGTTGACCTTAGATGTTGCCAGGACGTAAAAGTCCAACAACCAACCAACAAACACAGAAACAAGTAACATTCTCAATTGATGACGTCAGAAAATCGCACCAGTTACCTTTTTGTTATTCGTCCCAGAATAAAGTTAACTTTGGCTTGTGTCCATACAACGCCCGCCCCCCTACCATCCTCTCCGTTAGCCGCCCACGTTCCATTAAATTAGAATATGTCCCACCCATGCCTACACCCACCCCCTCACACACACACACACACACACATGGCGCACTTATATCACGACGAAGTTAAAGTTGCCTAGTCCGATGGTTTTGAATTTCTGTATTTTTTCTGAGATAAATATATCAGATCGACCACTAGTATCTACTTTACATTAGTTCAAAGTTACTTTTATTTTAGATGGTAAACTTTTTAGATATTTTGAGTGCAAATATGGACAATTAGTTTTGGCAAGCTTGCCAAAACTCTGACACCATAGACTTCTGCAGCAACAAGTTTAGTTAAAATGACTCAGTATTGCCTTCTACGCAGAAACAAATGTTTAATAAGTGCATCAGTATCTAAGTTAGATATGTAAAATCGAATCTAGATAATTGGTTTGGTTTTGAAAATTTGATATTTCATCGGACTATGCAGCTTTGAGATATAAATCACACTACAAACCTTCCAGAGAAGTGGCACTCGGGGGTGGGGAAGTGGAGGAAGAAGTGGCGGGGGGGGGGGGGGCTTTGAGAGGGACGAGGTGGGTGGGAGGATATTTTTGGGTGTGACATCATGCCCACCTGTCCTCCTTACCTCCCTGCCACAACATGGAGAAATGTATATAGAAGATTCACCCCTAGATAAAAGATTCACTCGGTACTTGAAGTACACGGGTGAAGGACAATATAGTGTAAATACGGGCGAAAATAGGTTTAGTATGGAACATGAAGTAGAAACTGTGGTTCCATGATCAAATGGCTACATATATTGCCACAGATTTGGTGAAATGGGAGAGAATGCAAAAATCCAAGATGGCGGCCATAGAACGCCATCGATTTCAATTTTAAATCATATTAAACTAGCTGTTTTATTATATTTTTCAACTCAGAGGTAGCGGGTAAATATGAAGACACCTACAAAGAATAAATGTTTCTTCTTAGATTGTGAAATTAGGCTCTCATTTCATTAACCCGCTTTTCGACCGTTTTTATATAGGGCTGGTATTCACCCGTGTACTGCGAGTACCGGGTGAATCCTTTATCTAATTCACCCCCTGCTTGCAGTAGAGGGTAGATAAAAGATTCACCCTGTATGATAGACAGTACAGGGGTGAAAACCAACCCTCCATAAAAGCTGGCAAAACAATGGGGAAATGAAATGAGACCCTAATTCCACAATCAAAGAAGCAACATATATTCTTCACCTACCTGGATGTATTTACCCTTCCCCTTTGAGTTGCTTAGTCAATTATATTAATATTCATAGATCCATGAAGTTTAAAATCTGGATCGACATATCCACATGTCAGCCATTTTGAGAGAGTCTAGTCTAGGTCATTTTGATTGGCTGATGTAGTCACGTGGTACATTTTGATTGGCTGATGTAGTCAGGTGGTACAAACAGTTCATTCAAACATGGAGGATTTATTTCATGAACTCTATCACTGCAAACTGATTTTGTGTAAACATGCCTTGATATTATATAATTTGAACACTCTGGAGTGTATATGTTGAGGGGAAACATATACACTTGGATTGTGGCGAATGGATTTTAATCAACATAAGGTAGGAAAGGTAGGAAAGCCAATCCAAGGCCATGAACTGTGAGACACATTTTGGCCAGCTTTTACATAGCCTCGTCGTACTTTTACCTAAGTAGAGGGGTGAATGACAATGTTGTTGTTGAAGATTTATACTGCCTATCATGGATAAGTCTGAATAGACTTGTTTTCACCATGAGACAGTTTGTCGATAGAAAGCCCGAGCCTACACTTTTACCGACCCAAGGGATTTTTAACCTCCCACACCACATAGACATGGTATGAGAGCAACCAGCCTTTGATGACGCTGTAAGTTATACACAGCGGTGGAAATCAAAATTGGCAGAGATGGGGGCATGGGTAATCGAACCACTGACCTTCAGATTAGGAGTCCAACCTAGAAAAAAGTCAGTCACTCTAACCACTCCGCCACAGAGAACACCACAAATGTAGTCTAAATATGGGCGAAAATAGCTTTAGTATGGAACAGGAAGTGGAATTTCTGGTTCCAGTATCAAATGGCTACTTATATCTGCACAGAGTTGGTGAAATGAGAGAAAATGCATCAAGACAAGTTGACGGCGATATTTCACCTTAAAAGTGTGTTAAAGTATATGTTTTATTATATATTTCAAATCAGAAGTAGTGGGGAAATATGAAGATGTATGTGAAGAATATATTTTGCTTTCTTCTCAGTTCATTTCCCCAGCATGTCAAAATTCTTTGTCAGCTTTTATATAAGTTTGGTTTTCACCCCTACTACAAGTATGGGGTGAATCTTTTATCTAATGTCCTCTTTAGTAAGGAACTTACCCCCCCCCCCCCCCCTAGTTAACTTCGCCACAACATGGACAAATGGTGCAGACCTGACAATGGACGTATTCGACTGGGCCTTTCTGTACGCATATCAAAATATTTCTTTACAAATTCCTATTCGACTGGGACAGGAAGTGGGTTTCTATATCTATGAATCGAATGGGTCTTGTGGTTCCATCCATAAGGTCACATGGTGTATTTCAAGATGGCTGATATGGAAAGGTTGAAAGATTCAGTAGCTTCAGCCAATCAGAGATGTTCTTTTAGATTGCAAATGACCACCCCCATACAGGGCAGCCATTTGCAATGGAAGAGAACAGCTCTGATTGGCTGAAACCACTGAAGCCATTTGACTGGTCCTCTTTGCATTCGAAAACCTAGTTCACTGCGCAGGTGGGCAGAGCCTGAATCTTGCAGATAGAAAGATCCCAGTCGAATGCCTCCACTGACAGAACTGCTGCGGACTAACGTAGGACCTACCCCCACCCACCCAAACCCTCACACACTCACACACATAGGTAAACACATCTGGGGCCGTATGCAGAAGTCAGTGTTAGCGAGGGAAAACGGTGTTTGTCGGGAATTCCGGGTTAGCGGCGAAAAAATGGTATGCACGAGTCAGTGTTAGGCCTAACACCAAAGGCTTAACCGGTGTTACCTTAACCCTAAAAAATATCAGGTTTAGCGAATTTATTAGGCCCAAATCTATTCAATGCGACCATATTTAACAGAATTAGATACGCAATAAGTGAAATTTATTCAAATTAACCCTAAATTCGAACCTTCCTTAAGGCTACCGCCGCATTGGCGGCGATATTACTAGTTATATTTTCGAATCGACGAACGTAATGTAAACAAATCGCCGCCGCCGCTGCGTTCCATACTGGCGGCGGCGGCGATTTGTTTACTTTACGCTCGTCGATTCGAAAATATAACTATTAATATCGCCGCCAATACGGCGGTAACCTTAATAATGCTTCGGATTTAGGGTTAAATTGGTCAAATTTCACTTATTGCGTATGTAATTCTGTTAAATATGATCGCATTCAGTAGATTTGAGCCTAATATCTGGCTACAAATGCAGAGGGATTTCCCAAATCTATAAATAATTTCACGTTTAGCTAAAATATTAGTGTTATTCGCTCCTGCATACGACTTGACACAGTTCCCGATTTCGGTAATAGATAAACGGTAACAGGCTCTAACACCAAAACCCGTTAACACTGACTCCTGCATACGGCCCCTGGTGTCAGTGCATGGCTCGGGGCTGCAGTAGTGAAGCCTGCACTCCAACCTGGAGACTTGAGGCTTGCCCTTGAATGAGGACAAAAAGGACTAGAATTAGAAAGAAAATAGTCCCCGATGACGATCCTCTATAACCTAAGCCTAGTTCCTCGATATCTGCGGAGGTATATATATATATATATATATCGCCGATGGTGTGAAAAGCCGTGGATATGGGGTAGGAGATAGGGAATAGGAAGTAGGGATAGACAGATGCAGTACATGAGTTGTGCAAACTTACCTTGGGCGCTTGGCAATCTGCGTGTGTCTTCCTGTCTGCCCGGGGGTGGGGGGTGTCTTCCTGCCTGTCTTACTATCTGCCTCTGTGTGTCTTCCTGTATGTATGTGTGTGTCTTCCTGTCTATATGTCTGCCTGTCTGCCAGTGTGTGTCTGTGTGTCTGTCCGAGAGAGGCGGGCCCGACGTAGTGACTGGCTGGGTGTTGGCTCGCTGGTTCCTGGTGTACGGGCGGTATGGGATTGGGAGTGGTCGTGTGGTGGTTGGCGGTGGGTGGCATGCAGCAGGCCCAGTCACGGTCCAGTGAACACCGACCGACACATATATACCTACCCGTTCACTTGACTCACCTATTTACAGGATGTGTGCATATGTGGGCGTGAGTCTGTGTGTGTGTCTATACATGGCGCCCAATGGTCATATATATATATATATATAATATATATATATATATATATTTATATATATATATAGGATGTATAATGAATTATGCAGATATAAAAACAGGCGGAGTTTCATTATTATTTATTATTTCGTATACTTTGTTAGTTATATTATTGTCCAATCGGTGACCTGCCCGGGATTTGCCCCGGCTAGCCGGGTGCGAGCGCCACCACCGGGCGATCTCTGCACCGGGCAGTCACTCTGCCTTCGGATTTCAAATATATATATATAATATTTTATATTATTATTATATTATATATATATATATACACTATATATTATATATATATATATATATATGTATATATATATATTATATATATGTAGTGGTCTGCACTGACCTCTCAGGCAAGTAACCACATAGACAGGTAGGTGTGGGGAGTGTGTTGATATCAGGGAGCCTAGGTGGTGTAATGGTTAGCACACTGGCCCGGAATGCAAAGAGATGTGGGTTCGAGTCCCGCTCTAGGCGCAGTATTTCCCATTTTCATCACCCCCACGACACTGGTTGCCGTGATCAGGATCCTGTACAAGCTTTGCGCTGTATGGTTGTTGAACCTACCCTGTGTATGTATGTGTTAGTGCATTGCCTGTATGTATGTAATTGTAAGCATTACAAGACTTACAATTCCAGGGGGACGAGTGTAGTGGTCTGCACTGACCTCTCAGGCAAGTAACCACATAGACAGGTAGGCGTGGGGAGTGTATTGATATCAGGGAGCCTAGGTGGTGTAATGGTTAGCACACTGGCCCGGAATGCAAAGAGATGTGGGTTCGAGTCCCGCTCTAGGCGCAATATTTCCCATTTTCATCACCCCCATGACATATATATATATATATATATATATATATATATATAGCCGGAGTGGGTGGGGGAGGACCACTACAGAGATAAAGGGTGACCCGAGTTGATTAATCGATTACGCCCTCATAGACTAGTTCGTAATTCCGACTGCGCATGCGCTGAAAACGGCGTCGAGAGCAAAACATAGGTGCCCGGCCATTGAATTTCTGATACGTGCCGTGCAAAACGTCGATTTTATTCTAAATTAATAGAAATATAGAACAATTTGCCATAAACATGGATGTTCGAATGCAATATAATAATATAATGAATATATTTCAGACAAAACTATACATAATTGAGCATTTTGAGCTAAGAAATAAACAATTCCCCACAAAACAATCAAGTCACTTTACAGGCTGATGTTTAATCACCATTTTTAATTCTTGTTCTAAGCAGTAAAATGTTTCAAAGAAATATATAACCAATGTCTGATTAACCTTACCTATTTCCTATATAAATAAAACATTAATAAAATAAGTAGAACTGACTCTGGCTATCGTTCTAACACTAGTGACCAGATTTGTCTAAATCTAAATGCAGATGGTATAAGATGTGCTGATTAGATTGATGCAAATGCAATTATGGATAAAAGATTAAAATCTTAATTTATGATTTATATTTTATTTAGTTGGTATTGTACATTTCAAACAAGAGCTGGGATGAGCTGAAACTAGCACATTTTATAGCTGCACCCAGTGTATTAGCATGTGAATTAGATACAAGATTCACCCCGTACTGCTGCAGTAGGGGTGCAAACCAACCCTATGTAAAAGCTGTTGAAAAAACGGGTCAATGAATTGAGAGCCTAATTTCACAATCTAAGAAGCAACATTTATTCTTTACATATGTCTTATTGATAGCCCGCTACCTTTGAGTTGAAAAATATAATATCTAGTTTAATGCAATTTAAAAGTGAAATCGACGGCATTCTGCGGCTGCCATCTTGTCGTTTTGCATTCTCTCCCATTTCAGCAACTCTGTGCCTATATGGGTAGCCATTTGATACTGGAGCCACAGTTTCTAGGTCATGTTCCATACTAAAGCTATTTTCGCCCGTATTTAGACTACGTTGTCATTCACCTGTGTACTACAAGTACCGGGTGAATCTTTTATCTACATGTGGATGTGCTTCGCGCGGGTTTGTTTTGCTTTGACGCACCCCACAATGCACCACGCCGTTGGAATTACGAACTAGTCTATTCAAAAATTGAATTAAAATAAAAGATTTTTACCCGTTGATAATTTTAATTCTAACTTATTTCACTTTTTTTAAATTATCAAATGGTCATGGAGCAATGGACACAAAAATAGGATTGTAAACAAATTAACGTTTGAAGGTCTGACTCTAATGTTTATCACGATTTTTGGATTGTTGTTTCCGGGGGGTTGCGCCTGAACTCCTAATATATATATAGATATATAGATATATATATATATATATATATATATATATATATATATATATATATTGTCGGTGCCCGTCCAGATATGTTATATATACACATACAATATAGTTATATATATATAAATATATATATATATATATATATATATGGGTCATATCTGGACGGGTACCGACTCGTGACAGTGCACTCATGACGACTTCATAGTGCTGCCCCATTGGGAGACCCGATCACAGGCACCCTGACCTGATTTCCCATTCAGTCACATTGTCCTGATACTGAGTTAACCATGCCCTATCCTAGTAATTCTGAGCCGAGTGGCAGGCTAGTAAAAGTAGTATTGACACATCGATGTGTATAACTAGAAGAGCAGGACGTGTGAACGTTAGTGTATGCATTGTGATATATATATGGATAGTGATAAACCCTTTATCACGTGTAATAATGCCTTTAGTGTCCTGCACTCCCCCCTCCCCCTCTATCCAGGTGGGGCTGGGAGCCCCATCATGCACCGCGGCGCGGCGCATGGTGATATGCCGCAAGAACTCAGTTCTTGTGACGCCTGGGCCACATTCAGGGTCCGTCTCGGAGGCGCCTCGGAGGCGCCCGTGACGTCAGGCTAGTCTGAACAACAGCAGTTGGTCGCCTCGAAAATGGCTGCCCCCATAGGCGGTGGCCATTTGCAATCGAAATGCTGCGCTCTGATTGGATGAAACCACTGCATGCGGCTGCCATTTTCGAGTCGCTTTTTGTCTCCATCCTGAAAAGGGAGGCATCGCCGAGACGGACGCTGAACGCAAATAGACCAAAAAACATCGCCGAGACGTCGCCGAGACGGACCCTGAACGCGGCCCTGGCACAGTGCCGCCGGGTGCGACAAGGGGGTAGGCTGTGAGAACCATATATATGTGTATATATATTTGTTTAACGACCCCCCCCTCCCCACCACCCCAGCACACAAAGAAGACATCGGCTATTGGGGGGGGGGGGGGTAATATTTATTTATTTATATATATATATATATATGTGCAGATAATTATTAAATATGTGTATATATAAGCACATATGTGATATATAAGAATTATTATACAAGTATAAATAAAAGAAGTTGTCTATATATCACGAACCACCCAATCTACCATGCCTGTATCTCGCTCTACACAAACTCTAACCCAAATGTGACTGGTGGCGCCACAACCGTGCGCCCACCAGACTAACTGCTCCAATATACCTCAGTCTCAGCCAAAAACAAAAGAAAAATAGATAAGGAACATATAACCTCTTGACATAAATAATATATCTTCAATCGTGATATATAATTACTATGTTATAGACACATATGTATATAAGTATTATGTCCGGATGCACGGATATGCATTATATATTACATTATGTGAATATAAACAAACAATTACTCCATGCTGGCCTCAATGTGATATCATGCACATCGATACCTACACATGAGCCGTAATCGATTAACACGACCCGGGCGACTCGGGTCACCTGAGTCGTCAGAATTTCAAATCGAACACTGCGAGTAGAGTCGACAAATACACGTGCAGTGTGCAAAACGATCAGACCCAAGTAACCCACCTCATAGCTGGGGTTGGCTAGGAGCGATGATGTCACATTTGCGCTGGTACCGTCCTGCAGGATAACAGCCACCAGTACCAGTCATACATGTTTTTTTTAAAGAATAACTTAGATTAATGAAATGGAAATATAGCTAAAGTAGGCCATCATAAAATACTTTAAATCCTATTTTGCTGTAGTTTTATCGGTTATTAAAAGAAAAATAATTGTTTCCACCCCGAGCGCGGAGAAGCGTATTCGATTATTCGACCCGAGTCTGTAGGATGTCCGCATGCGCCAAAATGTGGCTCGGGTGACCCGAGTTGATTAATCGATTACACCCATGCAGACCTATTCCTAGTTCCTCTACTCAACCACGGTGGCGCCACCTGCATGTGACCCCCTTCCCACGTTATTCACTTGCGGAAACCAACACTCACACTGTATTATTTATAGCTATAAACTATCAAATGTATCAATTTACGGTTAAATGGTGAGTGCTCTGAGAATATTGAGACTTGGTTGGTTGTTGAAGTTTATGTCCTGGCAACATCTAAGGTCATATCAGGACAGGTACCAACTTGTGACAGGGCATGCTCATGGCGACTTTATAGTGCTGCCCCATTGGGAGACCAGGCTGTCAGCACCATGACCTGATCTCCCACTCAGACACATTATCCTGACACTGATCCAACCAGTCTGTGCCCTATCCTAATAATGTAGAGTGCCTGGCTAGGAAGCGACAAGTAGCAATTTTTTAAGTCATTGGTTTGACTCGACCAGGGTTCGAACCCGTGTATTCAAGATCTAGATGTGTTCAATGTGTTGGTAGGAAATTGTTACTAAGGTACGGTGACATTGCATAACTCAATCTACCTTTATCAAATGTGCTATTATATCTGGTATTTCTAATCTTTGTTTTTTTTTGCTGTAGTTTTATGGTTGCTTCTGTTGTTTAGTGAGCCTTCCAATTAATTCTTTCTACCAACACTAGGTGGGTGGTTTGTGGTGGAAATCGTCTATTCTATGTACTATATAATCGAAGGTGGGCATAGGAAGTGTGAATAGATATTTGCCGAGGCAACTTTTTTTCGATGGGTCAGTTTTGTGGACATCTCGATAGATGGCGCCTCCGGGGGTGATCGATAATTTGGTGACGGCTGTATGTGTCAGCTGGTGCTTGGTGTGTGGTACTAACTCACGCAGTGAGTTTGTCTACACAGTGTTAGTAGGGGTAGCCACTGTGTAGCAATGTGATGCTACAATGGTTGTGGTCAGGGTCGGGTGTCATCTACCAATGAAAGGATAGGGCAAGGACTGGTTAGCACAGTATCAGAATAAAGGGCCCAGTCCTTACACGTGGTATGCGGTATGCGAATGGCATGATTCCTTACACGCGGTATGCGGTACACGACTGGCTATATTTAAAAAATAAAAATAAACAATTATTCTCCATACTGCTCTGTATATGACCAAATATTGCATTTATATCTATGTACCTTTTTGTACGTCACATGGGGGTTCCTACCTTTATTATAACCAAATTATAGATAAGTATTCATATTTCTGTGCATATGGTAGCATTTTTAGCTTTCCCCTAACCGTATGTCTCCCGGGTGCCCAGCTCACCATGTGTTTCCCCTCCTCACCCCTGTGTGAGACCGTTCCGTAATGCTCAGTCGCCTCTCCTAGTGTTAAACTAATGGACACATCAGACTCAGGTTTCTATTCACACCCTGCGTGCCGCATACCGCATGCCGCACTGATCGCTACATGGACCGATCGGAAAATGCATTCGCATTCGCATTCGCATACCGCATGTAAGGAATGTAGCCCATAGGTTTCAAGGCATTTCGATTTTTTGTCGCATTCGCATCCCGCGTGTAAGGAATGTACCCTTAAGGTGAATGTGTGTGATATGAGGTCATGGTATCGGCAGCCTGGTCTCCCAGTGGGGCAGCACTATAAAGTTGCCACGAGTGCGCACTGTCACAAGTCGGTACCTGTCCTGATATGACCTTAGATGTTGCTAGGACGTAAAGACAACAAATGAACAAACAACCTACCAATCAAAATCCAACAGTGTAGAATCCATATCAGATTGACTAATTGATGGTGAATTGATGCCATGTCGTCAACAAAGATTACATTAACAGCAAGAAGTGGGTACAATGTATTCTGTCATACTGTCATTTAACCATCACTTTTACATAGAATGCAAAATCTCTCAATCAATTGTAAAACTGGGGTCAAATGATAGTTACACAGAATGCAAAAGCTCTCAAAGTTTACCTCATAGGAAAGTCTGAGTTAGAATAAAGTGGTGTCATTTTTAAAGTTACAAGATGCAGTCCAGCAGTCCAGCTCACGAATATTATACACCAAAGGAACCGAGTGTACACCAGGTGCATGCTGGACCCCCCCCCCCACCCACTCCCACCCACTCCCACACTAACCTCCTTCACAATCTACTGACATCTACCTTTTTACAATGTAATGTAAACGGCCGGAAGACAGTGCCTCGGTGCTGATAAAATGTATATTCTGATGAATAAACTGTTTTACCAACAACAAAAAACAACAAATGTATAATGATGATAAGAGATAATAATGATGATAATGATAATAACGACAATAATGATGATAATGAAATATAATAATGATAAACAATATAATAATGATAATAAATATAATAATGATAATAAATATAATAATGATAAAAAATATAATAATGATAATAAATATAATGATAATAAATATAATGATAGTAAATATAACGATGCTAATAAATATAACAATGATAATACATATAATAATGCTAATCGTGATGATGATAATAATCATGCTAATAGTCATAACGATGATGACGATAATAATAATAGTAATGATAATAACCATAATAACTATAATATCATAGATACCTAATCAATATCTAATACATGTAATAACTATTAAAATAACATTTGCAACAAAAGCTTAAATAACAAATTTAATCAAAACAAACTTTACAACTAAAAATAAAATAACACTAATCACCATCGTCATAATAAAAGATATATATATATATATATATATATATATATATATATATATATATATTAAAAACAATTTTAAACCAGAAGATATAAGGGGTGTCGAGTGGCAACAATTAGTGGATCAGTAAGGCACTAGAGTTAATTGCGGCTGTTGTATATGGTTTGCGCCTTGGCCATGAAGTTGAATCTGTGGCTGTGAATCAGATGGTTCTTTTTTCTTTTTTTTTTGGTCCATTAGTTGTTTAAGCAGGGGAAATTTCAGACATAGATGACTGGTCTTCCTCATTCCACTGCTGGTCGATAGAAAGCCCGAGCCTACACTTTTACCGACCCAAGGGATTTTTAACCTCCCACACAACATAGACATGGCATGAGAGCAACCAGCCTTTGATGACGCTGTAAGTTATACACAGCAGTGGAAATCCAAATTGGCAGAGCTGGGTGCATGGGGAATCGAACAGCCGACCCTCAGATTAGGAGTCTGACCTAGAAAAAAGTCAGACACTCTAACCACTCCGCCACAGAGAACGCCACCTACACTACAGCTGACTAGAACACCGCCACCTAGCCCAACAGTTAGGGATCCTGTTTCTATTTTAGCCTTGAGTCCCAGCGATTCACTAATTTGCCCCACCCACCCGTCCTCAATTATTATATTCATAATGAGTTGCCACCAGTTTCTTGAATATTTATTTTTCCAATTATAATACGGTCCACTTTAAAGTTAATAAATGCAAGAGGCTTTTAAATCAAATTAAATTAAATATTTCAGGTTCAGCGGCTTGTACCGGGTATTACTCCTGCGTGGATTCTGTCAGGATGCGGCTTCTACTTTAATATTTGCGCGTTCTTCTTGTACTCACTTCCGGTAGTAGAAATACTGGTGCATTGTGGGTGAGGAGACTCACTGACTCGCGCATCCGCAGCCTTAGAAAGTGTGCGCCATTTTACCACAAATCCATTACCATATTAACTGATCTGGTCTCTCATACATTGAAATAATATTCAATTGGTTCAATCAATAATTCCTCCTCCCCAAACAACAGCTCACAAAAATGCTACCATCAGATACATTTTGTCCTAATGTATCAACTTTTTATTTTTTTTAAATTAGTAGTACGTTTTATGATTACTTAAAGCTGCATAGTCCGATTGGATTGATTTCAGCCATTTAAAAAATTATGTTTTAGATAAATATACTGAGCATGTTGGCGAGGCTAACATGGGTAATTTACCAAGGTGGAAAGCCCTGAACTGTGATCTTGAACCGTGTCTGATCCCTCACTCTGATCTGAAACCACTAATAGCCACCCACATAAAATCCAAATGGCAACATGAGTGGGATGAAAACATCAATAAACTTAAAGAAATTGAACCATCTGTGGGAAAGCCACCACAGACTCATGCGGGAGGTCGGCGGGACCAAGTGGTCCTTAGTCGCTGCCGTGTTGGCCACTCGTGGCTTACACATGCTTTTCTGCTCAAGGGGGAACCTCCCCATGAATGTATTGGGTGTCAGTCCCCACTGACACTCAAACACATTTTACTAAGTTGCGTTGATTTTTTGGCCCTGCGCCAACGGTTCTACACTGCAGGCAGTATGCATGACCTTTTTACTAAGGTAAAACAGGAAAACATTTTAGCCTTTTTGAGGGCAGCTGGACTGTACCACCTTATATAGTTTACTAAATGGATTCTATTAATTATTAATGAAACTTTTCTTTTTCTATGGGAATTTGTTTCCCTTGACCACAGATATATGATTGTGAGCTTTCTAATTTAATTAGTGTCTATTGGCACATAATTGATTGTCTGCTTTTACATGTAAAAGCGATGGTTTGAACCAAAAACAAACATTTCTCGCCGTGAATATGGCCTATGCTGCCGACACGGCGTAAAGCAACCACCAATCAATCAATCAATCAACCAAGGTGGAGTCATGAGGTGAATAGTCATTCATTATCTTTTAATTCAAGAAGGTTAGAAATCAAACACTATGTACATGTCTACATGAGTCAGGCAGAAAGAGGTTAGAATTCAATCACTATGTACATGTCTACATGCGGTCAGGTCCAATGTTAGTGTCCTGATTCACAGTTCAGAAGAGGGTGGGACCCGACCCCTCAACCCCACTGGCTAGCCACTTAATCAGCGGTGTGGGTGGGTGGGACGAAGTTAGGTGCTTCTCTGACCGGAGCTGTGGGAGTTGTGACTTGAGATCGGCTGGGAGGGACCCCGTGATCAATTTGGCGGGAAATTCGAAACGGTCAGGTCAGGTCGGATGCCGCTAGGGGCAGCGGTGGAGTTAATCCAGCTAATCCAGTGTATAGTGTGAAAGGAGGGCGCCGGGTCGTTGGGAACTCGGGCCGGGGCACGCCACTTCTGGCGAATTAAGTAAGGGCGGGGGAGGTCTCCACCCCGTAAATTACCCATGTTACTTATAACATGCACAATTTGCGAACGAGGCCAGGTTCCCTCTTTTCCGGTCTCCTTCTCCCTTACTCCGCCCACTCGCTTTCCTGCCACTGTGCTGTTCACTTCGCTTTCCCACCCACCCTCTAACTGGGGGGTGAGAGCTCATTGGTCTACACTACACCTGCTCCTCTTCTACTCTGACCTGCTCATCTATTAGGTCCATGTCGGCCGCTTGAATTGATACATTTCTCACATGAACTAGGGTCACTGCCACCCGCTTGCCTGACCTACCTGTGGGTCTGATTTATTTTTAATAAATTCTTCAATTATATCTCCTTGTTCTCCTCTTACTGTTCTAGGGCTGAGTGAAGTGAATTACATTTATCATTGTAATCTATTTTACTTTTCTTTAAAGGAACTTTTTTTTTTTTTACTTTTCTTTGAAGCAACCTCTATTTTCCCTTTGACTGCCTCAGTGGAGATATTTGAAATCAAAACAAGCAACACTAATTTTGACATGCACATCGAAATGCTGGACATCATAGGCTTCATTCAGCAAGCCTTTTTTCGATACAGAATTTCAGAGGTTTAATGACTGCACAAGTATCGATATTGGGTATGGACATGGTGGCCGAATCGGTAGAGCGCAGGCTTCCCGTGTGGAAGGTCGAGAGTTCAAAACCTGGCCGCGTCAAAACAATGACTTATAAAAATTGATACTTGTCGCTACCTAGCCTGCCACTGGGCATCAACAGGATAGGGCAAGGACTGGTTAGTTCAGTATCAGGATAATGTGACCGAATGAGAAATCAGGTCATGGTGCCAGTGACCTGGTCTCTTAGTGGGGCAGCACTATAAAGTCATCATAAGTATGTACTGTAACAAGTCAGTACGACCAAACGGGATGGCCGAATGAGTTAGAGCGTCCGTCTCCCGTGCTGGTAGATCGTGGGTTCGAACCCTGGTTGAGTCAAACCAATGACTTAAAAATGTACACTTGTCGCTTCCTAGCCAGGCGCTCTGCATTATTAGGACAGGTCAAGTACTGGTGTGCTCAGTGTCAGGATAATGTGACTGAGTGGGATACCAGGTCATGGTGCCAGTGGCCTGGTGTCCCAGTGGGACAGCACTATAAAGTTGCCATGAGTGCGCACTGTCAGTATCCGTCCTGATATGACCTTAGATGTTGCTAGGACGTAAAACAACAAACAAACAAAACAAAACAAGTCAGTACGCATCCTGATATGACCTTAGATGTTGCCAGGATGTAAAACCCAAACAAACAAACAACAAATAAACACCATGTGAAGGATTGGTTGGTTGTTGGAGTTTAACGTGCTGGCAACATCTAAGGTCATATCAGGATCATATCTACATAAATGTTTTGGTTTCGAAGATTTGATGCTGACATCGGACGGTGCAGCTTTAAATACGCATGTCAAAAAGAAGTTGCTTTACGACAGTCTTCGGTTATGTGAGGTCTCACAACCGCACGGACGCTGGACGAGGAAACAAAAGGTTAACCAAAATACCACGCACTAAATTAACCCACTGCATGTACAGCCCCCCCTCTCCCCCCCCCCCCCCAACATTCTGCGAGAACTCATTGTCGTCTGCTGCGAATCAAATTAATCACCACATACATTTTATTCCACGGAAAACATACGGTTTTCACTAAATAGTAAAAAGCATACATTGCAGGCATCGGGTGCAGGTTTCCGTCACGTTCGAGATAGCAGACGACATTTAGTGGGTGTAGACTATGAGTATGAGTATGAGTATGAGAGAAGTCGCGTGTCTTAAAACATGGCCGTGTATTGTTGAAAGGCTATCCAGTCGGTACAGCTAGTACCTTAATTCCTTAAGCCTGGTACACACCTGCCGTATACGATTCACGCGCTAAAACTGACTGCCCGACGCAACCTGTCACAATCTGACCCGTCCCGTTTCCCGACTAAAACTGACTCGAACGGCCCGATTCATTTTTCGAATCTTATAAGATTCCAGTCTTAAGCCCTAAAACTGAGTTTTAAGTCATGAATCGGAAGGCTCAGGTGTGTTGGGGGGGCCACACACCTAAAGACTGAAACCGACTAAAACTCAAACTTAGTCGTGAAACGGGCAGTTTTAGGTTTTATACGGGAGGTGTGTACCGGGCATTAGCCCCTGACTAAAGGAAAAACCACCAATAAATATCACTAAATGAAATTTTAAAATATGGAATCCCCTCCTCCTCTCCCCTCCCCAACCCGAAAACCAGAATTCATAAATATTTCCAATGCACAACCGGATCTTTTTTTTATTTTTATCGCTTTTTCTTTTAAACCAAAACGAAGAATTGTATGCATGTATGCAGGGATGAAAGTGGTCTCCGGGGGAAAAAAGCGGAAATGCTGATTTTCTCCCATAGGTTTAGCATTGTCAGGGAATCGCGGAAAAAATCCAGGAAGTCAGGTTTCATACTTATTGGTATACACTGATAGTGCTGTGCCATTTGAAGCACATATTAGTAGCATACGCTCATAATGCTGCGGGATTGCAGTAGGGGCCTACAGGAAGAATCCCGGAAATCTGCGAAATCGCGGAGATCTTTCATCCCTGGTATGTGTGTGTGTGTGTGTGTGTGTGTATGTGTGTATGTGTGTGTGTGTGTGTGTGAAGTGGTGTCCCTTAGCGGAGATCTTTTATCCCTGGTATGAGTGTGTGTGTGTATGTATGTGTGTGTGTGTGTGTGAAGTGGTGTCCCTTAGCGTGGTCAAAGAAAAGAATCGGCGAAGTGTTAGCAGAGTGAGCGTCGCGAGGCTGGTCTGTTTGTAACACGGGCCGCCGCCGGGCTCCGGTAGCAGATGGTTCGAGTTGCAGACGCTGCCAGCACACCGTTTTCACAGTAAAACACAGTTATTCCCACTGCATTTTTGTTACCCTTTTCTAAAACTTAATTTTTTTAAAGAAGGGAAAAGGAGCCGATTAAAATTGCACCCGGTAGAAATAAAAACACCCCGCGCGTTCACAGAATGTAGGAATTCACGGTGGTTAGAAAAATTAATCACAATTAATTACACCAAATCTGCAATGGCGGCACTAATTTAGCAGGGATGACACGTTTTTGACACAACTACCTCAATTTCGACGACCTTTACCGTCCCAGGAGTTTGTTGCGCTTGTTGTACACAATGACACAATGTTGTCTTTGTTGTTGTTCATGTTTTTGTTGTTGTTGTAGTTTTTGTTAAGAATCGTATTAAAGGCAGACTAACTGCAAGAGTGACACTCTGGCTGTGGTTATGCTGTTCGATACTCTGTTGGCTGTCATCCATTCAGGGTTGCAGAGACATGTGTCTAAGTGGATGAAGTGTGTGGCGTGTGTTGTGTGTGGTGTGTAGTGTGTGTGTTGTGTATGTGCTGTGTGTATTGTGTGTGTTGTGTATAGTGTGTTGTGTATGGTGTGTGTGTGTGTAGTGTGTAGTTCATAGTCTGTGTTGTGTGTGTTGCATGTTGTGTCTGGTTTGGGTGGTGTCTGGTGTATATGGTTTGTGTGTGCTTGGTGTGATGTTGTAGTGTGTGCTTGGTGTGTGGTGTGTATGTTGTGTGTGATGTGTGCTTGGTGTGTTGTGTGTGTTGCATGTGGTGTCTGGATTGGTGGTGTCTGGTGTATATGCTTTGTGTGTGCTTGGTGTGGTGTGTGTAGTGTAATAATAATAATAATAATATAATATTTATTTCCACATGATCAATGTACACAGTGTGTGTTTGGTGTGTGGTGTGTGTGTAGTGTGTGCTTGGTGTGTGGTGTGTGCTTGGTGGGTGGTGTGTGTGGTGTGTGTGGTGTGTGTAGTGTGTGGTGTGTAATCGGTAATCCATCTCTTTTTATTCCCTGTTATTTGGTTCCAATAATAATAATAATGGAACCCATGTATGATACAAATGTCGACGATTAATTTAAATGGAAATGCGCGGACGAACGCCTGCATGGTGTCACATGGACATTGTGTCACAATTGTATTGTGCCACATTTACATCATGTCACATGGACATTGTGTCACATGTATATTGTGCCACATGCACCCTGTGTCACGTGAACATGTGTGCGTTCCTCACAAGACCATACGCGGTGGCCGAATCGGTAGAGTGCAGGCTTCCCGTGCGGAAGGTCAGGAGTTCGAATCCCAGCTAAGTCAAATCAATTACTTACAAAATTGATACGTGTTAGTACCGATCCTGGTACTCAGCTTTAATAGGATAGGACAAGAACTGGTTAGCACAGTATCAGGATAATGTGACTGGGGGATATCATGATGTCAGTGGCCTGGTCTCACAGTCAGACAGCACTATAAAGTCGCCATGAGTGCACACTGTCACAAGTCGGTGTCCGTTCTGATATGACCGTAGATGTTGCTAGTATAGTAGTCTGCACTGGCCGCTCAGGCAAGTGACCACATAGATAGGTAGGCGTGGGCAGCATGGTGATATCAGGGAGCATAGGTGGTGTAATGGTTAGCACACTGGCCCGGAATGCAAAGAGATGTGGGTTCGAGTCCCACTCTAGGCACACTATTTCCCATTTTCATCACCCCTATGACACTGGTTGCTGTGACCATGATCCTGTACAAGCTACGCGTTGTATGGTTGTTGAACCTACCCTGTGTATGTATGCGTTAGTGCATTGCCTGTATGTATGTAATTGTAAGAATTAAAAGACTTACAATTCCAGGGGGACGAGTATAGTAATCTGCACTGACCTCTCAGGCAAGTAACCACATAGACAGGTAGGCATGGGTAGTGTGGTGACATCAGGGAGCCTAGGTGGTGTAATGGTCAGCACACTGGCCCGGAATGCAAAGAGATGTGGGTTCGAGTCCCGCTCTAGGCACAATATTTCCCATTTTCATCACCCCCATGACACTAGTATATATTTAAAAAACATTAAAACAATCTGAAAAGTCTGACTTTAGGAAAAATAGAGGAATTGTTTGAAAAAGGAGCTACTGCTAGTTGGTTTCTAAGGCAGGCCTGACGAGGTGACCTATATTTGACACAGTGACCTGCATTTAAATTCTGGAAGTAGGCTGGGAATTCCTCCCAGCCACATGCTTCGCAATAGGAGCAACATTTGAACTTCACTTCGAACCCATAAACAAAATGGCTACCTGGGTTTAGAACTAGACATCTCTAAGAGTTCCTACTTTAGTTGCTACCTGTGTTTATAGTATTGGCCAAGAAGCCATTGCAAAATCACACATTGTTAGTTGGTGTTTTTATTATTCATGAATATTTGTTGTACCCATTTGGTTTACTATTGTGTGTCTCAATGCAAAAGTCGATAAAGAAGTGAAAGTGTTGTTCTAATCATTCTAATTTCAAACAAGGATACAGACAAAGAAGGATTCCTCACGCGGATTATGAAGATTAGAGCAATTATAGACCTCCTACTAGTCTCAGAAGTGTCTGAGAAATATTTGCCAGTAATTACAGCTGTGCTGGTGAGCATCTCTGCACCTCTAGTGTTTCACTATGCATTTAGGGAAATCGCAGATCTCTCAGCACTGACCTCGATATCATTTAAAAAAAACTAGACTACTTGCACTTGACGGTGGTGCCTCGGAGTGTGGGGTCGGTCAATAGTCATTGTATGCAAACTTAAAGTTGCATAGTCCGATGACGTTCGGATTTTTGCATAATTTTTTAGATAAATGTACTAAGTTGACTATTATAACCTACTATTCATTATCCCAGAGTCATTTGGATGAAAAATGGCTAGTCTTGGAGCAATTTGAGCTGAAAGAACCCAACATCATTTCAGCAAGCTTGTCAAAAGTCTTGTTGATGTGGCCCACATTCACATCTCGCGATGGCATGTGATGAGGAATGACCTATTAATGTGTAGGTAGTGTGGAACCTGACTAATCCCATATATGGTACTGGGAATGGGGCCAAGACTAATAAGGTCACAAGATTTACCTAATTGGTGAGTGGCTGCCCTGCCTGATGGCTCTCAAAGTATGTGCCCAAATGGATAGGGTGATAAATGTACTGATTATTCTGCATATGCTTCCCCAAATCCTTAGTTAATGCACCTGAACCTAAGTTGGATATATAAAATCAAATGTAGCTAAGTGTTTTGGCCTTGAAAAAAAATCAATTTCATCGGACCATGCAACTTTAATATGCATGTCTCTGATGTTGTTCTATAACATGGGTTTCAACACACTGCGCATGCTTCTGATTCAGCTTCAACACACTGCGAGTGCTTCTGATTCAGCTTCAACACACTGCGCATGATTCTGATTCAGTTTCAATACACTGCACAAGCTTCTGATTCAGTTTCAACACACTGTGCATGCTTCTGAGTCAGTTTCGACACACTGCACATGCTTCTGATTCAGTTTCAACACACTGCACATGCTTCTGATTCAGTTTCAACACGCTGCGCATGCTTCTGATTCAGCTTCAACACACTGCGCATGCTTCTGATTCAGCTTCAACACACTGCACATGCTTCTGATTCAGTTTCAACACACTGCATATGCTTCTGATTCAGTTTCAACACACTGCATATGCTTCTGATTCAGTTTCAACACACTGCGTATGCTTCTGATTCAGTTTCAACACACTGCACATGCTTTTGATTCAGTTTCAACACACTGCGCATGCTTCACGGGAAAGGTCTATCGTGAACCCAGGAGGACGCTGAGGTTCAATGTAAGGTCACCGGTCCACCCAAGCTGCCAATTATTAACACCTGGCAACTTATTCTGGCAATGAGGCAGGGAAATTAGGTCACACACACTGCGCGCTATGGATCCCTCATGGAAGGTCACGTGGTAATAGGTCACTAATTAAGGCAGTAGATTGTTAAAAATGGCTGCCTTGAGAATTGGTAATTGATAGGCATTCCCTGCGGTCATTTAGAGCAAATATATGATTTGTTTGTTGGAGTTTTGCATCCTAGCAACACTTAAGGTCATATCAGGATGGGTACTGACTTGTCACAGTGCACGCTCATGGCGAGTTTATAGTGCTTCCCCACCAGGAGACCAGGCTGCCGGCACTATGACCTGATATTCCACTTGGTCCTTGCTCTATTCTATTAATGCGGAGTGCCAGGCTAGGTACTGACAACTATCAATTTAGTAAGTTTAGAAAGTCATTGGTTTGAGTCAGTCGGGTTTCGAACTGATGACTTCCCACATGGGAAGCGACCCAGCGTTCTTATCAATTCAGTCACTGCGTTCAGGAAACTTTTCAGATGATTCCTTTTATTAGTCTGCTTTTTTTCAAACAGTTAATGCGTTTCTTCTTCTCCTAATGCTGGTAATTTCGGCCACTTATGGCCCTTAGTCTGGGAGCCAACTGCCATTTTCTCCCTTAACCTTGCATTGTTGTATTAAGTTTTTTTTACTGTTGATTTTGGTAGCCAAGGGTCTCTATTTTCAGAAACTGCTTGATGACATGTTGTCACCCTTGAGCAATTTGAGAAATTCAAGATGGCGTCCAAGATGGTCACCATTACCTATAAATGACCATAACTCCCTACCTGTTCATCATAGGAAGGTGATTTTCTCCAAAATACCCAGTGATAGACAGACACCTTCATGATTAATTTGGAGTAAATAGTTAAGGAGATATGCCAGTTTTAGTGTTACGGTGGCCATCTTGGCAGCCATCTTGGAAATTACCACTATGTAATACGATATTAACATAATACTTAGTTCTGATGGATAGCTTGACCCCTCAAACCTAGGTATAGAGATACAAATCACCTTCCTATGATGAACAGGTAGGGAGTTATGGTCATTTATAGGTAATGGTGGCCATCTTGAATTTCTCAAATTGCTCAAGGGTGACAACATGTCATCAAGCAGTTTCTGAAAATAGAGACCCATGGCTACCAAAATCAACAGTAAAAAAAACTGAATACAACAATGCACGGTTAACCCTCTCTGCTCCCGGACTACCTGTCACACTATGACATATGGCGGTAGCGCGTGCTCAATGGTTTGAAGTAAATCAATAGGTCTGCAATCGTCCAACCTTTCAAAAATTGGGGCCTCCCCGTAAGACGACGTACACATAACGTGTACGCAATGTATGTCGACGTGTTGGCGCAAAAGTACATAATTTGGCATGCGTTGAGGTGATACGTCCTAGTGTGACAGGGCCATTACATTGTTGTGAGGCAGACAACATCTGGGCAGTGTGTGTCTGTGTGTGTGTGCGTGTGTGTGTGTGTGTGTGTGTGTGAAAGTACATGATGAACACTTGGTAAGACGGTCCCAGGTGAGAGGGGGTGCACTGTAACAGCGAACAAGGTCTTAATTGATTGACTGGGGGTTTAACATCCGAGCAACATCCGAGGCCTTATTACGACAGGGCGCTCATCAATGGCGGCAGTGTGCGCTAGTGACTGCTGTATAGTGTTTTGTCCCCATTGAAGATACCACACCACTGGTACCGCAATGCAATATCCCACTCAGTCATGTTATCCTGGGATTGAGGCAATCAGTCTTGGCACTATTCTCAATGTTTTTGTTTTTTGTTTTTGTTTTTGTTTTTATTGAGGCTGTATTTATTCTGTCCATAGCATGTAAGCCCGGGTACCCAGGCTTGTTTTCAATGCTGGCCAGCTGTAGTGTTGGTGTTGTCTTACCAGACAGTAGCTGCTGATAAGTTATTTGATTGTCTGCATTCCAGTAGCAGATAGATAGTCTGTTGGTACGTTTCTATGTTACTTTTTTGGGCCCTCTTGGCATTGTATTTTTGTTATATTCTTATTACTATGTTAGTTGTTTTCTTAAGGTTCTATGTTAGTGTTTTGGGGTTTTCTTGGGAAGAGTTTTCCACCTTTTTCTACTTAGTTCTATACTAGTCTATTTTATTTTATTTACATGTCCATAGGCTTGTACGTAATAGATGGTTAAATTATGTTTGTTTGGATTTGATTTGATTTATATTGTTGTTGGATATGTTACCTGGCTTTTTTATTTCCGGTTATCCAGCCCTGGGCTGTCCAGTTGGTGGGCCGTGACATATCACCTGCCCCCTTGTGGTGCAGTTCAGTTGGGGTTTCCAGTTTTTATTTTGCACAGATATTTTTTGCACAGATATTCAATGTGAGACGTGTCATGGAAGATAGACTATACAAATAGAATTTCACAGTATGGAATTTGACGGTGCCCAATAGAAAAGTGTTGCAGTGAATATGAATACATGAATATATATTTATATATTTGTTTATATACTGCCTTGTGGTACAGGTTCTTGACAGAACCGAAGGCTAAGGGAGCAAACCCTGAACAGAAAACCATGTCACTGTGGCAGCATCAAGGGTGGTTGATGTATGGAACTCCCAACATCTCCCGACCAGCCACTGCAGGGACAAATAGTTTTGCGCCTGTCTCGACATGTTCTTGCCGGTGTGAAACCTCTATTTGCTCCCCGAGAGAGTGCCGCTGGTAACTTGCAAAAGCCAGCAGCATTTCAACACTTTTGCAGGCAGCTTTCATGAAATGTGGCTCCCTTGTCTCCAGTTCAAGAGAAACCTGAAGCTGAGAGACATGAAGACCGACTCATGGACATCACTCTCACACCAGGGAGCTAAATGGAGAGCGGCAGTCAAGTAATGAAAGCAGTCTTTGTCGCATCGCGACCGACAGCATGTTGATGATGATGATGATATATTGATATATATACATTTATATATATATTTATTAATATTTATAGACATTAAATAGCGGGTGAATTAAAATTTATTACAATATCTGAACCCCACGCCCATGTACTACTAGAACATATATTGTCTTAGTGCATGATTAATTGGATCTGCTTTCAGGAGAGCTTTGTAAGACCAGCGCCTCGTTGCTGGCAATATGTATAATCCGAGAAATAAATGTAATACTTCAACAACAACAAAAACACACACACACAAAAGCGTTATCTCCAGTGGACCCACTAACCAGCCAGGGTAGGACGATACTACTATTACCCGGGGCACCTAGTTTACTTTAAATTGATACTTGTCGCTTCCTAGCAAGGTGCTCGGCATTATTAGGATAGGGCAAGGACTGGTCTGCTCAGTGTCAGGACAATGTGACTGAGTAGGATATCAGGTCATGGTGCTGGTGGCCTGGTCTTCCAGTGGGGCAGCACTATAAAGTCACCATGAGTGCGCACTGTCACAAGTCGGTACCCATCCTGATATGACCTTAGATGTTGCTAGGACGTAAAACAACAACATACAAACAACCGAGTTTACTCGGTTGGCCCCGCAAAGTTCTCGAGGATGTCCCGAATGACCAAGTCAGTATTTTTCTGATCTGCAGTAGCAGATTTCAGTTTCGATTGGCTGACTTGGGCTTAGGCAAGTAGTTTTGCCACTCGATCAAGTAGAAAATTCAGTCACTTTCCCGATTGGGCAGGTGGGGAAAAAAAGTTACTGCCCTACCCTGCCAGCGGAGAGCATCTGCAGGCCGGTTCCATTAACCTACATCACCTAAGTGCACAATTAATTGTGCCTGCCTTCGGGATAGGTCTGTATAACCAGCATTTCATCGCTGAATATATCTACAAGCAGGGGAATAAATAAATATTTCATCAGCAAAACAACGTAAATGTTGTTGGCTGGTTGTTGGAGTTTTGCGTCGTGACAACATCTAAGGTCATATCAGGACCGGTACCGACTTTTGACAGTGCACACTATGGTGACTTTATAATTGTTGTTTTGTTTGTTTGTTGTTTTACATCCTAGCAACATCTAAGGTCATATCAGGACAAGTGACTTGTGACAGTGTGCACTCATGGTGACTTTATAGTGCTGCCCCACTGGAAGACCAGGCCACCAGCACCATGACCTGATATCCTGCTCAGTCACATTATCCTGATACTGAACCAACCAGTCTTTGCTTTATCCTAGTAATGCCGAGTGCCTGGAAAGGAAGCAACAAGTATCAATTTTTAAGTCATTAGCCTGACTCGACCAGGGTTCAAACCCGTTGGTTCGAATAACACAATCTACCAAAATGGGAGGCGGACACTCAACTCATTCGGCCATCCCGTCTGGTAACAACAAAAGTGGTGTTATCTTTTAGTAGGCCCATTGCTCAGCTTAGAGCTTCTCCAGGCCTGTTCCATGAACCATGCATATTGCATGCAGACCTGCACCCTCTCCCCCTACTCACCCCGCCCCCTGGTGGCAGACCAGCTCCAGCTCTCCAGGTGAGCGGACGCTGATCAATTGGACTTCCGGAAACCAGCCTTTCTGCAGCCCGGTGTACTTTCCAGTTGTCGTTGTTGTTAGTGGGTTTTTTCTCTCTTTATTTTATTTGTGTATGGTTTTATTCATCTTGACTTCACATAATCTTTAGCGAGTGTATTAACAAAATTGTTTGGGTGGCCAGTTGTTGATATGGTTACAATTTTAAAATTGCACAGTCCTATGGTTTTGAGTTACTGCAATTCTTTAAGATACAGATATTAGGTTGATCATATTCACCTACTTTACTTTACTGTATGTTAACTTTGATGATAAATGGTTAAATTTGAAGATATTTTAAGTGGATCATGCCAACATAATTCTAACATCCACGTCAAAAGATTGGAATTTCAAAGAGATAAATCTCAATATCAAATATTGATAATAAATAGTAATGGCAGAAATATGCAAATAATCAACCTATTTAGGCTATACTGTGATAAGAACCATTTATCTTCTTTTTTTTAAAGTATTTTTAACAGCAACTTATAAAACGCCTCTAGCTATATTGTTTGTTTGTTGTTGTTTTAGGTCCTAGCAACATCTAAGGTCATATCAGAACGGGACCCTCTAGCTATAAGAAGTGTAGTAGTCTGCACTGACCTCTCAGGTGAGGTACCACATAGACAGGATAGGATGATTGTATCAGGGAGCCTAGATAGTGTAATGGTTAGCATGTGACCCCCCGGGCGAAATGAGGTGTGGGTTCGAATCCTGCTCTAGGTACAATATTTCCGATTTCCATCACCCTTATGACACTGGTTTCCCTGACGAGGATCCTGTAAAGATATATTTTATGAACATACTATGTATGTATATAAAAGTGCCTTGCCTGTATGTATATGTGCAATTGCTGTTCATAGTAGTTCCCTGTGCAATTCCACAGTTAAAATTGCTCGATTCTCAAAATACAGTATAACCCCTTTAAACAAAACTTGAAGGGACCCTAGAAATTTGTTTGGATTAACCGATCATTGGTTTAACTGAGCTTTGGCTTCGACTTCGACTTGGCTTTGGCAAAACCGTGGGTGTATTATGAATGTAATATACAATGTATGTGAACAATTTGATTATTGTTGTTTATGTATATGCAGTATAACCCCATTAAACCAAGCTTGGTTAAACCAAAGTTTGGATTAACCGCTCGGTTAAACCAAAGTTTGGCTTAACTGAGCTTGGTTTAATGGGGTTGGACTGTATAGCGATGCATGTTTTCTTTTGTTAAAAAACAACGACCCTCTATGAAGTAGTTCTCAATGTATCGAGTATCTGGTACCGTTAGCTGATGCTTCAATTCTTAATTAACATCACAACCATCTAAGACTGTTCTGTAATATGTTAATCCTGTTCTGTAATATACTAAGACTGTTCTGTAATATGTTAAGACTGTTTTGTAACATGCTAAGACTGTTCTGTAATACATTAAACGGGGTATGTACTATACTGGCACTGTTCTATAATATGGTAAGACTATGGCAAGGAATGGTTGGTTCAGTATCCGGATAATGTGACTGAGTGGGAAATCAGGTCATGGTGCTGGTGGCCTGGTCTCCCAGTGGGGCAGCACTATAAAGTCGCCATGAGTGCGCACTGTCACAATACGGTAACCCATCCTGATATGATCTTAGATGTTGCTAGGAGGCAAAACTCCAACAACCAACCAACTATACAGACATTCTTCTGTACTACACTATGACTGTTCTGTAACAGGCACCAGACATCGCATTCACATATAATTTTCAGTTAAAAAGCCGAAATGTTGCTTAGCAACGGGAAGCATCAGCACGGAAAGGCATTGCAAATGAGACTTGAACTCAGGACCTTTGAGAATCTGAACCACCTGGTTCACTAAGTGACCAGACTGCATTATCCCACCAGTATGTGTATTGCTAGACGCTATGGCTACACTTGGTGTGTAAATATAACAAATTCATGAAAGCCTCAGTAACACTATGGTTTGGGCATGGTATTTTAATATTTCCCAGAATATTGTTATAGCAAGGAAGAGGAGGGAATTGGAAAAGAACTGACAACATATTTCTTTGTCGCTGCGAAGGGTTAACTTGACCTTCAGCAGTCAAACTCCCCTGGAAAGAAGTGAGCATCCAGGTGTCCCGACTTCTCCTTAATTTGTGACAATCATTAAGAAACTAGGCATCCTGTGTAACAGGAAATAAAGACAATTCTGAATTGTGTGTGGGAGGCAAGTGTCGGGGTGGAGGTGGGGGGCGGGGGGCTAAACCGGGAGACTGGTTGCCATGGGATTTATAGTCAAGTGAAAATCCAGTATATGTTAGAACTTGTACTGTACAGTAAAACCTCTCTAACCGACCACCTCCACAGATCGACTACTCCCCTATATCGATTGCTTTATTTGGATCCCAAACGATCGTCCATACGATGCCATTGTAATGATAAATAGATGCCCTAAACCGACCACCTTCCTAAATGGACGATTTAAAGTCGGTCCCATCTTCGGTCAATTTAGAGAGGTTTTACAGTAGTGAAATGCACTGACCCCCCCCCCCCCCCCAACCACCCACCTGAGGTGAAATTCCACATACACAGGTAGGCATGAGTAGGTTGATTGCATCAGGGAGCCCAGATAGGATAATGGTTAGGACTCTAGCCTCGGAATGGCAGTCGTGTGGGTTCGAATCCATCACTAAGTGTAATGTTCCCCTTCATTTGCAAAAACAGCTGTATGACATTGGTCCCATGACCAGGATTATGTATATGCTGCATAGTATTAAACCTTTCCTCTGTGTGTACTGCAAAGGCCCGGTCACATACACGTTAGTGGACATAGTTAAACGTAGTGGAAGCTAACATAGTTGAACATAGTTGAATGTACCGGCATCCATACTTCTCCGTCATGCTAATTTGGTAATAATGTGGGTGGGCCGTGAGTTCCGATTTAATCTTTGGACATGTACAAAAGAGCGCTATGTTAGAGGCTAACGTACTGTGGCAAAGTCTCCATACTATTAATGTACTCTAGGGTACTTGGACGTAGTTGAAAATAGTTGATCATAGTGGAGGCTAATGTATGTTGAAATAGTTTAACGTAGTTGAATGTACCGGCATCCATACCGTAACATATTTATCCGTACCAAAACCTGCCATACCTTAACGTTTTTCACCGTAGTTTAAAGTACTTACACCACGTTTGACCCACGTTAATCTATCCTACGTTCACTAACGTGTATGTGACCACGGCTTTAGTGTACTACATGGATAGTGGAGGTGTACTGACTTGCCCAGGTGAAATGCCACATACACAAGTAGGTTGATTGATTAGTGGTGGTTGAATGCCATGTCGGCAGCAAAATCCATATTCACAGCAATACACAGGTAGATATAGGTAGGTTGATTGCATCAGGGTGCCAGAATGGTCTAATGGTTAACATGCTAGTCCTGGAATGGCAGAAATGTGGGTTTGAATCCCACTCAATACATGATGTTTCCCTTATGGGGCTGTCACACTACGACGATTCTCTCCAATGCGCATCGACGTCTGTCAGTTTTTGGCGAAACGTCGGGAGACGTCGTGAAGCGTTACGCGTGCGTTATGCGCGCGTCGGTACACGTTCATGGACGTCGACGGTTGGCGAGGAACGCCGGCGCGTGTCATGGTGCGTCGAAAGTGTTGCGCATGCACAAAACTTTTGACGACCGACAACGCGCATGAACGTGTGGTTGCGGACGTTATGGGGACATTAGGCGCACGTCGAGGTCTTGTTGGATGCGCTGGAATAACGTTATGCGAACGGTATGCACACGGCGCACGTGCGTGACGGTCATTCCCAAACGTTGCGCCAAATTGTTGCTTTGTTGTTTCATGTCCTAGCTACATCTAAGGTGATATCAGGACGGCGCGCCAACCTCTTTTTGTTATTTTTCGCCACGCGTCGACACATGTTGGCCGTGCGGTACTAACACGCTGCCCTTACGTCAAACTTTTTCCCACCACGCCGAAAAGTTTGATGTTTCTCGACTTTTTGGCATGTTGGCGGCACACCGGCGAGATACGTCGTAGTGTGACAGGGCTATTAGTTTGCACAAATTCCACAATGGTCAGATCAGTATCAGATGATAGCAAACATTATCTCTGATACAATTTTTGAAGTGGTTAAATTTGTGTCAGATGGCTGCAAAATTTAAGTTAAGAAACATAGCTGAAATTACCAGAGGAAATACAGCGCAGCTGTTGTGGGGAACTCTCAAATCTGTTTGCACTTCATGTTAGTAAAAAGGTCTCGGATGTTATTTACTTTAAAACGTTGTTGGCACAAGGCCACGAAATCTATGCACTCAAACAATTTGTTCTCAATTCTTTCGGCAAACACGGCGATTGGAGACGACTTTAATGTAGGTGGGTGGAAGATTTGTTTGTTTGTTGTTTTACGTCCTAGCAACATCTAAGGTCATATCAGGACGGGGTGGGTGGAAGAGGACCTGTTACCAAAATACAACTTAGTATAGTAAAAGTGAAGCTTGTTTTATTTAATGACGCCTCTAGAACATATTAATTTTTATTACCGGCTGTTGGACGTCAAACATATGATCATTGTAACATATTCCTTTTGGAGGAAACCTGCTGCTGCCACATAGGCTACTCTTTCCGATAAGCAGTGAGGGGTCTTTTATATGCACGTTCCCACAGACACAGCCTTTGATGAATCAGTTGTGGACCACTGGTTGGAACAGAAAATAGCCCAAACTGCAAATGGGTCCACTAAGCGGGATTGATCCGATGACCGACACCTTCACAGGTGGACATACTACCGCCTGATCTATGTGCCGCTCCCTCTTAGCATAGTGTCCTATGTGTCTGCATTGAAACAGGACTGGTGTAGCGGTATAAAACAGCCTTTGCTGATTGCTGCCCCTCCTCTAAGCTAAGCTTGGTCATCAGTAGACATATGCTTATAGCTGCAAACTGAGTTTAAAGCATAGGGTCTATAGTGAAGGATAACACTGGGAAAGCACCAACCCCAAATTCCAGTATATAAGCTGAAGCTGTGACGCGGTGTGCTGGATCAGAGTGCCAGGACACAGCTTCAGCGCAACTTAGAATACCTGTATTAACACCCTGGCCATCCCCGACCCTTATTTTGTTTGTTGTTGTTTTACATCCTAGCAACACCTAAGGTCATATCAGGACGTGTACCGACTTGTGACAGTGCGCACTCATGGTGACTTTATAGTGCTGCCCCACGGAAAGACCAGTATTCCAGCACTATGACCTGGCACATTATCCTGACACTGAACCAACCAGTCCTTGCCCTATCCTAATAATGCCAATGACCTGGCTAGGAAGCGACAAGTATCAATTTTTTAGTCATTGCTTTGACTCGACCAGGATTTCAAACCCACAAAGCCATGGGTTCGGATCCCCCGATCTCCCAAAACAGGAGGCGGATGCTCAACTCATTCGGCCACCCGGTCTGGTCCCCCGACCCTTATTAGGTGTGAGTTCCCTATTTCAGGAGGTCACACGACGCTGCCTCCAGTGTAGAGTATTGCCCTCTCCTGCTTTACCAATCAGAACACTTACTGAGTGGCACTACATGGTTTATGGCCATATGGTGGCTATTTGTAAACACTGAGTGGACAGTTGCTAAGGTGACTGACCTATCAATCACTAGCTCTGATAGGTCAATTCCCTCCCTAACCAGTCCATGGCTTAACCATTAGATGAAAGCCAAAACCCATTACAATACAACACACAATTCAGAATTGTCTTAAACCAATCTGGGTTATACCAAACGATCGGTTAATCCAAACTTTTTTCGGCGGCCCGGCAAAATACTACCATTTATCATATGAAAAAGTTGGTTAAACCAAAGTCGGTTAATCCAAAGTATCAGTTAATCCAAACAAAATTATCGACCCCAGGCCACTTCCGGTACAGTTAAACCAAAATTTCATGTGGTTTTAAGGTCATCTGAGACTTTTTTTTATATAATAAATGGTAGTATTTTTCCAGGTCGCCGAAAAACGTTTGGATTAACCGATCGTTTGATTTAACCTAGGTTGGTTTAATGGGGTTAAACTGTATATACATAAAACACAATAATTATAGTGTCCACAAACATTGTACATTCATAATGCACCCCCGTTTTTGCCAAAGCCAAGTCAAAGTCAAAGCTCGGTTAAACCAATGATCGGTTAATCGAAACAAATTTCTAGGGTCCCCTCAAGTTTGGTTTAATGGGGTTATACTGTATCTGGTGTTCAAGGGCAGCAGCGTGCATAACACCACCTTAGTCAGAGTAGTCAGAGTGTCTGACTTTTTTCCAGGTCGGACTCCTAATCTGAAGGTCAGTGGTTCGATTCCCCCTGCCACCCATCTCTGCCAATTTGGATTTCCACCGCTGTGTATAACTTACAGCGTCATCAAAGGCCAGTTGCTCTCATATCATGTCTATGTGGTGTGGGAGGTTAAAAATCCCTTGGGTCGGTAAAAGTGTAGACTCAGGCTTTCTATCGACAAACTGTCTAATGGTGAAAACAAGTCTATTCAGACTTATCCATGATAGGCAGTATAAATCTTCAAGAAAAAAAAAATGCTGCAACCCGTTGGTAGTGAGGAGATCCGTGGGTGGTTAGCTGTGAATAGTCACAGGTTAGCCAGTATTAGCTTAAGGTTAGCCATGATTAGCCACAGTTTAGCCATGATTAGCCACATGTAACGCATTGTTAGCTGCAGGTTAGACACAGGCTAACCATGATTAGCTTAAAGCTGTATAGTCCGATAAAGGCATCAAATTTTCAAAACCAAAACATTTATCTAGATTTGATCCTACATATCTAACTTAGATACTGATGCACTTATTAAGTATTTGTTGCCACATAGAAGGGAATGGTGAGTTAATTAATATAATCTGTTACTGCTGAAGCCTATGGTGTCAGAGTTTTGGCGTGCTTGCCAAAATTACTTTTACATGTTTGAACTTCAAATATCTCCAATGTTAGCCATTCAATCCAAAAGTTACTTGAAACTAAAGTAAGATAGATTATAACCATCAACGTAATATATTTATTTCAGAAAATGACAGAAACTCGAAACCATCGGACTATGCAACTTTAAGGTTAGCCATGATTAGTCACAGTTTAGCCATGTTTAGCCCATGCGGAAGGTAAGGAGTTTGAATCCCGATCGAGTAAAAAAATGACTTACAAAATTGATACTTGTGACTACCTAGCCTGGCGTGTGGCACTGTTAGGATAGGACGAGGACTGGTTAGCTCAGTATCAGGATAATGCGACAGGAGTGGGATATCGGGTCATGGTCCCGGTGGCCTGATCTACCCCATGAGGCAGCATTATAAAGTTACCATGAGTGTGCACTGTCACAAGTCGGTACCCGTCTTGATATGACCATAGATTTGCTAGGACATAAAACCCCAACAAACCAACCAACCTTTGAAGACTGCCCTGATATGACCATAGATGTTGCTAGGACGTAAAACCCCAACAAACAAACCAACCTTTGAAAACTGCCATGATATGACCATAGATGTTGCTAGGACGTAAAACCCCCAACAACCAAACAAACCTTTGAAGACTCCCAATCCATTCGCGGTAGTGCGAATGAAGCCCCAAATCACGTGATGTCCGGGTGGGTCCTCTGCTACACGTTGGGGACACCTTCCGGTATAGACCCCTTTCAATGTTCATAAACATTGTGTATGCGTGCGCACATTGGTTGCAGAACGATGGCACACTGCCATTGAGTTTGCCGATACGCGTAGTGCAACGCGTCGATTTTATTCCAAATTAATAGAAATGCAGAACCCTAACTGTATACTTTAAATATAGTCTTTTCGGTGAATATGTTTGCTGTATGTGTGCCAAGCGGTTTGTTTCTAGGTGGTGTAGTTTGAGAGATATTTGACTTTTTCTGTATGAAGATTGCTCACGGCCTTTGACAATGCATTGAGTTTGCCGATACGCGCAGTGCAACACGTAGATTTTATTCAAAATTAATAGAAATATAGAACCCTAACCTTATAAATTTAATATAATCTTTTCGTTGAATATGTTTTCTGCATGTGTGCCCATCGGTTTGTTTCTAGGTGGCGTGGTTTTAGAGATATTTCATCTTTTCTCTATGAAGATTGCTCATAGCCATTGAGTTTGCAGTGTGACAGTGTGTCGTCCTGCAGCCAAGCAGCGCGCACACTGACCTAAATACCGATGCTGACGTCATATGAAATAGGTCTATAAATACCTGCTCCTAACTCACCCCTCCCCACCCGCTACGTGACGTCACGGGCAGCGGGCACGACGCCACACGCCCAGTCTGCTCAGGTAAAGGCGAGGGAACACTCGGGGCGTAATCGATTAACACGACCCGGGCGATTAGGGTCACCCGAGTTGCGAGAATTTCAAATCGAACACCGCGAGTGGGGTTGACAAAAACATGTGCCGTGTGCAAAACAACCCGACCCCAGTAACCCTCCTCTTGGCTGGGGTTTGTTAAGAATGATGACGTCACATTTGTGCTGGTTCCCTCCTGCAGGATAATAGCTACCAGTACCAAACCTACATGTTTTTTGTTGTTGTAATAACACAGATTAACGAAATGGAAATATAACTAAACTATGCAATCATAAAATACTTTAAATCCTATTTTGCTGTAGTTATATCGGTTGTTTAAAAAAAAAAAAGTTTTGGATTAAGACACCATCTTTTCCACCCGAACATGGAGAAGCGTATTCAATTATTCGACCCGAGTCTGTAGGATGTGCGCGTGCGCCAAAAAGTGGTTCGGGTGACCGGAGTTGATTAATCGAATACGGCCTCAGTGTTTATGGGGCAGGACGCCTGGCGGGTTCACAGCTGTAATCGTAGCTCAGGGAGCCCGGTGTGGCGGTTTCAGCCGTGCACCAGTTTCAGCCGTGCGCCTACCGTCAAACTCAAGGCATTGTCAATGGTCGTGAGTCACTAACCTTATAAATTTAATATAATGTTTTTGGTAACGATGTTTTCTATATGTGTACCAAGCGATTTGTTTCTAGGTGGTGTGGTTTTAGAGATATTTCACTTTTCCTGGATTTTCTGTATGAAGATTGCTCACCACCATTGACAATGCCTTGAGTTTGACGGTACGCGCAGTGCAAAACATTAGTTTTATTAAAAATTAATAGAAATCAAGAACCCTAACCTTATCAATTTAATATAATCTTTTTGGTAAAGATGTTTTCTATATGTGTACTAAGCGATTTGTTAATAGGTGGTGTGGTTTTAGAGATATTTCACTTCTTCTGTATTTTCCGTATGAAGATTGCTCATGACCATTGACAATGCCTTGAGTGTGAGTGTATGCAGTCAGCTGAAACTGGCAGGGTGCTCAAACTGCGACACCGGGTTGGGAGAAGGTGGGGGCTGATCAGGGTTGTCAGGTGCGGGCAGGACACGCCGATTAACCAGCGGGCGTCGGGACCTGCCGGGTGCAGGTGGCGGTGTGTGTGTGGTGGTGGGTGGGTTGTAGTGTGGGTGTGGTGGTGGTGGTGGTGGGTGGGTTGTAGTTGTGGTGTGGTGGTGTGGTTTTGGTGGTGTGTGTGGTGGTGTGGGTGGTGGTGGTGGTGGGTGGGTTGTAGTGGTGGTCGTAGTGGTGGTGGTGATCATGGTGATGGTAGTGGTGGTGATAGTATATATATATATATATATATATATATATATATATATATATATATATATATATATATGTGTGTGTGTGTACTAAATATTACATTTAATACTGACAGAGTGTGTGCAGAATGGAAAATATGGAGACATTCAGTAAATGCTTTATCGCATCATATGGGTTTACACACTCATGAGCAGTACCAACCCTTTGCCTAACTATAAAAGAAACCAGAGGCTTGTTTTGATATTGGTATGGCTATAACCCCAAATGTGCCTACCCATGCGATTTGTGCATGTTTGTAGTTTTATTTGTTTGTTTGTTTGTTGTTGTTTACGTCCTAGCAACATCTAAGGTCATATCAGGACGGGTACCGACTTGTGACAGTGCACTCATAGTGACTTTATAGTGCTGCCCCATTGGAATACCAGGCCACCAGCACCATGACCTGCTATCCCACTCAGTCACATTATCCTGACATTGAGCCAACCAGCCCTTGCCGTATACTAATAATGCCAAGCGCCTGGCTAGGAAGCAACAAGTATCAACTTGAAAGTCATTGGTTTGACTCGACCAGGGTTCGAACCTACGACCCCACATCTACCAACACGGGAGACGGACGCTCTAACTCATTCGGCCATCTCGTCTGGTTTTGTAGTTTTAAGTCGGACTACCGCAATACGCAAAATTAAAATTGTGCATGCCAACAACAATTTCGAAAGGGTTCGTTATTGTATTTATATTTCGTTACTTCTGTGCGCAACATTCATTTGCTGTAGATCTATCGATTCTGGCGCCACCATCGGCACCTCGAGTAACTAACCAGGCAGTGGATTGATTTTTACTCTTCCCAATTTTTAAAATACATATATGTGTACATGCATACATATGTATATATTAGATTAAATTAGATTGTTTGAGCTGTATGCTCAGGCAAAGTCAGAGAATCCACCATCCATATGTGGTGCGGATGCTCTGTTCAGTTTTGTCATGTGCAGTAATGAGTTTGAATCTGCTGGCGTTAGCTGGGTGTATCCTGGAATCTGTGGTTCATCTGGTATTGTTGTTAACACCTTGTCAAGCTGCCTTTTGAATTATTGTACACTGCAGTTTGATTGATTTCTAATGTAAGCTTGCATTGTATTGAAGAGGTGGACTCCTCGGACAGAAAGAGATATATATATATAATTATATGTATATGTATATACATGGATGGTTGGTTGTTGACGTTTTAACTCCTGGCAACACTAAGGTCATATCAGGACTCAGTATATATATAGCTTGTTTGTTGTTGCTTTACGTCCTAGCAACATCTAAGGTCATATCAGGACGGGTATATATATATATATAGAGTATAAATAAATCATATATATATATATATATATATATATATATATATATGTGTGTATGGATTAAATATGTATATATAATATATAATTGACTGCATATGCTAATGCGATTGTAAATCTAGAAGATTTACATGGAACTTGTAAGTTGCTATGACTACGCCCTTGTTTTGGATAGCAGTTGCACACGACACGCCCCCTTCCTTACATCTGGCATATTTAACCTCTTTGGGCCTCACAGAGTTGGCAGGAATCCAGGACCCATGAAGTGAGTGGTAGACTGCATATGTCCACACGTCACAACCAGCAGACAGCATGCATCTTCAGTTGACAGTGTGCACAGTGCTATTTTGTCAGAAAAGTAACGCTTGATTTATTTAATGACGCCTCTAGAGCAAATTGATTTTCATATCATCAGTTATTGGACATCAAACATATGGTCATTCTGACATATTCTTTTGGAGGAAACCCACTGCCGCCACCTACTCTTTCCGATAAGCAGCAAGGGGTCGATTTTGACTACTCTGCACTTGCCCCACAGACAGTGCAACATCACAGACCACAGCCATTGGAAGAACCATTTTGTGGACCACCTATTTGAAACTGGAAAATAGCCCAAACCAGAAAATGTGTCCACTGAGCAGATCAGATAGAAGACCCACACCATCACATACGTGGACACTCTACTGCGGAGCTACGTCCCGCTCCCTCTCCAAAATGACGTGTGCGCAGTGCTACATATGAGATCACGTCGGAGTAAACAAAAGGTCAGAGGCACCCTTGCCCATAGCTTGTTTGGTTTTTTTGAATTTTTACATCCTGGAAAAATCTAAGTTATAATCAGGATGGTGTACCACAACTTATGTTAAACACAACAGTGTTGCACTCACGACAACTTAAGTGCAATGCCCCCACAGGAAAAACAGGCCACCAGCACCATGATCTGAATATCCAACGTCCAGTCACACCCTACACTCTAAGCCCGAAGCCCTACTCACTATGCCCTATCCTATTAATGTCGAGCGGCAGGCTAGGAAGCGACAAGTATCAATTTTATAAGTCTTTCGTTTGACTCGACCAGGAAACAAACTCCCGATCTCTCGCATGCGAGGCCTGCACTCTAATATTAAGTAATAATTCGGCCACCACGCCCGGTCGCTGCCCAAGCGAAATTTAACTCGTCTCTATCACTATCAGATTTGGTTTTTCCTTTATGTTCCTTGATTAAAATTGCATAGTCCGATAGCTTTGAGTTTCTGTCATTTTCTGAGATAAATATATTAGCTTCATCATTATAATCTACCATACATTAGCTTGAAGTAACTTTTATTTTAAATGGATAACTTTTGAGATATTTGAATTGCAATCATGCAAAATTAATTTTGGCAGGCATTCCCAAACTCTGACACCATAAGCTTCTGCAGTAACAGGTTCTATTCAATTGTCTCAGTATTCCTTTCTATGTGGCGACAAGTATTTAATAAGTGCACCAGTATGTAACTTTGTAAGTTTGATATGAAGAATAAAATCCAGATAATTGCTTTGGTTTTGAAAATTTGATATTTTCAACGGGACTATGTAGCTTGAAGCAAGGGAGGCTTAATTGCAGACAATTGGTCTTCCTCATATCACCACTCCTTGCCCATATTCTCTCGCTTTATGTATTATGTATATGCATGCATATATATGTACTATATAATTTATTATGTGGATATAAATAATGGCAGCCCCTTAATGCTTCTCTCTAACCACCTTAACTTCCAGAGCAGAGCAGATCAAGCGGCCACTCGAGCCCTGACTGCTCCTTTGGAACATTGTCATATTCCCCACTCTGATCTGAAACCTAGCATTCAAAAATACATCTGGAACCTATAGCAGATCGAATGGGATGAACACCCAATCAACAAACTCCATAGAGTTACCGCCTCCGTGAACAGACTGCCGCAGAGTCGCCTGGAAGGGAAACACGACAAGGTTGTTTTAACAAGATGCCATATTCGCCACTTGTGGTTAACACATGTTTTTTCTGCTCAAGGGGGACCCTCCCCATGAATGTATTGGATGTCAGTCCCCACTGACATTAAAGCACACTTTATTAAACTGTGTGGATTTCACGGCCCTGCACCAACAATTTTACACTGCAAACCGCATGCATGACCTTTTTACTAAAGTAAAACAAGAAAACATTTTAGCCTTGTTGAGGGCAGCTGGTTTGTACCACCTCATATAGCTTTTTAAACAAATTTCATCAGTGAATAATACTATCATCTAGAATTTTATTTAGCTTGACAAGAAACTATCTGATTGTGAGTTTTAAAAATTCATGAGTGTCTATTGACAGAAAATTGATTGTATGCTTCTACATGTAAAAGCGATGGTTTGAACAAAAACAAACATTTCTCGCCGTGAATATGGCCTATGCTGCCGACATGGCATAAAGCAACCACCAATCAATCAAAAACCTTAACTTCCATGTTATTTATTGCGGAACGGGGATTCTCTCATCCCTGACCTCCTATACACCATGAGCCACCTGTCACTCTGCTCACTTTCATATATATATATAAATACACACAGAGGGTGGGAGAGATAAGCCAGAGTGCCTGTGGCACAAGTGAGAAGGATACTTGTTTTTTCTTCTTTTTCTATTTGTATCAAACGCTTGTGGATTTTAGACTATTATATATATTTGAATGAACATAACATGACTGGAACACCAGTGCCTCGGCGCTGAAAAATTACCTTTATTCGCTGAATAAAATGATCATTTACCAGCAAAAAAACAAAAAAACAACAACAAAAAAGCATCAGGGATGAGGGAGCTTCATGCTCCTTGACTCCGCCAGATGGCGCCACATTAGTGCACGGTAACGATTATCTCATGCAGCACTACTGGCAGTCCGAAATCGCTTGTTTGTTGGGGCTTAAAATCCTGACAACATCTAAGGTCATATCAGGATGGGTAAAATAACTTAACTTAACGTACATATCCTCTTCTGACTGATCTAGGCCCTATTGGGCCTCTAATGCCAGCTCCTTATTGGGGGGGGAAAAAACCACTATTTTTCCCCACACATATTTAATTTTAATGCTACATGGCTGCACCTAAGCTGTCGTTTTAATAATGATATATATATATATATATATTTTGTGTATATAGCCATTTGTGGTACGTATCCCATTAAAACATGTGTGGTCACTATATATTATATAAATATATATATATAAATATATATATATATATTAAATATATAATTTATGTAAAGTATTGAAATGAGAGCTAGGAGACCGTAGTGAGAGCTAGGAGACCATTGGAGTCAATTCCCAGGAGGCGGGAAGCAGAGAATGTCCGGTTATTGGGGGGCCTGCAGAGAATAAGGGGTGTTGGGAAGCGAGAAGTGCCCGGATAGGGGCATCGAAAAAGATTAGGGACTATTCATTTATATTCACATAATAAATTATATAACACACATATATATATAAATCTGTGTATTATTATTAAAACGATGTGTGTGATGTATAACGTATTATGCAAATATAAAGATTTGGAAGGGAATATTACTTATTATTATTACTATTCATATACTCCATCATAAGTCCCAAAACTGTACCGGTGGTGCCACCACCGGCCCACCTCGCCTCCAGTGACCAGTGTCAGTCGTACCGAAGGAATTGTCACTCAAAAAAACTAGATGCATGGAATATGTGGAATTATCCCACTTTATCTAGACTTCACCACCGCATCTGAATCCCGGGAGGAGCCGGGGCAGTGTGGCGGGACAATAGGTTACACATGGCGGAGATTGCCATTCAGCCAATATTTGTCCAACAAAGGATTTGCGCCACAGCTGGGTCTGAGTACATGCGCACTGACCCTTGACCTTGATATCACCTCCAAACCCTCTCTCGTCCTCCTCTTATGGCAAATTATAAAATAAGGCAGTTTGCGTAGTTTGCATTCAACCGCCTCCGATTCCGCACCTGTGCACGATTTCATATTTTCCCTATATTGCTATTAGGATGAACTCAGTAGCTAGCAGACGACTTCCACAAACCAACCCGCCCTCTGACGGAAGTGGCAGAACTAGTGTATCCAGTGCAGTTCACTGAACATGCGCCGTAACTCACTGCGCATGTTCCACGGTAGAGGCCTACCACTTCAAGTAACAACAGTGCACAATGATTTTCAATAATCAATCAATCAATGTATTCTACATAATAGGGGAAGTATTGGAACCTCTCAAGTGTGTCTGTTTGTGTGTTTGTGTACGTGTGTATGTATGTAGGCCGATGTATGTATCTGGGTCATTCTTTAAAACTGGGCACGAAACTGTGACATGGAAACCAAAAGTGAAAACCTTCCAAATAATATCAACAAACCTTCCAAATAATAGCCTAATCCAATGTCCTATGAAGGTTTGCATGTTGTGCATATGTCAGAGTTGAAAAAAATGAATTTCACTTTTTGAATTAGATTTTATACAAAGTGAGCAATACATTAATATCACTCGCGTAACATGAAAGACACATTCAGAACCTCATTTTAACATATACAACATAGTCAAACAAGATTTTATTCATTACTCTTAAGAAGACAAGGTTATAACTTACAAGAACAAATTTGAAAAATAAGTTGAAAAAAAGTTTGGCTACATGCATAGTGTAAATTTGTAAATTTTCACTTTTTTACATTAGCACAAAATCATATACATAAACTTCTAATTTTGTTCTTTGGATAGCTTCAATAAATGTACTATTGCTAACATACTTAATACACAGAGGATACAATAATTATTTGACTTGCAATCAATAAAAGAAAGAACAAATTATCAGCATCGTACTGTGGAAACCAAATATGTGGTGCCCAGTTTTAAAGAATGACCCATCTATGTATGTGTGTGTGCGATAGACTGTTTCCCTGTAACATAAGTGCTATGCTGAAACCTGGGTTGCAGGCCAATTCTAGATCTGAGTGTTAAATTTGTATAGATCTAGCCATTCTTTGCTGTCCAGCGTTGAAAACAAGCACCCTCACGGGAGCTTATACGTTATGGGCAGAATAAAAAACTTGTCACCAAAAAAAATTAAAAAAAAAATTTAGTGCAATGGTTATTGAACTGCGCTATGCATGAATAATGTAACAAATTAAAAACGGAATAAAATCACAAAATGACCATCATCAGTTGATTGGAAAGTTTCTGCCATATTTTGAGATAATTAAATTATTTTAATCTTCTACCTAACTTTAGTGTGAAGTAACTTTAATGGCTTACTAGTGAGATATTGAATTGGAACCATGCAAAATCTAATTTTGGCATACCCGTCACAATTCTGTACACCACAAACTTCAGCAGTAAAACGGTTCTATTAAACTGACGTAGTATTCACCCTATTCATGCCGTGGCCATGTTGAAACCACACCGAGGGCACTTACGCATCTGCGAGGCGCCGCTGTATGTAAAGTAATGTGAATACTTTTTTGTCTACCAAAACCTCTCGAAATCACTCAAATTTGAGGGTATTCATTTTTGAAAGTAACATATTCATCTTTGTATACCTGTTTTCTATCTATTGGGCAAATTTCACGAAGATTGGGTGACCCTTGCATGGTGATTTTTCCCATTCTTTAACTACAATGTGGCTGTCAACTTCAAGTCTGCATAGTTATGGTGGTATCATGTAATGCAGCACTGTCAGTGTAGCTATCTGTGCAACACAGTTAAGCAACTAGTCTTAGTAATTACAAATTAATAAATGCTTTAAAGGGGTTTATATATATTTTTTAAATATATCTATATTAAGAAAGTTATGCAATTTTGAATTTAAGAAAAGATTGGCTGCCAAGGTGAGTGACTTTGTTGACATTGCCTACTGAAATGCATCTGATACTCACTCAATCTTCATGAAAATTGACCAATAAATAGAAAAAAGGTAAGCAAAAATGATTATGATAGTTTCAAAAGTTAATATCTTCAAATTTTACTCCTTTAATTTATGTAGTAGTTCATAAACATCGTGTCTTATGGCCAGTTCCAATACCAACACTTACTCAGCCTCGTTCTGATGCCTAATCAGGTCGCGGGTGAATTGCATTCTATTCAGCAACAAATCCTTAAAGTCGCCGGGTATACCTCACCAGGATACAAACGAATCCAGCATCAAAAGCTCTCCAAACATACCTTTACTTAGTTTGTTCAGTTCATGCAACTGAACATGTGGAAGGAGTGTTGAGGTCTGTGTATAAATGACATCATAGGTGGGATTCCTTCATCACATGACCTAGAGGGGTTCCCCATACACAGGGGAAGCCATGGCAACCACCAAGATGGCAGCCATAGAAAGCTCTCAATTCAACTTTTAAAGTCTTTTAATCTACATGATTTAATCAGTTATTCACACAAAACGTAGCTGGTTATGAGAAATAAACATTTGAACTTTGTATTTAGCATTTTAGATTGAAAATTCTAACATTTTTCTCTATATGGTTGTCTAAAAGCCTTGTCAGTGCTGCTAGACTAACTACAACACAACAGGAGCAACCAATTTGAGCACTCTCCCCCCACATATACAGTTACATAAACTGAAAACCTGCAAAGGTATGCTTGGAGAGCATTTTTCGGAGTACGGTTCATATCTCAGCAGCCTATGCTGGGTCCGTTCAATATAGTAAATACACCAGTATCTAAGTTGGATATGGCGGATAAAATCTAGGTAATTGTTTTGGTTTAGACAATTTGATGCTTTCATCGGACTACGTAGCTTTAACATTGTTCACTTACATGGGTTCAACGTTTAATGGTAGGCATTCAACTCTGTTTCTGGAATGAACTGACTTATTTTGCTTCTGCAGACTTTATATGCATAAACTGTTTCGGATGCACATTGCAAGTTCCTCATTTTCTGCACAATCCATATATTTGAATGGACGGGGATCACATAAAAAGGTGTCAGCAAACAATTATTTCTCGGTAACCAAGCCCTTAAAAACACCCTGGACTTTCATATAATTTCCTTCAGCGTTCTTCTCCTCTTTTTTCTTAATTAATAAATGTAGAAGGTACAATTTAAACGTGGCTTCTATGACAAGTCTTGGCAAATAATTTCACTACCAGTTCGCTGGAGAGGCATTACGGTAACAAACGCAGCACTGGTGCAGCGTCAATTTCAACCCTAGTAACCATGGCAACTGGACGCTGGCCAGCTATGCGTTCCTCGCCTTTGTAATCATTACCTGACGGTAGATAGATAAATAACTATTCTGTTATGGCACGTGTTACAATGACGTCCATTCTAACCAGTAGCTATGGATGTCATTTGTTACATCAATCACTATGCTGGTACAGTAGTATCATCATAAATAAGTAGATCTATTCCCATTAGCAATAGTAGGCCCTAGTAGTATTAATGTTGCTATGTATTTTGAATGTATTCCTTTTTTTTGGTAATGTTATTATGTATTAATGTGAATAAGCAATGCTCAGGGCCGACCCGCCCACAGACGAGTCGGAATTATGAAACTGTCTATAGACTGCGTGCCGAAAACGGCGTCGAGAGCCAAATATATGCCCATGGCCATTGAGTTTGCATTCTATGCAGTTTGCCGCTACACACAGTGCAAAACAAAATTAATAGGAATACAGAACAATTTGGCATAAACATGAAAGTTTGGAATTACAAACTAGTCTATTGACATATACATATAAACGCTCGGAGAAATATTTATTTATTATTATGTGATTCAATACGAGTATACAAACTGGTGGCGCCCATATTAGGCTATTTCCGTTTCCGTTTGCTGGATTTTGGTGATTTCATGTTCCACCTCTATGAGTATGAGTACAGTTATTGTTTATGTATGTACACCTGTTAGTTGTTAGCCTCCCCGTGGGTGGGTCGGTATTAATGTTATTATGGGCCACAACCAATATATTGGCCAACAACTAATTAATATGAATAAGCAATGCTTAGGACCGACCCCCCTATATAATTGCAGCAAAGTATTTTATGATGGCGCGTGTATTTTTTTTACTCCACTCGCGGTGTTCTATTTCAAATTCTAGCAACTCAGGTGACCCGAGTCGCAGTCGCGATAATCGAATACGGCCGTCGTTTCCGCGGAATAAACTATTAATATTTGATTTGTGCATCCATGTTTATGCCAAATTGTTCTTTATTTCTTTTAATTTGGAATCAAATCGAAGTTTTGCACTACGCGTATTGACAAATTCGATGGCAGCAGGCATTTGTTTTGTTATTAACCAATCGCTGACCCCGAATACCGTCAATTGGGCCTATGGACTTAATACCTTGACAGCCTCACTGCAGATTAGCTTGGAGGAACACATACACTGGTCCCGGTGATGTCATCGGACCATATATGGAAGATTTGTAGGGAGGGACCAGTGTAGCTGTTCCTCGATTTGGTGTGCGCTACTCTGCGGCAGTGCATTGTCAAGGCATTAAGCCCATAGGCTATTATTAACCAATTGCTGTCGTCCACCCTGTGTGCTGCGTAGCAAAGCTCGATGAACGATTTCCGTTTCTGTTTGCTGGATTTTGATTATTCTGTTATTCAACACGAGTTTACAAATGACGGCGCCCATAGAGGGCTATTTCCATTTCTGTTTGCTGGATTTTGGTGAATTCATTTCCCACCTCTATGAATACAGGTATTGTTTATGCATATATGTACACGTGTTAGTCCGTAGCCTCCCCTTGGGTGGGTCGGTATTAGTAGTATTACTTTTAATTTGTCAGTATTAGCCATACAAATCCCTGCCTTCCAAAATATCGTTAGCACCATTTCTGTAACCATAGCAACATTCTTAAAGCAAACTACTTAGCATGTGCTCTAAGCTGATTATACGCTTGTGTGATATAACATATTCAAATAATTAACCGCAATAAAGATAATTAATAATAAATTAACATATGTGTCGTGTGCTATATTAAATTAGATACAACCCCTATACCAATAAATATTATATGAGTTGAGAAAGTGTGGAGAGAGAGGCCACCGCCAGAGAGAGAGAGAAAGAGAGAGAGACACACAGACCACCCCTAAACCTAAAGAGAGTTCACTCCGAGAGAAAGAGGGGGGTCACTCTAAGAGAGCTAAAGAGAGAGAAAGAGAGATGGGCGGAGACACATATCAACCCTAAGCCTAAAAAGATAGAGTTTACTCTAGGAGAGAAAGGGTTCACTCTGAGAGAGAGAGAGGGAGAGAGAGAGAGAGAGAGCGAGAGAGAGAGGCAAAGGCACAGATCGCCCCAAAACCTAAAGAGAGAGAGAGAGCGAGAGACAGAGGGGCAGAAGCACAGATCGCTCCTAAACCTAAATAGAGAGAGTTTACTCCAAGAGAGAGAGGGTCCACTCTTACAGAGAGAGTTCACTCTAAGAGATAGAGAAAGGCAGAGGCACAGATCGCCCCTAACGCTAGAGAGAGAGTTCTCTCCATGAGAGAGGCAGAGACACCAATCCCCTAAGCCTAAAGAGAGAAGGTTTACTCCAAGAGAGAGAAAGAGAGGGAGAGGTACAGATAACCTCTAAACCTAAAGAGAGAGAAATAATTCAACCTTAGAAATAGAGTTCTAAATAATTATCCAAGAGAAAGAGGGTGACAGAGAAAGAGGGCTAAAACTCCACCTAGGAGGCGTGACGGTGTCGGTTCACCAGCCTGGCCGATGTTCGATTCACCTCCAAGTCTGTATGTCTGTATCGCATCTCCATGGCTATGAAACTGATAACAGGCGGGAGTAAAATGGAACAGCCTGAGGAAGCCACTATCTCCCCACCCACCACCTCCACCTCCACCACCACCTCCACCACCACCACCACCTCCACCACCACCACCACCATCACCTCCACCACCGTGATGATTTTATAGTGCTGCCCCACTGGAAGGCCAGGATACTGCCACCATGACCCAATTTTCTACTTAAATCACATTATCCTGATATTGAGCTAACCAGTTCTTTCCCTATTTTATTAATGCCGAGCGCCATGCTAGATAGCGAAAGTATCAATTTTGTAAGTCATAGGTATTACTCGACAGGGAATTGAACTCCCAATCTTCCGCATGGGAAGCCAGCACTCCAACAGAATCGGCCAACGCATCACATCCTGATGATGATGATGATGGTGGTGATGATGACAATATCAATGCTAATAATTATTATTTTTTACTGCCCAATATTGGAATATTGGGGTTTGAGAGCCGAGTATCTTTGAAAGGTATACCAGAAGAGGTCAATTGCAGGTGGCTCCGCCGTGTCCGAACAAGAAACTAGTAGTGTAGATACAGAGTGGTTGCCTGCGATGCCTGGTACTACTAGTACTAGTGGCAGTGAGACATTGTGGAAGAATAGTGCTCTTTGTTTATATTCGCATAGCGCATTTACACAGCACATAATGTAAATGTTTGAAACATACACACTCATATAAAAGCTTAGAGCGAAGGTAATTATGGTTCCCCGTGTTGTGTGACTGACCAGCTTACCTGTCCGGAATGTCCATCGGTTTTCCAGTTGACCATGTATGGTGTATGTAAATAGGAGGTACAGGCACTCACCTGCAAAGAGTAAGTGACACAACTTGCTGGTAATGACTTGCTTGCTAAGTAACTGAAAGGCACGATAATTATAATAATGTGTAACTATTATGAAAACTTTTAATGTGATATCTATAATATAGCTGTGTATATTTAAAAATATAATTACTGCTTAGGAAATGCATATATTTATATATTCTGGAGAACAGATTTCCTCCAGAGTGTGACGCGAGGGGGTGCCCGCACGGCAATACCCAACAGCTGGGAGGCGGGGGGGGTGCTCCACCAATGTGCATGAGGAAATATAGGATGTACATGTTACCCTTGCATTTATACTCGCATAATGCATTATACATCACATATATATATATATAGACAGGCATACCCTGCTTAGCGCTACCCCACTTAGCGCCCATTTGCTACAACACTCCTTTCCCATGGCAACCACTTCTCTTCATCCTCCACACACGGGAATCAAACCTGGGTTCTTTCCGCTGCTAATGCCTATAGACCTATTTCATATGACGTCAGCATAGGTATCTAGGTCAGTGGGTGCGCCTCTTGGCTGCAGTGCGACACACTGTCACATTGCAAACTGAATGGCTATGAGCAATCTTCATACAGAAAAAGTGAAATATCTCCAAAACCACACCACCTAGAAACAAACCGCTTGGAACACATATAGAAAACATATTCAACAAACAGATTATATTAAATTTATAAGGTATGGGTTCTGCATTTCTATTAATTTTGAATAAAATAGAGGTTTTGCACTGCGTGTCATGGCAAACTTAATGCTTTGTCAATGGCTGTGAGCAATCTTCATACAGAAAAAGTTAAATATCTCTAAAAATCACACCACATAGAAACAAACCGCTTGGAGCACATATAGAAAACATATTCAACGAACAGATTATATTAAATTTATAAGGTTAGGGTTCTGCATTTCTATTAATTTTGAATAAAATAGACGTTTTGCACTGCGCGTACCGGCAACCTCAATGGCAGTGTGCACTCGTTCTGCAACCAAGGTGCACGCGCATACACACCAGTGTATGCGCGCGCACATACAAAGGTGCTTATAAACATTGAAAGACTATACACAGCACATGAGGGGGCTGTTTAACTACAACAGAATCGACCATTGCGGCTGTCACAAGTTAGTACCTGTCATGATATGACCTCAAATTTTGCTAGGATGTAGAGCCCCAACAAACTAACTTTATGCTATGTAATAATGACCCCGTATAGCGCTGCTTCGTTTAGCACTGCATCTTTGGGAATGTATCTAGGACGCTACGCAGGGATGTCTGTATATTTGCATAAGTATATGCATAGTTGTTTGTTGGCTGGGGCTTAATGTCCTAGCAACATCTAAGGTCATATCAGGGCCACGTTCAGGGTCCGTCTCGGAGGCGCCTCGGAGATGGCTGACGTCACACTAGTCTGAACGGCATAAGCAGTTTGTCGCCTCGAAAATGGCCGCCCCCTTAGGTGGCGGCCATTTGCAATGGAAATGCTGTGTGGTGATAGGCTGAAACTACTGGATACGGCGGCCATTTTCGAGGCGCCTTTTGTCTCCTGATTGAAAAGGGAGGCATCGCCGAGACATCGCCGAGACGCACCCTGAACCGATTTAAGCCAAAAAGCATCGCCGAGATGTTGCCGAGACACCTCTGAGATGGACCCTGAACGCGGCCCAGGATGGGTACCAACACTATGACGTCATTAGATCCGACAAAGCCCCATTTTAACGAATCGTGTCACTGCCGGTTTCCCTTTTATTGTTGGAATGATTGTGCATTAATTGTCATTTTATGAGGAAATATTCTTCTTTCAGGAAGAAACCACAGAGTTCCCGTGAAAGTGCTGACACATGTGACCTTTTGCTATTTTCTAAATTAGTTTCACGAATCTGTGGCCGCCAGACTTCGGGTCTTGTAATCAGAGGCACATTTCAACAAGACACCTAAGTAGATTTCCCTAATTTGAGATATACTTTATTCGTAGATAGTCAGCACAATTCACAAGAGGAAAAAAAGCACACGCATAATAAATATCTTATTTTGTTATTGAAATGACCTGATTTTGTTTCATCTTTTAATATTAAATGATTTTTATTGATTTTTTATTATTAGATTCTTTTAAACAAATTGTACATGTTGTGAGAAAACATGGGTAATTGAATACGCGGACCGACGTCTCGCTAAATGGATACAAAGCAACAAGAATGCTATTTATAGATTAAACCAGACGTTGGCCTCAGTGCCCCCTAGCTTAAGAAGTTAACATTAACGACGTCGCCGCCTGCTTTGAATCACTTTGGTTTTGACAGCGGTTCGGTCAGCATCTCTACTAAGCCTTGGGTTTTGATCCATCCCACCCACCCATGCTGTTATATTTGTGGGGCCAAGTTCTGTAGCCCTCTGAAATCATTTGATTGAACTCTGTCATGTAACGAAAATCAACAAGACAATAATAAAGTCCAATATAAGTCAGTCGGTCTCGCTGTTATTCAATTATTAATAAATGTTTTTTTAATTTTTATTAAATGTCTAGATTTACATTGACTAGTTACTTTTTTGCTATATTATGTTTCTGATTGTTTTAAAATAATTATTAAATGTTTTTTGTTGCCTTACATTTAAAAAAATTAAATTCTAGATTTGCGAATGTGTTCTATTCATTATTAATTAATTTCAGCTTTTTATCCGAAAGGATGTAACAGTCTTTTCAGCATTCATGACCTTTAGGAGGTGCTATTTACCCACAGTCTCCGTCGCTAGACAATACTGTCCATGAAGATTGTGTATTCAGAATTCTCCCACCCGCTGTTCTACTGGCCTAGCGTTGTAATGGAAAAGGTGTATCACATGGCAGCAGGTTGGTTGTGGGAGTTTTACGTCCTGGCAACATCTAAGGTCATATCAGGATGGTGACTTCATAGTGCTGCCCCACTGGGAAATCAGTCCGCTGGCACCATGACCCGATATCCCACTCAGTCACATTATCCTCACACTGAGCTAACCAGTACTTGCTCTATCCTATTAATGCTGAGCGCCTGGCTAGGAAGCGATATGTATCAATTTTGTAAGTCATTGCTTTAACTCGACTGGGAATCGAACTCCTGACCTTCCGCACGGGAAGCCAGCGCTCTACCGATTTGGCCACCGCGTCCGATCACATGGCAGAATATTGACGAGTTAGTTAGTGAAGGGACAACAGGGAAAACCAGCAGCTATCGACCAGGTTCACAGAAGCGGGTTCTTTGTTATATTGTCCGTAAATGGGAACATTTTGAAAATGGATTTATGGTAAAGTAAAGTTGCAGAGGCCATTGAGATTCTGCCATTTTGTTTTTTCGATGAATATATTAGGCTGAGCGTTAAAATCTTTTATTATGAATCGCTAACAATAGATATGTTTGAAGTGAAAACATGCAAAATTCCTTTTGGTCTGCACACTGAAATTGTGTACACCGTAGGCTTCACCAGTGAAAATGTTCTGTTAAATTAACTTAAGTAGTCCCTTTATGACAGCAAGTGATGCTTAATAAGTACAATTTTGTCATGGGTGGCTATATAGGATGAAATCTAGGCAACTGCTTTGGATTCGAAAATATGATGCTTTCGTTGGACTGTGCAGCTTCAATCACACGCAGTAAAGGTCGGTTGTTGGAGGTTTATGTCCTGGCAACATCTAAGGTCATATCAGGACGGGTACTGACTTGTGACAGTTTGCACTCATGGTGACTTTATAGTGCTGTCCCACTGGGAAATCAGGCCACCAGCACCATGACCCGATATCCCACTCAGTCAGTATTATCATGACATTGAGCTAACCAGTCCTTGCCCTATTCAATTAATGCCGAATGCCAGGCTAGGAAGCGAAAAGTATGAATTTTATAGGTCATTGGTTTGACTAGACCGGGAACAAAACTCATGATCTTCCATACACGAGGCCTGCGCTCTATCGATTCGACCACCGCGCCTGGTGACGTAGTAATGAGTGGGTTTGTGATGAACTTTGCCCCGCTGCCCCCATCCTCAGCTCATACTCCATTTTGTGAGTTTTCCTGAGGTTTTCTCTCGACTCTTGGGTGGTTTGTAACCTTGACGATTACAGGCTGCAGCTCTGCAGCAATTAGATAATGACCCTGTTAAATCGGTCTGTTCGTCGGATTGAAGATTTAACTTCAGATGGGGCAGTTGTGGAAGCGGGGGGGGGGGGGGGGGGGGGGGGGGGGACTTACAACAATAACAACAAGTTGTTGGAGTGGTACCAGACCCCCGGTCCAATTGTAGCAGTGCACTCACGGCCGGTAGCCGATGGTTCAGGAGAAATGAATGGGAAAAGGTGGGATCTGGAGGCAAGAACAAAGGGAAATAGTGAAAAAGGAACAAGGCGGCACCCACGCAAACAACTTCCTTGATCAGGAGGAGAAGTAAGCCCTGAAGAAGAAAAAAAGAACGGTAGAATAGAGGAAAGAGAAATGCGAGTTGAGTCAAAGGGCGGTGCTTCCTTGTCCTGTGGTGACCAGTCAAAGGGCTGGAGACACGGATGGAGTAAGAGGTAGAAAGTGAAGTCAAAGACCCTCTAACACTAAGACGGCTCACTCAGCCTGTACTGTGTAATCAAGAGAACAGCCAGCAGACCAGGTGGTGGGTTTGATCATTTTGATAGCATTGGAGTGTCAGAAGAAACCCTGCTTTCGCTTGGTAGGTGTGTGGTGGGGGTTTAGAGATGTGGTGGGGGTTTAGGGATGTGGTGGGGTGTAGGTATGTGTGTGTTGGTGGTGTAGGTCTGTAATGGGTGTGTGTGGTGGGGGTGTAAGTGTGTGGTGTGTGTGTCATAGGGGTGTAAGTGGGTGTGGTTGAGGTGTAGGTGTGTGTGGTGAGGGGGTAGGTGTGGGACGGTGGTGTAGGTGTAGTGTATGTGTGGTGGGAGTGTAGGTGCATGGTGAGTGGTGTGGTGGGGGTTTAGGGATGTGGTGGGGGTATAGGTGTGTGTGGTGGATGTTTAGGGCTGTGGGGAGAGTGTAGGTGTGTGGTGGGGGTTTAGGGATGGAAAGGATTGTGAGGTGCCACTCTGCAAGACCCCTATAACTCCACCACAAACCACCTACACCTCCACCACACCCACCGTACACCCCCACCACACACACCTACACCCCCACCATGCCCACCTACACCCCAACCACACACCGTCAACCCCCACCACACAGAATGTGTGCATGGTGACGGGGATGGGTGGAGAGGTGGAGGTAGTGGTGGTGGTGGGAGTTCTATAGGAGTAGCAACACACAACCCGTGGGGACCTCCCTCTTCCGCTTACATCAGGGAGGGGGAGGGGGTCATGAGGTGTGGTGTGAGAGCGCTGACTGAGCTGGGTGAGGAGGGGAAGGAGGAGAGGGAGTGAAGGGGAGGAAAAGGGAGGGGAGGGGGAAGGGGAGGGAGGTGTGGTATGAGAGTGCCGAGTGAGGTGGAGGATGAAGGGAGGGGGAGTGGAGTGTGGGGGAGGAAGGGGGAGGGGGAGCTGAGAGGAAGGGGAAGGAGGATGGAGCAGAAGGAAGGCAGAGGGGAGGGAGATGTCGTGTGAGCGCGCTGGGTAAGGTGCATGAGGAAGGAGGTAGGGAGAGGGAAGGGTGGGGATGGGAGGGGGGAGGGGAGGGGGATGGAAGAGGAGTGACAGAAGGGGAGGGAGGGTGAAGGGCGGTGAAGCCGGGAGGAGGGAAGGGCAGGGGGGAGGGGGAGAGAGTGGGGGAGGGCGGGGAAATGAGGGAGGGCAAGGCAGAGGGAGGTAGGGACAGGCAATTTCTCTTTTTTTATTTTAAACTCACCCTCTCGCTTTGTAGGCATATGTGTTTGTGATACACCACCAGCCAGCAGCCAGGCTGATCAAGATTAAGATGGCATTGCAAAATTGACATTACCATGGGAGAGATAGGTAGTGAGCTGTCTTAGTGTTATAGGGTATTTGGTGAGGTGTTGGCCAGCTCCTGCTCCTGCAACTCTTTTCAGACATAATCAAGGAGGAGCGCAGCACAGTGGAGAGGTGATAAAAGAGGAGTGGCCAAGGCCAGGTCTGGGCAGCAAGTGGGAGAGGCTTTCTTTTGTTGTTGAAGATTTATACTGCCTATCATGGATAAGCCTGAATAGGCTTGTTTTCACCATTAGAAAGTTTGTCGATAGAAAGCCCGAGCCTACACTTTTACCGACCCAAGGGATTTTTAACCTCCCATACCACATAGACATGGTATGAGAGCAACTGGCTTTTGATGATGCCGTAAGTAAAGCACAGCAGTGGAAATCCAAATTGGCAGAGATGGGTGCATGGGGAATCGAACCACTGACCTTCAGATTAGGAGTCCAACCTAGAAAAAAGTCAGACACTCTAACCACTCCGCCACAGAGAACACCAGTTTTCTGCTGGGATTCCTTTTAAATGGCAGTTGCAAATGCAGGTGATAACTGTACTCTTTCGTTACACTACCACTTTCCCTCCTCCTACACACTTTCTTTTTTAAGCACAGCTTTATTGACTATACTAGGTAGAGAAAAAATGATTTGCTGACAGTGATTCATGCTCAATTCAGAATCTAGCACAAAGCAATTGATATAATCGTTGGGCAGTTCGGCACGCCAACGTTATATAATATATAAAAATTAGGAGAAGTTACCCAAGCAGCGTCCAAAGAGAAAGTGGGATCCTGTCAGGGGCCGGAAGTTCGAGATCAGGGAAGGCCCGTAGGCGCCACCTGATGGACTCGAACCCAACCAGAGGGGAGGGGATAGAGTGGAACTAACCCTAACACCAAGGGGGGCCTCTGCTCCCAATCTACACCGGCATATCCCTGATATATGCGTGTGTCTATATATAATAACTATTATGCTATATATATATATATATATATATATATATATATATATATATATAGAGCATAATAGTTATTACTCGCTCCTCATTGAGACAACGACCGGTGTGTATGTCTGTGTAGGGGAAGGGGGGGGGGGGGGGGGGGGGGGGGGGGGGGGGGGGGGGTTATGTCACTCTGTGAAAGTGTGAATAACCAGAATCATTATCCTTGTGGCAGAATGAGTTACATAGACCTTTTCCACAGAGCACGTTGCACAGTGAACTGCTATCCACAATAGTTTCTGTCACTGCCGACAGAGAGCGGGCTGGTGGTGAAAATCCTCTAAAATACCGTTTTCCCAATGATCATGATGTACAGTGGGGGGTTACCTACTGCCGTTAGAGAATGGTGGAAATCCTTTATAAATGGACAAATGGAAAAGAATCGGATTATCTAACTGTTGCGGCTGGTTTCTTACGATTGGATCAGTTAATTTTATCATTGTTTCTTTATTTATAACTAAAGTAATATCAGGACGGGTACTGATTTGTGACAGTGGGCAATCGTAGCCACTTTATAGTGCTGCCTCACTGGTATATATCCGACAATTTTGTTTGGATTAACCGATAATTGGATTAACCGACTTTGGTTTAACCAACTTTTTTATATGCTAATTGAGTAGTATTTTGCCGGGCCGCCAAAAAAAGTTTGGATTAATCGATCATTTGGTTTAACCGAGCTTGGTTTAACGGGGTTGTACTGTACTGTAAAAGGCTATCGCGGCCAATCGAATGTAGGAGGTCAACTTGCAATTACCACTACCTTGGCACAATCCCAAATATTTCTTGTTATATTTGACCATCCCGATATATGACCACTAATTGCTGGGACTTACTAGTTACAGCTGACCATAAAACCTGGTTTAGCTGTATATATTATATTTATTCAGCATGCATGCATATATATAAATACATACATATATTAATATGACAGGTGATATATATGTGTGTGTGCTGAACAAATCACCGACAACAGGAAATTTTACATTAATTTGAATAGCAGAGAACACAGTCAGTAATACAGAACATGATCATCTCATTCTGTGTTGAAGAAGTGCAAACTGAATAGTGTACATAATTTATAATGTAATATAAGGAGTGAATGAAATATAATATATATATATCAATAATCCATACTTATCTTATTAAGCATGTTGGCGGAGGCTAACATGTATAATTTGCGAACGAGGCAATCTCCCTTTGTTTACCTCACGCCTCCTTTCATAGTTTCAAGTCAGTCTACCTGGCTGCCTCTTACTGTTCACTTCGCTTCCACTGCCCGGCCTTGGGTCAGGCCCATGGGACACACTCACGCTTGACTGACTCCGCGTTGCACCTGACTGTGGCCGTCAACAAACTAGCGATAACACCGCACCATTCCGCCGCTCGGAGTTGTTTTGTGTGACAGTGGCTGTTGTACCAACTCGTTAGGGTGACAGTGACTGTTGTACCAACTCGTCACGATGCCCGGTCTCAGCCAGCCGACTTTCTCCATGCTGCCCGGTCTTGCTAGCTGCCTTCAGTCGACATCCCCGGCCTCTGCCTGGTCCCTGCTAGTTGTCTTCACCGCTCAACTCATCATTACCGGCCACTGCCCCGATCTCTGCCGGCGAGTACTCTAGCTGTCACCAGCTGATTCATCGTTCCTGGCCACTGCCCGGTCTCTTATAGTGATAGTAACCGTTGCCACTCGCCAGCTCGTTTTCCCATGTTAAGTATTATCTCATGTTCATTATTCACTGAATTTAGCCGTAGCGTTCAATTCAGTAATATCGAAACTGTTACGAAGCATTGCAACATCCTTCACGGTCAGTGCTGTCCCGGCGGCTAGGATAATATAACTATACCTTCACCCGCTTGGTGCTCAGCGCGGTGACGGCGGGCTAGGATAATGAAAACTACACGTTCAACTGCTTGCTCCTCACTACTGTACCGGCGGGCTAGGATAACTGCGTCGAGAAGCTTCCTTATATTTTATGCCATGAAGTCATCCTCATAATTAAAAGAATGTAGTTGTAGCAGTGAATAGCCACCGTAGTATTATAATTTGACATGAACCAGTAAGATTATGTTTTAAAAGCTCCTTGCATTACGAGTGTGTTACTGTTAGCGAGGTCATACCTGCCATTCACTACTGTTCCGCTTGCTGGTGTCTCTCAATATGCAGTCTTGGTCACGCTCACAATGTACAGAATTTGCTGTCAGGAATGACTTGTCCTCAATAACAGTTTTTCATCTGAAGTACTGCAAGTATTATTTATTTCCTAAGTTAACAGAAGTTGTTCTGAAGTAATACAAATTATCATGCCATCGAACTGACAATAGCCTAAACTTGTCCAGTTCATTCTTTAGTTTAGCGCTTTCATGTTAAGTCGTCCTCATAATTTAATCTTAGCATTGAATACACATGCTCCTAATTAAGTTACATATAGTCCTGCCAGCATCAATATGTCTATTTACCTGTCATTCAAGCACCACCAGCAATTAATTGTATACCTCTTTTACAATAGAACATTTGGCTTCTCTACCAATGCTTATTTTCAAATATTTTATACCCTGTTATCGAGTGATAGGAACCGTTACCACTCACCAGCTACTTCCGTCATCTGATTGAGCTCTGGCTGGTAATCTACAAGTTCACCCGACTCGATTTACACAGCTCCTCAACCGGAATGGATCAGCCTAGACCTGCTCCAGCCTCGGTAAAGCAGGGCAACCTACTATGTGGCCGATTCCAATAGTTAACACTAGATGGCAGCATCAGTTGTCTTTTTACCTATCAGTCAAGCACCACCAGCAACTAATTAATCACATTGGTGCAGCTGGCCATCTGTAACTGTCTCACAATAGAACACTTCCATTCACCTCCAATTCTGATTATCAAATTTTATACCCTGGTTATCGAGTGATAGGAACTGTTCCCACTCGCCAGCTACTTCTTCCAGCTGATTGAGCGCGATGGTTTTCTACATGTTCCGATTCACCCGCCTGCTGAACTGATTTGATTCTCCTAGACGGGTAATAGTTAACACCAGGTTGTAGTACAAGGCTGTATTTCTGAATAGTAATATTATAGAGACTGTTGCTGCCCCTTCACTGTTCAGTTTCTACTCGTTCACTATTAAGTCCTAATTAATAATACATAATTGTAGTACTTCTAGCCACCACTGTATTACACTGTGATATGAAGCAGTGGAAGAGTATTCTGTCCTTATTAGCTCCTCGCATCAAGACTTGTTACCGAGACGAGAACTGCTATAACTATAATGTTAATCTTAAGAACAAATCATTTGTTCTTGTTTTATTCCATAGCAACTAGCTTCAGGCCCCAATCCGGTCTGGCACTGGTAGGGCGCCCACCAGTCTGGGACGTCAGTCATATGGAAGTACAACTCAGATGTATTGGTGCTACCAAACGACAGCTACTTCATCTGAGCTCTGAAGAAACCTATCTGGCCATCTGTAACTGTTTCACAATAGAGCATTTCATTCCCCAGAGTTAGCTGAGGTCCTAGGACTAGCTTAGCTGTTGTTAAGTGTTCATCTCCGTGACTTCCTTAGTCTGGTTTTAATAGCTCCTCGCATCATGAGTGTTTTCCGATTTGATAACTACCCATAACTATAATTTGATCTTAAGAGCAAATCTCGTTGTTTGTTTATCTAAGGGACTATCAGGACATGTGACGACTTGTCGGATGTTATAGTGCTGCCACACTGCGATACCAGACTGCCAGCGCCGCCAGATTAGGTGGAGAAATGGCCAAAGTTAAGTGCTTCCCACCAATGAACTTCCTACTTGCTAGGTTGTTAACTAGGTATAGTCTCCATGACGGTCTCTCGCAAAGACTCACACCACAGAAATTCTCTAGGCCTCTATACTGGCAGATTAAACACATCTAACTAAAAGAATTCTAGACCATAATGGGGAAAGGTAATCAGATGCCTAAATGCATCAAGCTCTAGATTCACTAACAGAACTCTTCCAGCTTTTCGAGAACCCATATAAGGGTTCTTTCGTAGTAATCCAGAACTTGAAGGATCCATTGGTTCCAGAAGTTAGTGCAGAAATACCATTCTTTGATTGTGCTCACTAACTAAAGGCAGCAAGATATAATTGTGACCAGATGAAGTATAAGTCAGCCACAGAACTTCTAGTAGCCATGGTCCGAGTAGTTCATTACCGTAAACCCCATAAAGATAAAGCATTAACGTTACGTAATTCATGTAATCTCGATTGATCTGTATTACGATAAAGCTGTCAGAAGTAACAGAATCGCTTGATCTGAACATACTTGATTTTGACCTGTACTTCCATTCAGCCTGGAAGATAGTACTTTTTCTGCCCTATCTTCCAGGCTACACGATGAGGCATCATGATAGGCTACTACGCGTCTACAAATCAGCACTCGCAACAAGATCCTGGCAGAATAAGCTCTCCCATCTGAAGCGTTATTTCCAGTTTTGCCATACACATAGGTGGCCCCCGAGCACCTTCCATATATGACCTTCTGTCCTTCCTCCTGTGTCTCTCTGCTTCCCTACATTCCCAGCTCCCGTCTGTAATTACATTAGCTCCATTAAACTATTGGTCTGTACCTGGCCGGGTAATCAAGATCTGTTCAAACCCTACGAGATAGGAGTCATGAAGCGTGCCAGTATGAAAGCCTCGGTTCATCGAGTCATTAAGCCCCTCCCTGGTCTCCTTCTGACCTTAAGCGTCTCATCCGTTTCCTCTCTTCACTGAGGTCTCCACCCCTAGCACCCATAGCAAGACCTTCACCAAAGTACTTCGAGATGCTACGAGAACGGTCCTTCCGTATCGACCCTCCATGACGCTACACAGCCTTCGACGAGGTGCCGCTCAAACCTGTCAATCAGCAGGCGTGTCCACAACTGATCTTCTACAAGCAGGCACATGGAAGGGTAGGGCAGTCCGCTCATACCTCTCCGTCCTCCATGTCCATCATGCTCCTTCAGCGCTCGCTCTTTTATTGGGTGAGCGCTGATTGTTTTCTCACCACAGAATCCTGATACATGATGTTGCTGGTACGAACATGAACTTGGCCCTAGTCGGCATCTGTATTGACGGGTCCTGGTGCCCACCTGCATAGCCTGTCCTCAGGCCGAATTGATTTGATTAAACTTTTCAAACAGTTCCTCTTCTTTCTCCTTCCTGTTCTTAGCCGAGTGAAGCGAATTAAGCATGTTGGCGGAGGCTAACATGTATAATTTGCGAACGAGGCAATCTCCCTTTGTTTACCTCACGCCTCCTTTCACAGTTTCAAGTCAGTCTACCTGGCTGCCTCTTACTGTTCACTTCGCTTCCCCACCCGCCCACCCACTTTCTGGGGGGGTGAGTGCTGATTGTCTTCTCACCACAGAATCCTGATGCATGATGTTGCTGGTACGAACATGAACTTGGCCCTAGTCGGCATCTGTATTGACGGGTCCTGGCGCCCACCTGCATAGCCTGTCCTCAGGCCGAATTGATTTGATTAAACTTTTCAAACAGTTCCTCTTCTTTCTCCTTCCTGTTCTTAGCTGAGTGAAGCGAATTATATGTTGCACACAAGCAACATCCATGGTAAAAAACATGTGTAGTATATGTAATATATTTAGTATAAATACATAATAATATATTATATATATTACATATAAATTACATACACATATTACATATACATATTACATATACATATTACATATACATATCACATATTATATATATATTACATATACATATTACATATACATATTATATATATATATTACATATACATATTACATATACATATTACATATACATATACATATTACACATACATATTACATATACATATCACATATACATATTATATATATATTACATATACATATCACATATAGATATTATATATATATTACTTACATATTACATATAACTTATTTATATACATATACATATAAATATAAATAAATATTTTTATATATTAATATTACATATACATATTAATATACATTCGATATACAATTATATATATATTACATATACATATTACATATAAATATCACATATACATAATATATATTACATATACATATACATATTATATATATATTACATATACATATTACATATACATATTACATAAAACATCCGATATATAAAAGAAAGGATATATAAAATATAACATACATAATACATATAAAATAATAAATAAAATATAAAACATATATTATATATTAAAAAATAAAACAATAACACATTTATAGCATCTGTAATAAAATATATATTTGCAAATGATTTTATATATACTCCAAACCATTACTCGAAGAAAAATAAGTAAAATGCATAGAAAAAGAAGATTTTTGTGGTGAATTTGAGGTTTTTTCTCTTTTTTTTTGTTACACAGACAAAAATTAAGAGGTTTTCTGGGGTTTCATTGGGAATGCTGCAGTAAACGGTACAACATCCGGTCAGACCTGCAGTTGGGCTAAGTGTTATCGTCGGGTGTGAGCAGGGCTAAGTACGCACCGTTTAGCATGCCCCCCCCCCCACTCCCCACCACCACCACTCCCCATCCCCGCCCCCCACTCCCCATCCCCGCCCCCACTCCCCATCCCGCCCCCACCACCATCACCACCACCACGCCTCACATCGGCTCGGTGTGAAACTGGGTTGCTGCCAATGATACAGAAGCTGGTGACTGCCAAAAGAGCTTCTGTCAGTATCACGAGTCACAGCAAATGGAAAATGTTACTCACAGAATAGATATATAATATATATATATATATATATATATGTATATAGGTTACTCACAGAATATATATATATATATCTATATACAGATTACTAACAGAATAGATATATACACATATGTTCCTCACAGAATATATATGTGTATTAATACATTACATATATATATATATATATGTATACCTACATATATTCAGAAACTTAACCAGACGGGATGGCCGAATGAGTTAGAGCATCCATCTCCCGTATTGGTAGACCATGGGATCGTGGATTCAAATTCTGGTCGAGTCAAACCAATGACTTAAAAATTGGTACTTGTCGCTTCCTAGCCAGGCGCTTGGCATTATAAAGGATAGGGCAAGGACTGGTTGGCTCAGTGTCAGGATAATGTGACTGAGTGGGATATCAGGTCATGGTGCTGGTTGCCTGGTCTCCCAGTGGGGCAGCACTATAAAGTCGCCATGAGTGCACACTGTCACAAGTTGGTACCCCTCCTGATATGACCTTAGATGTTGCAAGGACGTAAAACAACAACAAACAAACAATATTCAGAATAGCTACATAGAAATTGCTATATATGGGTCATTCTCTAAAACTAGACACCACATATTTGGTTTCCACATAACCACGGTGATACTTAATTCTTTCTTTTTGGTAGCAAGTCAAATAATTATTGTTGTATCTGTGTATTAAGTATGTTAGTAATACTACATTATATATTTGATCTATCCCACAAAATGTATCAAAACTATGCTTGTATGATGTTGTGCTAAAGTGAAATTATAAAAATTTACACATTGATGCCATACATTTACCCAAACTCTTTTTCAACTTTTGTTTCAATTATCTTTCTTGTAACACATAATCTTGTTTGCTTAGCTGTAATCAATAAAATCTTGTTTGAACATGTTGTGTATGTTAAAATGCTGTTCTGGATGTGCTTATGATGTCAATGTTAAACAAGTCATATTAACGTACTGCTCAATTTGTATAAGATCAAAATCAAAAAGTGAAATAGCTTTTTCTCAACTCTGGCATATGTGCAACGTGTAAACCTTAATAGGAACATGGATTCTGTTATTATTTGGAATTTTATGTAGCTATAATTTGTCTATAACAGCCATGCTTTATGTAGATATACGTTGTCTATACGGTTATACTTTATTTGGCTATAATTTGTATATATGACTATAATTTATGCGAATATAATTTATCTATATTGTTATTCCTTATGTGGCTATAATTCGCTTATACTGCTATTCTTTATGTTTATATTTACGTGAATATAATTGAACTATATGACTATGCATTATTTGGCTATAATTTGAATGTATGGCTATTTTTATGTGGCTATAATTTCCATGTATGGCTATGCTTTACATGGTTGTAATCGGTATATATTGCTATAATTTATGTGACTATAATCTGTCTATACAGCTAGTTTCTGCGGCTATAATTTGTTTATGTAGTTATATTTTCTGCGGCTATTATTTGTCCATACATCTATACTTTATGTGGCTATTATTTGTCTATTTACCTATACTTCCTGTCGTTATAATTTGTCTCCAGCTATATTTACTGTGGCGCCAATTTGTCAATGCATCTAATCTTTATGTGGCTATAATCCTTTTGTTTTCCTATGCTTTATATGGCTATGATTTGTTTATTCTTGATGTGGTTATACCTTTACTATTTGGCTATGCTTGTATGTGGCTATAATTTGTCTATGTAGCTATTCTTTCTGCAGCAATAATTTGTCGATATGGCTATAGTGGAATTGGTCTAGTAAATATTTTACATTAGATAAAATACCACTAGTATGTATGTGTATAGTCACCCCTTCCCCCATCTTCCATTGTGTAAGTTGTACCTGTGTCCTGGCATGCTTGCTCACTATATTAGTATATACATATATGTATACATATATATATTATAAAGTTGAGTGCATGCGTCTAATGTGCATACCCGGCTTAATGATTTATAGGGTTCGCTGAACAGGTACAGCATATAGATTATATACATAGTATATGTATATGTATATATATATATATATATAAATATATATATATACTATGTATATATATATATATAGACTGATCCAGCCAAAATGTGTTGCATCAGGTTCTACCAAGAGACTGTAGTTGGAACCCGATGCAACGCACTTCCAGATGACTGACACAGCGAAACCCTCCAGGTAAGCGCCGCCATTGGCATACATATAATCATTGATAGCATCTTTGACATTCCAGGAGCATACGCAAAATTATATTCTGAATGCAAACAAAAATCAGCAAATGACTGCATATCCAACATGGGTAGGCGCACATGACGGGAAGTTCTTACCCGACTTCTAACCCGGGACCCTAGTACCAAACTCACCCGCTGAGTGGCGCTAGGGGCAATTGGATGGGTTGGTTGGTTGGTTGGTTGTTGGAGTTTTATGTCCTGCCAACATCTAAGGTCATATCAGGATGGGTACCGACTTGTGACAGTGCGCACTTATGGTGACTTTAAAGTGCTGCCCCACTGGGAGACCAGGTCACCAGCACCATGACCAGATATCCCACTCAGTCACATTATCCTGACATTGAGCCAATCAGTCCTTGCCCTATCCTATTAATGCCGAGTGGTTGGCTAGGGGGCGATAAGTGTCAATTTTTAAGTCATTGGTTTGACTCGTCCAGGGTTCGAATCCCATGGTTTACCAAAACAGTAGAAGAATGCTCAACTCATTTGGCCATCCCGTCTGGTCGACAATTGAATGGGAGAACTGGTCGTGAATGTGGACTGACAGCAGACGACATTTCACCAGAGCATGTGACGACATAACGAAGCTGGGGTGGGATGGTTAGCAACGGTGTGAAATGACTATAACAACGGTGCGGGTAACTAGCGATATGCACGTAACGTGGGTATGATTTCTGCTGGTATTACATAGTCTGGAGTGCTCATGTGCAGACACCCTAGAGTGCATGACCCCCCGCCCTATCTCCACACTAATGTGATATACAGTAAAACCTCTCTAAATCGACGGACCATGGGACCGACTTTAAATGGTCCATTTACGGAGGTGGTCGGTTTAGCGAGGTTTTTTAAAAATCTTTACAATGGTATTGTATGGGCGATCGTTTGGGACCCAAATAAAGCGATCGGTATAAGGGAGTGAGCGATCTGTGGAGGTGGTCGGTCAGAAAGGTTTTACTGTATATCCCCAATAGCGGACAACATGACGTATTCGAAGGATAATAATATCGCATGTCGTGAATGCATGAATTCGGCAGACGACAATTAGCAGCCACAATTAGCAGCTGATGGTGCTAATTACTTAGGGAGCACCCGTCATCATCAATCTTGTGGTGCTCAATATGTGCAGTGTAGGGAGGCGGCATTATAAAAGGTGCAGCAGCAACCTGTCGAAATGGCTTCTAAGTTCGAGCAATTGGTATGGCAAAGTAACTGAAGGTTGGTTGGTTTTTGGAGTTTTACGTCCTGGCAACATCTAAGATCATATCAGAATGGATGGCTGAATGAGTTGAGCATCCGTCTCCCGCTTTGATAAAATGTAGGATTCGAACCAACAGGTTCGAACTGTAGTCGAGTCAAACCAATGACTTAATAATTTATACTTGTTACTTTCTGGCCAGGCACTCGGCATTATTAGGAATAGGGCAAGGACTGGTTGGCTCAGTGTCAGGATAATGTGACTGAGCGGGACATCAGGACATGGTGCTGGTGGTCTGGTCTCCCAGTGGGGCAGCACTATAAAGTTACTATATGAGCACACTGTCACAAATCGGTACCCGTCTGTTATGACCTTAGGTGTTGCCAGGATGTAAAACTCCAACAACCAACCAACATGTTTAAGGTAGATAGCAACCAACGGCCGAACATGCTCAGTTCACCTAGAACACGCAATTGCATTATTAATTTAATAAACAGTGGTTCCTGTTGAGAGCGGGAGTACCGCCCCCACCACACACACACACACACGCATGCGCGCAGCTTTTTTAAATGTATTTATTGCAACTTCCGGTGGGTGGGGTAGGGATGGGAGTTGACTGTACTGACAACCCCCTCCATACACACACAAACCCACACACACACGCCGCCTAACACACACTTGTCTTCCTCAGGATCCGACGAACCCATGAGTTTGTGGGTTCGAATCCTGGTCGAGTCAAACCAATTACTTAAAAATGTATACTTGTCGCTTCCTAGCCTGACGCTCGGCATTATTAGGATAGGGCAAGGACTGGTTGGGTCAGTGTCAGGATAATGTGACTGAGTGGGATATCAGGTCATGGTGCTGGTGGCCTGGTTTCCCAGTGGGGCAGCACTATAAAGTCGCCATGAGTGTGCACTGTCACAAGTCGGTACCCATCCTGATATGACCTTAGATGTGGCTAGGACATAAAACAACAAACAAACTTCTCAAGATTCCCCCCCCCCCCCCCTACCCCCGGGCGCAGTGGCCGAATCGCAGAGAGCGTGTATATAAACAGATGAGAGGGACAACTCCCGCGAAAATCGGTAACACAGGCTACAGTGGCGTTCCTGGCGGTTAGTGTTGAACAAGCTTTGAGTTTGACGGTACGTGCAGTGCAAAACATTTGTTTTTATTCAAAATTAATAGAAATGCAGAAGCCTAACTTATCAATTTAATATAATCCTTTTGGTAAACATGTTTTCTATATGTGTACTAAGCGGCTTGTTTCTATTTGGTGTAGTTTTAGAGATATTTCACTTTTTCTGTAGGAAGATTGCACATGACCATTGACAATGCCTTGAGTTTGCCGTACGCGTAGTGAAAAACGTCAGTTTTATTCCAAATTAATAGAAATCCAGAACCCTAACCATATCAATTTAATATAATCTTGTTGGTAAACATGTTTCCTATGTGTATTCCAATCAGTTTGTTGCTAGGTGTTGTAGTTTTAGAGATATTTAACGTTTTCTGTAGGAAGATTGCACACGACCATTGACAATGCCTTGAGTTTGACAGCTGTGTCATATACTGTTCAACAACCACCACTTGGAGCGCCACAGTCGGCAGGTGTTACACGGTCTAGTATGGGAGTTGTCCCTCTCATCTGTTTATATACACGCTCTCTGCGAATCGGTAGAGTGGGGGCCTCGCGTGCGGGAGATCAGGAGTTTTGTCCCCGGTCGAGTCAAACCAATGACTTCTCAAATTGATACTTGTCGCTTCCTAGCCTGGCACTCTGCATTAATACTAATAATAGGATAGGGAAAGGACTGGTTAGCTTAGTGTCAGGATAATGTGATTCAGTGGGACATCGGGTCCTGGTCCCAGTGGCCTGATTTCCCAATGGGGCAGCACTATAAAGTCACCATGAGTGCACACTGTCACAAGTCGGTACCCATCCTGATATGATCTTAGATGTATCCAGGACATCAAACTCCAAGAACCAACCAAACCCTGTAGATCCTTCATCCTTCACTCGCCTCGCTCAGCTAGATGTGACCCAGGTGTGCGAACCATTCGCCAGGTTTCCCACCCACCCACCCCTAAACCGCTGCTGCACATCGTCTCTGGGTTGCCAATGGAAACCTAACAGTAAAGCTTAAGTTATAGGAAGCAATATGAAAGAGCATAGACTGTATTGCTACAATTTGTATGTTTGTTTGGGGTTTTATCTTCTAGAAACATATATGGTCATATCAGAACTCGTACCGACTTGTGACAGTGCACACTCACGGTGACTTCACAGTGACTTTATAGTGTTGTTCCAGTGAGGGACCAGGCCGCCAGCACAAATAATATAACCCGATTTCCCACCTAGTCACATTATCCTAATACTGAGGTAACCAGTCCTTGCCCTATTCTAGTAAAGCCGTCTGTGTGATTTTTTTGTGTGGGGAGAGTGAAGGTTGGGGGGCGTGATGGGAAACTGTAATAACAAACATTTCAGTATTTTGGTGAAAATAAATATTATTTTTTTAATGTTTTTTTTTAAATATAAGGAAATGATCATTGCGAAGCTATTTTTTAAATATAACTTAGATAATCTAATGAACTACTAATTAATGTAATTAACATAGCATCAATATTTCCTTTCATATGGTGCTGATGTTACTTACGAATACACACATACAGGTACTGCATCATGCAGCATTGGGCATGTATAGAATCTTGGTCACGATAACCACAATGTCATGCGGGGAGTTGAAACCAAAGGGAACCTCATCCCTAGAGTGAGACTTAAACCAACACTTCTGCAAAGTCGAGGCGAGCACCCTAACCACTAATTAGGTTCCACCCAACCCACGCCTACCTGTCTATGTGGCTCCTTGCATGAGATGTCAGCACAGACTATTACAATAACTAAAAAGCAGGTCTATGAACTGGTAAAGAAAAAATATTTGTGTTCACAAATATTTTCAATTGGGAAAATAATCTGACAAACTGCAACACTTCTAAATCTAATAGCCTCATATTTGATCATAATGATTGTGAATAAGTAGACTTTTGGGTGGTTCATAACCTTGACAGCAAACAACCCCCTTGATCAGCAGGAGAAGTAAGCCGGGAAGAAAAAAGAAAGAAAACAAGTATAGAGGAAAGAGAAATGAGGAGAGGTGAGTCAAAGGGCCGTGCCTCCTTGCCCTGTGGTGACCAGTTGGCGAGCCGGTGACACGGATGGAGTAAGAGGTAGAAATGAAATGCTGGCCGGCTCCTCCTCCTGCAACTCTTTTCAGACATAATCAAGGATGAGTGCAGCACAGCGTAGAGGCGATAGCAAAGGTGTGGACGAAGTCAGGTCCGGACAGCAAGTGAGTGCTGGTCACGTTAGTAGCCCTTTAAGATACATGTATATGGTGGCGGTGGTGTGTGTGTGTTCGTGTTAGTGTTGTCATTGCATTGACTGAACTGCTCTCAATTCTAGCAATTTAATCGTTGCGTTACTACTATCTTGGCTACTCCCTTGATGGTTAGCAGCGAAATGCTATTTTTATTTTGATGGATTAAAAGGGCTTTAAATCTCTAGAAATGCATGCCGGTCTAGACCAGTATGATTATTGCAGTTGGTGTCATGTATAACCCCCTCCCCCTAGGCTCATGTCAATCACTCTACGCCCCATCACGTCCAACACGTACACTATTTTAGTATTTATTTATCTTTTAGATCACACAACTCGTGGATTGGTGGCGACAGGAGGGGGGTGGTGAGGATGTCGGGAAGAGCATTGGGGAGGAGGGAGGGGGGGAGATCATCATCATCATCATCATCATGCTGTCTGTCGCGATGCGACAAAGACCTCTTTCATTACTTGACTGCCGCTCTCCATTGAGCTCTCTGCTGTGATGAGAGTTGCGTCCATGAGTCGGTCTTAATCTCTCTCAGCTTCAGGGGAGATAGGCTTGGCTTATTCACGGCAGTGGGAGTGACAACTGGAGTTAGGCGGGTCAATCTAGCAGGTTGAATGAATGTGGGCGTGGCTGTTGTCGGAGTTTTGAGGGTCAATCTAGCTTTTATTTTCAGGCAATGGTGGCTGTTGTTTGTTGTTGTTTTACGTAGCAACATCTAAGATCATATGAGGACGGGTACCGACTTGTGACAGTGCACACTCATGGTGACTTTATAGTGCTGCCTTACTGGGACACCAGGCCACCAGCACCATGACCTGATATCCCACTCAGTCACATTATCCTGACATTGAGCCAACCAGTCCTTGCCCTATCCTAACAATGCCGAGCGCCAGGCTAGGAAGCGACAAGTATCAATTTTTAAGTCATTGGTTTGAATTGACCAGGATTCGAACCCACATACTCATGGGTTCGGATCTACCGATCTCCCAAAACAGGAGATGGACACTCTACTCATTCGGCCACCCCGTCTGGTGAATGGTGGCAGAGCTGGCTGTTTGTTGTGACATTTGGGATATTCAATCTAGCAGGAGGAATGAAGGCCATGTGTTGTGGCCATGGGAGAAGATAAATCTACACCACAAGTAGGCTTAGGCCTACTAGTAGCCTACTAGCCGCCGATGTGCATGCAGACTATCCTTTACATTTCGTTAATCTAAACATTGAACACTTGGCCGTCCAGGGCAAGAGGGAGTTGGTGTGGGGGTGGGGAGGAGAGGAGAAATAAGTGGGCGCTCGAGAGATAGGGAAGGGAAGCTGGGGGGAGGAGAGGAGCGAGAGATGGAGATAGAAAGGAGAGGAAGAGAAAGGGAGAGACAGGCAGTGAGGCTGAGAGAGGGGGGATAGAGAGGCAGAAAGAGAGGGAGTGGGAGGGAGAATGCGGGAGGGAGGGGGAATGGGAGAGAGGGTGAGAGAGAGATGGAGACAGAGAGAGCGAGAGAGGGAGGGGAGAGAGAGGAGTGCGATAGACAGAGCGATGTGGCAGCAGCAGCACGACGGGCCCAGCTCCAAGCCGTCCCCGCCCTTCCCTCCCCGCTCCCCGCCCCCGGGCGCCCATCACCAGCCGGTCTCCCCCCGCCGGGAGACCCGGGTAGTGACCCCCGTCAAAACCATGTCAGCTGCCGGGGCGGACGGCGACGTTCGCTCCCGGTCCTCCCTCATCGGACACACCTACCTCTCTATTGTATGGCGGGTCCAGAAGATGCACGGCAAAGGGGGGTGTGTCTCCGTGGTAGATTGCTTGGGGGAAGGTCGGCTCGGTCCGGGAGAGAGAGGAGGAGAGAGAGAGAGAAGAGATGAGCTGAATGCGGGTATTTTGATCACCACACGCAGTCGGACCAGCACCAGTTGCGATTATCACATCGCCCTACGCTGGTGCTGTGGCGGCTGTGCTCGGTGGTTTGCACAGTGGCACTCTCTCCCACTCGCTACGCTGGAGGAAGGTTCCCGCTGCTACCTCGCTACATTCCCTGAAAATGCTGGCGAACCTTATAGGGAGAAGGGATTCGTCGTACATGGATGTGGGACCAGTGTAGTCAGCGGACCAGGAAAGAAGCCAGCAACTGGAGGCAGGCCTTCGGATTGTTGTATAGCTGCCGTCGCGTTCCGTTAGGTGGCGCCACCGTTGACCTGCCCGCCGTCCATTAAATTATAAAACGCCTATATATAGTATAATGCCTGCAGCACTATGCCTATGGGATGTTCTGTTGCCGTTCTATTTACTGCGCAGTGCAATTTGGTGATATACACTGATAGAGAGCAGACATGGTTCAGTGGTCATTGTATAGACACGTCGAATGCCTATGTTTGCATCATGGATTTTCCGGACATGTGTACGCGTTGCCTGGGTGACCATAATCGATAGTAGGCCTACTAGTAGTCAGGGGGCCAACTCACATAGGTGTGAAAGTGCGTACTAATGCAATTTTATTGCTGATTGTGCTAGATAGGGTTATTGGTAGTGAGAATCTAGAGGGTGCCACTCTGGCACCCTTGAGCAACATATATAGTAACTGTTTTCTGTGTTGTTTTCTGTCTTGTTTACTTTGGTATATATATATATATATAATTCTGGATATATATATATATACCAGACGGGATGGCCGAATGAGTTAGAGCGTCCGTCTCCCATGTTGGTTTTTTTTTTTTGTGGTTTAAAAAAAATTTAGGTGGTATTTATACTGTCCATAGCATTTAAGCCTTGGTACCCAGGCTTGTTTTCAATGCTGGCCAGTTGTAGTATTGGTGTTATCTTACCACACAGCCGCTGCTGATAAGTTATTTGATTGCCTGCATTTCAGTAGCAGATAGATGATTGGTTGGTATGGTTAGTAGCCTATGTTAGTTTTTTTTGATTTTCTTATATGTATTATATTTTGTTCTACTCTTATTACTAGACTAGCCTACTCCTATTTACATATCATATGCTTGTACGTAGTTGTGTGGTGTGTTATCTGGCTATTCTTGGCATGGTTACCTTCCATTGGGCATCCCGCTGGTGGGCTGTGACATATCACATGCCCCTTTGCAGTGCAGCTTAGTGGGCGTTTCCTAGCCTAATTTGCACAGATATTTTTTGTAAGTTTTTAGGTCAGGAATTTGTCATTCCTTTACCGTTTGGGCATTCCACACCTTGGCAGCCATTTCCAGCGTGCTTCTCTCATGAGCTTTTATTTGGCTTCTGGTCTGCTTCAGTAGTGGTGCATTATTTGCTCTAGTAGCCCTTTGCGGTTTTGTTCAGAGTTTATTGTTTTGACTGTAGCTATATGCTAGTGTTTTCAAATGAATTATTCTCCTATTTTCTAGTAATTTCACTTTGGTTCTTTTGTGTATGTCATAGGTGGGGTGCAGCTTGTCTACTCTTAGACAGATTTTTAGGGCTCTGTTCTGCAGTATTTACAGTTTTTTTAGTAGTTCTTTTCTCGCACCCATGTAGTTTACATCTCCATAGTCAAAATAGGGGAGCACCATGCCCTTGAAGATTTTTATTGACATTTCTTGAGTCATGTAGTCTCTTAGCTTTGCAAATAGCCACAGTTTGTGGTTTACTTTCTGGATAATTTTATTTATACATAGGTTGTAGTTTAGTTGGCTGTCCAACTCAAGGCATAGGTATTTGTAATGGTCTACATTTTCTAATGTTTGGTTTCCTAACTTACAGTGTAGTTTTCTTTCTGGCATTTGTTTATGCGAGAAGAGTACTGTTTTTGATTTGCATGTGTTGATGCTTATTTTGTTGGACTCACACCACTCGTCTAGTTTTAGTAGGAGTTTATTTAGTTTAGTTATTACCTCCTCTTCTGTGGTGCCATTTGCCTATATGACTGTGTCATCTGCATATAGTTGGAGGCACTCAGTTTGCAACCATTTTTCTAGATCGTTTATATAGATTATAAAGATGTTGGTAGATCGTGGGATCGTGGATTCGAACCCTGGTCAAGTCAAACGAATGACTTAAAAATTAATACTTGTCGCTTCCTAGCCAGGCGCTCGGCATTATTAGGACAGGGCAAGGAGGAAGACCAATTGTCCGTGATTGAAATTTCCCCTGCTTAGACAACTAATGTACTATATATATATATATATATATATATATATAGGCTCACAAAAATAGGCCAATTGGGGAAAGTTGTCGGCATCGAGCATTGGATGTCGGTGTCGAACAGCATACTTATAGTTTACCATTGACAGAGGTGTTGGAAAGTCCTTAAATTTATCCTGAATGTAAAGGTAGAGAAAATACAACAACCTTATTTGTTTCTAGGATAATTTAATATAAAACAAAGAAATGGACTACACTTTAAGAATTGTGACGCCAACATCTTAAATTAACCACCAATTGGCCCATTTTCTTGAGGCCGAGTCATATATATATATATATATATATACACATGTATACATATATATATCATTGGACAGGCACATCCAGTGACAAAAAAATAGCGAGCTGAAATTCACTGCCCGTCGAGTTTTAATCCTAGACGGTGACACTTGTTCTGTCTCGAACCGATGGCAACTGTAGCATTTACTCTCCTACTCGTTGTAAATGGCTTCCTCTGGTGGTGATCTTTTCCTTTTATATTTGTTTTCCAAGAAGGGTAGTGGGTTGAGTAGTTTAATCTTTGGCAAAGGATTAGAGGTCATTGCCCCCCCCCCCCCCACCCAAAGTGACACTGGTTAACATCCGGTGGAGGCGAGGTGGGCTGAAGGTGGCGCCATTGGTACATTATTGGGTCTTACAGAGTATAAGAATATAGAAATAATTCACAACGTGAACAAGGAACTTATGGCATGGACTTTTATTTTCAGGCAAAGGTCAGATAGCACAAAGAGTTAAGGTCAAATGTCAAATCGGTTCATCAGTCATTACTTCAGGCTCTCAATCCTACTCGTTAAGTGTTCATTCGATTGTAGGGCTGGGTGGGCGGCTGAGTAAAGCGGGTATTTGTGGTTGGTCGGGAATCTGGGGGGTTGGAGTGGGCCGACCTGGACCTCCAACTGCTCCTGCTGTCCTGGTGACGGCTGGGGTGTGGTGGTGGCGAGACCGACAAGATGGATAGTTCGCGGCTGGGGGATCGTCTCCTCTTCTTGGTGCCGGCCTCTATGGCGTCTATCCTGCTCAGTATAGTCCTGTTGACCTGTGCTTTCTGTGCGAGAGTGTCAGACAGGAACTACTGGAGGAGTTTGAGTTGGCATTCCGCGGCTGTTGTGGAGTCCTCGGCTGAGTCCGCGGCGGTGCAGCGTGGTTGATTCCGCACTGGTGTAGGAGGTACAACGACCAACTTTGGTCGTCCCCGTTGGCGTGGCGCCGGTGCCCGGCTGCTTCCTCATCTGGCGTGGCTTGTGCCACGTTGGCGGTGACGGCACGGCGTTGTTGTCTGGTGGCACGTGGCATCTTGTAGGTTGGGGATCAAGCATTGTGGTTGTGGAGTGTTGGAGAGCAAGCCATGAGGCTGAGTAAAGCTGGTAGTTGTGGTTGGTCGGGCGTCTGGAGGCGTAGTGGTGGAGGCAGGCCTGGTGGGTTCATCGTCGACCTGAAGTGACATCACTGATCTTGTGGTGTGAGAAAGGTTTGCCTTCGGGCTGGCAGGGGGGTGCAGAGCAGTGGGGATCGAACCCAGGTGGCGCCACCGCAGCGGTCCCTCGTTCACGCGCAAATTACCCATGTTGACGAACCAACATGAACAATTCCCTTCCATATCTTTACACTAGCACATATTATATATTGATATTATATATATAATCTATATATATATATATATATATATATATATATATATATATATTATTCCAACACGATAAGCTATTACAATTTACATAGCACACCAGAATTATATGTATCTATATATATATATAGTGGTGGAGGCAGGCATAGATAATATATCAAATATATATTATACATAGATAATATATATATTATACATGAATAATATATAATATATATATATTTAAAATATATAATATATGTAACATAATATTATAATATCTGTAATATATGTAATATATGCAATAATATATGTATATAATACATATAATCAATCTAGAAATCAGATGCAATTCAAACAGAAAACAACGACATCGATCATCATTTATAATTTAGGACACTGCATGCATTTGTATTTTATTCTTGTGACATGAGGGGGCCACGTGACGTGACGTGACGTGACGTGATGTGACCCACACGCTAACCCGTACTGGCCGGCATGGGAAGTACGGGAGCGTCCTCCATGAAATTGTCTGCGTGCTTGACTGCTTGACCTGTGACCTTGGCCAGTCGTGTCTTTTCCTCCTGGAGGAAGGCAGCCAGCACGTCACCGCGTCCCACCGAGCTGCTCCTGGACATGGGGGTTACACCCGGGGTCTGCTGGGAAGAGGTGGAGGTGAGCGATAATAAGGGACATGAGAAGCTGTGTCATTCACCTACGTCATTAAAACTGTATAATCTGGGGAAATCACCAACCTTCTTTTTTTTTTAAACAACCAAAAAACCCACTTACTTAAATTTTATAAGTTATACATCCAACTTAGCTTAGATACTGGTGTATTGATTGAGAATATATTGCAGTATGGCTAATAAAATCACCCATGCAAAGCCTATGCAAAGCCTTATGTCCAACATACCACAATTAATTCTGCACATTTTTATGTCAAGTGTTCTTCAAAGTTAAAATTGCGTAGTCTGATGGTTTTGAGTTTCTGCCATTTATTGAAGATAAATAGATTAGATTGATCGGTGTGATCTACTTTACTTGACTTTGAACTCACCTTTATTTTAATTTGCGAACTTTGGATATTGTTGAATTAAATTCGGAAAGCACAAACAACTTTTGATACCGTAGACTTCAGTAGTAACAGGTTCTATTAAATTATGTCATATGCCTCAATGAATGCTTAATAAGTGTTTACCTGGGTGATCTCAGTTGAATATGTAGAATCAAATCTAGGTAAGAGTTTTAGTTTTGAAAATGTGATGCTTTCGTCAGACTATGCAGTGTTAACCTTCTGAAATATAAGTTACTTCAAATTAAAGTCATCATCATAATTCACAGAACGGAGACAAAGTTGGTATAATGGGTTTTTTAATCTTCAGAATTTCACAGTTACAGTTTAGTTGAAGTCAATGGACAGGAACCAGCACCGCGGGAATCGAGCGATCAGCCCTATCAATTGTCTTTTATGTTATTGGTGTGGGTGGGTGGGCAAGAAAGTCGGGTCGAAGTTAGGTGGACGACAGCTGCGATGGTTCTGGGCGTTTTTGCACTGGTGCTGCAGATAACGTACACATCTCGGCAGAGTTCAGGTCAATGGCGCCACCTATCGAGTTGGTCAGGAACTAAATTATATTCCTCAAGGTGGCGGCATTATCTCGTCCAGTCTCCGCCGAGAATTACGTATGTTACTTATAACATGTACAATTCACAGAACGGAGACAAAGTTGGTATAATGGGTTTTTTAATCTTCAGAATTTCACAGTGACAGTTTAGTTGAAGTCAATGGACAGGAACCAGCACCGCGGGAATCGAGCCCTCAGCCAATTAAAGGGAGGGCTCGAGGCCCGGCAGCAACCAAGTCTCGAGGCACGTAGGTGTGGACAGCGGAGGAGGTCCAGGCACCAAGGCCCATAATTTCTTCGAGGGACGCACCTGCCGCCGCCATGGCCTGGGCACCACCCCTACGCAAGCTGTGGAGGGTATAAGAGTCTGCATCAGGGACAGCAGAGGCCGAGAGCGCCATGCGGAGGGCCGCTAGCAGGGTGTGTGCCTGGAGGGGCATTCCTCCACGCAGGATGAAGGCTGGGCCTGTAGAAGGTGGCCGCTGGGACCGTACGTAGCAGTCCCAGGCAGCCACTGGGCAAGAGGCGGAACCAGTTACCGGTGGTATGGAGATGGCATACCGTTGATCATCTCTCCATCTGGTCTTGGTGGAGTTGACTGTAACTGTGAGCCCGTCGCGTGTTCTCATGACATCGCTCATCTTAAGGGCGTGGCCCGGGTCATTAGGTGAGATATTCTGGAGTAGATTACCCTGCCTGAGAAGGGTGTAGTATCCCATGATAATAGCGGCGATGAGTACTCCTGCGTTGGGGCCGGCTGATAACAGGTAGGTAACAACTTTTTCGACATTGGATGGAGACAATGGTGCGGCTTGGGTGGGTGTGTGGCGTGACAGGCGTTGCACCCCTTTTTTCATTAGGACCATTGGATATGTGTCAAAGCCCGTGGGGGGAACCTCCAAAGAGTAGGACCCAAGTTCTCGCGCCACTGATGTAATTCATAACTGCTCCTGGCGTTAAGAGTGTGTCTTTAAGGTGTAGAGTGTAGGCTAGTATGTCATACTGCGATGGCGCTAGCGGGTTGACCTCGTGCAGGGCGGCAAAGTGGAGATACTTCTTGGCTTGTACAGCCTTGTTCCTCCAGGTGCCAGACGCTAGCCCGGCGAAGTAGACCTCGAGTATCCTGGCGTGGAGCTCGTCGGAGTAACCTGGGACCAGAGAGCCAATTAAATACGAGGGTTCCAGGTTAATCACAGATTTGCAGTAAAGATATTATCAAATTTGACTTTAATTTCAACTAGGTTAAGGTCTTTCGTCATTTGTGTAGATTTTTGGTGTGCCGATGGTTGAAGCGCCCGCCTGCTGAGAGCGTCTGCAAGAACCAGCTCCTTGCCAGACTTATGAATGATTTCAACATTACAGTTGTGAGTGGCTGCATAGAGCCATATCTCGCGGGCACATGCAGTAAGGACCCGGTCTCTCCCTGCACCTGATGCCAGAACCTGCTGGCTGGCTGAATTGTCCGTATTTATAATAATCGTATAGTCCTCAGGTCTCTTGGGTGCAAGAGTCCTAAGTGCCACTATCAGGTTAATGGACTCCAGGTGGGCGATGTTGGTGTGTCTTCTTGTGATAGGCTCTGGGTAGGTCTCAGAGTAGTATTTAGAAATCGAGAAGGCTCCTCCGGCATGCATAGAGGAGTCACACTCAATGACCCAAGGTGGCTTGTCATCGGCATTGAGGAGCACGATTCCATTTGAGTCCGTGGCATACTGAAGGAACCATGTGACATCACTCCGGAGTTCGTCAGTGATTTCTTGGCTCCCATAGAATGGTGCATCACCTAGGCATGCAAAAATCCGAGACATAAATCGTCTCGCAGGCGCTACACATTTGGCAACATGTTGTAGCCTGCCAACAAGTCTCTGAAGTTCTTTTCTGGTTGCTTTTTCTTTGTCCATCCAAGCCGAGCACTCTTGAAGTATGTCATCAAGCTTCTCCTGGGGGATTGTAACTGTCATTTTTTGTGCAGATATGTTGAAACCGAGCCATTCTATTTCTTTATCGGGTGGGTGGCATTTTTCAGGGGATAAAACTAGTCCAAGTCTTGATGTTATCTCGAGGAGGTCGTTATATGCTGAGTGCGCACTGCTGCTGTCTGGTGCCACCCCGACAAAGTCGTCTAAATAGCAGTGTGTGAAGTGGCCCTTCTTCGGGTCGAAGTTAGGCGGACGACAGCTGCGATGGTTCTGGGCGTTTTTGCACTGGTGCTGCAGATAACGTACACATCTCGGCAGAGTTCAGGTCAATGGCGCCACCTATCGAGTTGGTCAGGAACTAAATTATATTCCTCAAGGTGGCGGCATCATCTCGTCCAGTCTCCGCCGAGAATTACGCATGTTACTTATAACATGTACCATGCTGTCAGTCGCCATGCGGCAAAGATTGCTGTCATTACTTAACCACTGCTCTTGATTTAGCTCTCTGCTGTGAGAGTGATGTCGATGAGTCGGTCTTACATTTCATAAAAGCTGCTTGCAAAGTGTTGAAGTGCTGCTGGCTTTTGCAAGTTACTAGCGGCACTCTCTCAGGGAGCAAATAGAGGTCTCACACCGGCAAGAACACGTCAAGACAGTCACAAGCTATTTGTCCCTGCAGTGGCTGGTCGGGAGATGTTGGGAGTTCCATTCATCACCGCCCTTAATGCTGACATGGTAACATGGTTTTCTGTTAGGGTTTGCTCCCTTAGCTTTTGGTTCTATCAAGAATCTGTACCACAAGGCAGTGGTTTACAACTTTGCAAGGCAGGGGTGTCAAACTCCCTGAGGTATTTTAACACCTAAGGTATCAGAGGTACTGCAATCCCCGCATACCTTATTAAGTCAAGAATATTGTAATGATCTATCTAATATATAACTAAAGATAATATGGCAGAAACATAAAACCAGTTATTAGCATGATATGGTGCTTGATGCCCGAGGGTATAATGAGTGGGTATTCAGTCAATCAAGGTGATGGCAATGTTATTTGGAAATCCATGACCCTAACAAATTTAAAACATTTCTTTTCAGGAAGTGTTCATTAAATGGCTAGTAACATGGCCAAAACACAACTTTACTGATTCATAATTACTATGATCAACTGTGACTAATCCTGATTTGTATAACTTAAAATAACCTATTTTGTAAGAGTTATTTAGGGTCCAAAGATGTTCCGAGTGACTCTGTGATTTTGCTGTGGCTATTAAAGCTGCATAGTCCGATAAAAGCATTAAATTTTCAAAACCAAAGCAATTATCTAGATTTGATCCTACATATCTAATTTAGATATTAATGCACCTATTGAGCATTTGTTGCCATATATAAGGAAACGCTGAGTCAATTTAATATATCCTATGGTGTCCAGGTTTTGGAGTGCTTGCCAAAATTAATTTGACATGTTTGCACTTCAAACATCTCCAAAGTTAGCCATTTAAAATAGAAGTTCCTTCAAACTAACATAAGGTAGATAATAACCATCAAATTAATATATTCATCTCAGAAACTCAAAACTATCGGACTATACAACTTTGACATCTAGTTCAACCGGAGGACAGACATGCTCAAGTCAAATTGAATCAATAAAGATCTTACGAAGGTCCTCGCAATGTTCTTCTCAGTAATTCCCTTGCCTGCATCTCCAGTGAACGCCTGCAACCACGAATGGATGTAACACAGCTTAGTTGATTAGTTCTTAATTGCAATTATCTATCCAGGCTGAAACACAGACGAGTTCGACGATCGACTGAAGGTTAATTCAATTAAATTCTGAAGGGTTTGACATAAAAATAATTCACACTAGTATCTACCGCTGGCCAGGTTATGACATGCGGGTCATCTAGCGATATCTGGTTGGTATAATGATGAATAAATGTCAAGACATTATTACTGTTCACATCCACGGTCTGTTATTGTTTTGTTAAACAAAATCTTATCTTGGTGATGTAATTTCACATATATGTAGCAATTAAAAAATGCTTTTAGGCCTATATTATGTGCTACTAATGTGGGTGGTGGGCTATGTATGCTGAAACATCTACATATTAGCTCATCGTCAGCAAGGCGGTTATGTCTCATAGAGCCGAGTGAGGATGGGGGTGGGGGGGGGGGGGGAGAGTAACTTCCAAGTCTACCATTATGCCTCCTGTCACTCAGCCTACCTGTCACTGTGTCAGTATATATAGTGATAGACCGTGCCCTACTCCCACACTTGCTATCCGGACCGCACTTCATCCACACCTCTCTCTATCCCCTCTCTGCTGGCCATGCTCCTCCTTGATATTGTCTGAAAAGAGTTCCAGGAGGGGGAGCCCGCCAGTATTTCACTTTCTGCTCTTACTCTGTCCGTGTCTTTGGCTTGCTGGGTGGTCACCATAGAGCAAATAGACACGGTCCTTTGACTCAACTCTCCTCATTTCTCTTTCCTGTACTCTACCCTTTTTTTCTCTCCCAGGCTTACTTCTTCCCCTGATCAAGGGTGTTGTTTGCTTGGGTGGGGCCCTTTACCTTTTCATTTCTCTCGCTTTGTTCTTGTTGCTGGAACCGCTGGGCCCACCTTTACCCGTCCCTTCCTCCTAAACCCTTGCTGCTGTCAACTGGATACGAGTGCTGTGCTACCACTGGACCAGAGTGATTCGGGGCCGCCCCAACGATTCATCGTTTAATTGTTTTAAAGACATCCCCAGCTTCTACAACCGTCCCACCAGAAGATTAATCTTCAACCAAAGATTGGACCGATTTATTGTTGCCTCTCTATATTGCTGCAGTTCTGCAGCCAGTAACAGTCGTAAGGCTACGAACCCCCCAGAAGTCAAGGCCCTACTCTGCTTGAGGAATAAAGAGGTATACTTGAGATTGCTTCAAATCCAAGGGTGCTCCCTGGTTTATTCCACCAATGTCAGAATGGAACTGACCTGTCACAGCCCAGCCCGGGTAGCATGTAACCTCCCTCAGGGCTGGCCACTAACAATGGGGGGAACAGTCCACCCTAGAGACTGTTCCTGCTAGTGTGCTACCACCTCCCAGACAGCACACAGTCGTCGGCCCGACGGCGGCCCGACGGCGGCCGCTCCGGCGGCCCGACGGTGGAAAACGCCGTCGGGCCAACGTTGTTTTGTCCAACCTCCCGCCGTCGGGCGACGGCGGCTGCCGCCGTCGGGCCGACGGCAGCAGCCGCCGTCGCCCCGACGCCGTCGGGGCGATGGCGGCTGCTGCCGTCGGCCCAACGGCGACAAAAGCCGTCGGGCCGACGTTGTTTTGTCCAACCATTCACCGTCGACTCGACGGCGGCTGCCGCCGTCGGGGCGACGGCGACAAACGCCGTCGGGCCGACGTTATTTTGTCCAACCATCCGCCGTCGACTCGACGGCGGCTGCCGCCGTCGAGTCGACGGCGACAAACGCCGTCGGGCCTACAAGCCGAGAAGACACTGTCACTGTAAAAATATTAGTTTTATTCAAAATTAATAGAAATCGAGATCCCATACCATATAAATTTAATATAGTCTGTACGTATTGACACTATAGTGACAGTGTCTTCTCGGAAAAAAACAAGATGGCGGTCCTTCGTCAAAATTCCGTTCAGGGTAATTCAAATCGTATTAACACGAATAATTCCATTAATACTTCGTAATAAATTACAAAACTTTTACAAAATAATCTAAACATATTAATAAACAAACCTGGTAAATGATTCCTTAAAATTCCTGGGATTTCTGGAGTTACTGGTAGAAAAAGAACACTGATCAACAATCGCACGTGTTCCGGTGGCGATTCGAAGTAAACAAACCGTATCGGATAATTCAAATCGAATTAACACGAATAATTCCATTAATAATTCGTAATAAATTACAAAACTTTTACAAAATAATCTAAGCATATTAATAAACAAACCTGGTAAATGATTCCTTAAAATTCCTGGTATTTTTGGAGTTATTGGTAGAAAAAGAACACTGATCAGCAATCGCACGTGGTCCGCGGGCGACTCGAGCCGGAAAGCAAATCTAAAGAACTGCGCATGCGCGGCCCACCACCGTCGGCTCGACGGTGGCTCGACGGTGGACCAGACGTGGAAAATGAATGCAAACCTGCGGCGGCCCACCACCGTCGAGCCGACGATGGCCCGACGGTGAATCAAAAGTGGAAAGGGATTGAACCCTAACGTCGGAACACCACCGTCGGGCCGACGGTGGCCCGACGGTGGCTCACAAGTGGAAAAGGATTGAAACCTAAGGTCGGGACACCACCGTCGGGCCGACGATGGCCCGACGGTATACCAAGTGTGGAAAATGAATGCAAACTTGCGGCGGCCCACCACCGTCGGGCCGACGGAGGCCCGACGGCTCAAAAGTTTAACCCTAACGTCGGAACACCGCCGTCGGGCCGACGATGGCCCGACGGTGAATCAAAAGTGGAAAGGGATTGATTCCCAACGTCGGAACACCACCGTCGGGCCGACGGTGGCCCGACGGTGGAAAGTCGGTGCCGACGGACCGACCAATAGCCGACGTCGGGCCGACGGCTGTGTGCTGTCTGGGGCTGTTGCTATTTCTCAGTAACATGGGTTAGTGTAGTCACCACCATCGTGTGGTAGTGAGGCTCATTGGTGACTACTTACTACATTAGTAATTAGCTTACCTGTGTGACATATCCATCCTTGCGGGTGGTGGTTGGTCGGTGATGGTTATCATCCACAGACTTGGCCTTGACCGATCAAGAATAGATCACAGCTACATTAGTAACAGAATACGCTGCCGTATTGGCCACTCGTGGCTTACACATGCTTTTCTGCTCAAGGTGGAACCTCCCCCTGAATGTATTGGGTGTCAGTCCCCGCTGACACTCAAACACATTTGACTAAGTTGCGTTGATTTTTTGGCCCTGCGCCAACAGTTCTACACTGCAGACAGTATGCATGACCTTTTTACTAAGGTAAAACAGGAAAACATTTTAGCCTTTTTGAGGGCAGCTGGACTGTACCACCTCATATAGTTTACTAAATAGATTCTATCAATTATTAATAAAACTTTTCTTTTTCTATGGGAATTTGTTTCCCTTGACCACAAATATATGATTGTGAGCTTTCTAATTTAATGAGTGTCTATTGGCACATAATTGATTGTCTGCTTTTACATGTAAAAGCGATGGTTTGAACAAAAAACAAACATTTCTCGCCGTGAATATGGCCTATGCTGCCGACACGGCGTAAAGCAACCAACAATCAATCAATCAGTACCAGAATAACACTGCAAATTGTATGCACTGTCCGGTGCAAGATAACTGAAGACGATTAGATTATAGATGGTACATCATGATAACATATGGGAGCTAGTTAGTCTAAACCTAGGTACAAGATTCACCCCGTACTGCTGCAGTAGGGGTGCAAACCAACCCTATGTAAAAGGTGGCGAAAATGCGGGTCAAAGAATTGAGAGCCTAATTTCACAATCTAAGAAGCAACATCTATTCTTTACATATGTATTATTGAGAGCCCGCTACCTTTGAGTTGAAAAATATAATATAATATCTAGTTTAATAAGATTTAAAAGTGAATTCGACGGCGTTCTGCAGCCGCCATCTTGTCTTTTTGCATTCTCTCCCATTTCACCAACTCTGCGCCTATATAAGTATCCATTTGATACTGGAGCCACAGTTTCTAGGTGATGGTCCATACTAACGCTATTTTCGCCCGTATTTATATAAGGCTGATCTTCACCCGTGTACTACAAGTACCGGGTGAATCTTTTATCTAGTCTAAACCATACTCAGACTGGACGTGGTGGCCGAATCGGTAAAGCACAGGATTCCCATGCGGAAAGCCAGCAGCTCGATTCCTGGTCGAGTCAAACCAATGACTTGGAAATGTGATACTTGTCGCTACCTACCTTGGCGCTCGGCATTACTAGGATGGGGAAAGGACTGGTTAGCTCAGAATCAGAATAACGTGATTTAGTGGGAAATTGGATCATGGTGCTGGTGGCTTGGTCTCCCAGTGGGGCGGCACTATGAAGTCGCCATGAGTGCGCACTGTCACAAGTGGTATCCATCCTGATATTGCCTTAGATGTTGCCAGGACGTAAAACTCAAACAAACAAACAATCTAAGCCACAGGTGGTGGTGTCCTTACAGTATCATTACACTGATATAGGCGGGTCTACACTACTAAGGAATGTGTCAGTATGCCTAGTATGATAGTGAAGCTAATTAGGCCTATATGAGCCTGTCTCAAAAGGTGCTAGCTCTTCGTTTTTTTGTCCATAGTAACGATTGACACAAAACAACACAGAAACGGTTACTCTGAAAACACGAGGACATTTGCTTCAAATCAATATGTATTCTATTGGGATTATGAAACACCATGTAAAAAACAAATCAGTTTATCCTGAACAAATGCATAAGTAGATAGTATGTTGATCGTTACTATGGACAAAGTTTTGTCCGATATTGCTTAGCACCTTTTGTGACAGTCTCATATATAAAATTATTATTCATGGTTCCAGATGTGTACTTTTGTTACTAGGAGGTATTCATTCAAGCTGGGGCTAGTCATTTCTGAGTTATCTAATCATGTTATGGCATTAGGGCTGAATGACCCTGTTGATCACAATTTGAACACAGGCACCCATCCTTGCTCAAGCCCTGTCTACACGGGCGAGTTAAGCCGCGTCATATAAATCACCTTGTCTAGTTTGGTTTACATTCGCCGTGTAAACGCGATTTAAGGCGGATTAGGGCTGAATCGATTCATATAAACCGGGTCGCGAGGTAGTTTATATTAAGCGCTTTATGAAAGTCGGTTTATAAATGATAGTGTAAACGGTAGCGGTTTACTTGAGGTGGATTAATGACGTCACAGTCGAGACCTGAGTTTGTTGACTTTCCGGTAAATTTGCTGTATGAACCTGCTAGCTGTGCACAGATATTTTTTTCATCATTTATTTTTAGGTTTTCACTGCCCAGCAGAAGTTTTGACCGTTCCAAACCAATACGATTCAGTACATACATATCTAGGTCGAACCTACACTCTCTCGTGGCGACGTCGACTAACCGAAACTGGCACTGGTTAGTCTGGACTTGCTCATGCGCAGATATCGATTTCCGCATTAAACCGCTCCGTGTGTAAACGCGCCACTACTTCGCTTCATATAAATCGCTTTGTCTAATTCGCTTTACAATTGCCCGTGTACACATGGCTTTAGACTCTAAATAACTTCGGGAGAATAGTGGTTTTCATCAATGTTATTCAAGCCATGAATAGTGATATTCGACCATGATAATTGTGAATAAGTAACTTTTTCTTTAAGGATAGTCGTCTTGATTGATTGATTATTGGTGGTTTAATTACGTGTCGGCAGGCAGCAAGGGTCATATTCATATTCACTGTGAAAAGTTAATAATGGTAGCTAGTCTGCCAGTCTTTTTTTGTCTTTTTCTGGTACATTAGTTGTTTAAGCAGGGGAAATTTCAGTCGCAGACGACTGGTCTTCCTCATTCCACTGCTCCTTGCCCTATCCCAATAATGCTGAGCGCCTGGCTAGGAAGCGAAAAGGATCAATTTTTAAGTCATTGGTTTGACTCGACCAGGATTCGAACCCACGATCCCATGATCTACCAACAAGGGAGACGGACGCTCTACCTCATTCGGCCATCCCGTCAATTGTTAATCACATTCACATGCGTAAAATGAAATTTAAACAAAATGGTCAGATCTGTGTCGAATGACAGCAAAAATTACCTCTGATGCAATTTTGAAGTGGTTAAGTTTGTGTCAATTGGCCCACTTGATACACAGAATTGGTCTTCTCATAGTTTATCTGTTAGTTACAGAGTGGGTTTGATTTGTGTATGTGTAGGGTGTGTGTACTCACCGTAGAGCATCCTAAGACTAGACACAAGAGGAATAGACAGGTTGGCATCGCAGCCCACCATCGGCAGTGTCTAGGATCCATGTCGAAATGGTCATGAATCATGGTGGACCATTAGCTATATCACATTCACATCTCCTCGAACTCAGATGCATCTGTGACAACGCCAGCCAAAACTGGTTGAGTTGGCACTTTAAAGATCTGGTCACGTGATTTTAACATGTAGGCCTACTCTTTTTACGTGAATACTCACTTCATTCAGTTAAGGACCAGACGGGATGGCCGAATGAGTTAGAGCATCTGTCTCCCGTGTTGGTAGATCGTGGGATTGTGGGTTCGAATCCTGGTCGAGTTAAACCAATGACTTAAAAATGTGTACTTGTCGCTTCCTAGCCAGATGCTCGGCATTACTAGGATAGGGCAAGGAGCAGTGGAATGAGGAAGACCCCCCCAAAAAAGGCTGCATAGTCCGATGAAAGCATCAAGTTTTCTCAACTAAAGCACTTATCTAGATTTGATTCTACATATATCCAACTTAGATATTGGTGCACATTTAGTGCACTTTTAGTGCTTGAAAGCCAGACTGTCCGGCCTGATGATGGACGTCTGGCCACCCTAGTCTTGACTGGTGATTATGCCTTTTAGGTACAGCCCCCCACTTCACAATTTAGGTTGCCAGAGGAGGTAAGAACTGTATTAATCTGTTTGAAATGTTAAAACTATTTTCAAGTCTCCCCTCTGTAAGGTGGTGGTTATTTTTAGATAACAAACATAGCCATGTCTGTATCTTTCAAACATTTTAAACCGGATTGTAAAATATGTCACACAATGGTTTATTGTTCATGCCCAGTGCCTTATAAGGGCTCCTGCTAGTACGAATGATACATATAAGGTGCATAGTCCGATGGTTTTGAGTTTGTGTCATTTTCTGAGGTACATTTATTAGATTGATCTTTACAATCTACCTTACTTTAGTTTAAACTAACTTTGTTTTAAAATGACCAGCTCAGTGAAGTGAAAACATGCCAAATTAATTTTGGCAAGCTTGCCAAAACTCTGATCCGATGGGCTTCATCAGCAAAAGGTTTGATTAAATTGTCTTAAAATCCACATCTATGCAGCGACAAATGCTTTAATGGTGCACAAGTATCTAAGTTGAATATGTAGGATCACATCTAGGTAACTGTTATTCGTTTTGAAAATGTGATGTTTTTATCGGAATATGCAGCTTTAAGTCTACATTAATATCTTTTTATTAATAATAGCTACTAAAAAGGAATGACATAACAGGCAATTGATTGGTAGTCATTTTGTAATGTTTCGCCTTTACTTAGTTAATTAATTCAAAAGGTAATAATCTATTTCACTTTAGTTTGGGAGAACTTTTATTATAAATAGCTAACTTTTGAGAAATTTGAAATAAAAACGTGGAAAACGAAATTTGGAGTGCGTACTGAAATGTTTGACATGATAAGCTGGTCTGACTTCTACCTGTGGTGGGCTTTATTAAATTGACTTAAATTGATTCCTTCAGGGACCAAATGTATGAATCAGGGTTGGTGCTCCAAACCTGCGGTTAGCGGGGATCTCCGGGTTAGCGGCGCAAAGTCGCAATGTATGTGGCCGGGTTAGGGAAACTCTACGAGTTTAACGTCGTCTACACTAACCCCAAACCATATCAAGTTTACCGTCGGTGTTAGGGCCCAAATCTATTCAATGCGATCATATTTAACAGAATTACATACTCAAATCGTGAAATTTCATTAAATTAACCCTAAAATTGAACCGATATTAATGCCGCCGCTACATCGGCGGCAATATTAATATTGTCGAATCGATGAATGTAAACTAAACAAATCCCCGCCACCGCCGCCGCCGCCACATTGGCGGCGATATATTAGAGCCAAATCTATTCAATGCTATCTTATTTAACAGAATTACATACGCAATAAGTGAAATTTCATCAAATTAACCCTAAAATCGAAGCGATATTAATGCCCCGCCGAATTTTGGTCAAATTAAACCAATAATCGAACCGATATTAATGCCGCCGCCCCTTGATCGGCAGCGATATTGTGAAATAGCGGTGCTCGCCGGCAACAGGCTCAGCAATGACAAGGCTCGCTGGTGCCCGGCAGTGTTAGGGACCGATTAGGCCCAAATCTATTCAATGCGATCATATTTAATAGAATTACATACTCAAATCGTGAAATTTCATTAAATTAACCCTAAAATTGAACCGATAGTAACGCCGCCGCCGCCGCCGCCGGCACCCCCACCGCCGGCGGATCGGCGGCGATATTGTGAAAATAGTGGTGCTCGCCGGTAACAGGCTCAGCAATGACAAGGCTTGCTGGTGCCCGGCAGTGTTAGGGACATATTAGGCCCAAATCTATTCAATGCGATCATATTTAACAGAATTACATACTCAAATCGTGAGATTTCATTGAATTAACCCTAAAACCGAACCGATATTAATGCCGCCACCACCGCCGGATCGGCGGCGATATTGTCAAATAGCGGTGGTCGCCGGCAACAGGCTCAGAGGGATTTCCCAAATCTATAAATAACGCATTGGTTAGCTAACTCCGCCGCGCTTTGGCCACATACATTTCCTGTGTCACATATTCCAACACCGACGTTGGCTAACCCGCCGGCTGCCCTTAACACCGGAGCCGATAAAAGTTGTTCATACATTTGGCCCCTGTGCAGCAACTAACGGTTAATAAGTGCCTCAGTATTTAAGTTGGATATGGTGGATCTAATCTAGTCTAAGTCGTTTGGTTTCGAAAATTGTTAAGTCTCCAAGACTTACCTTTGCTACCATTGTCACATCAAACAATGCGCACTTAGGTCCAAACAGGTGGTTCTACTAAAGCACCCCCCTACATGCAGTTCACTTATAATTGTCCATGAATAAATCTCTGAGCCTTACTTGAAACTGTTATAATAAATCACAACCTACTTATTTAACTCTTTCTTTTGGAGAGCTACATAACTAGGATGCGTTCTGTTCACGCAAGGCCTCTCACTACACTAGCTCATGATACTCAAATGAGAAAATATTGAAGTGTAGAATAATTTGATTGGAAATAGCGCTTATGGTTCCGGTTTCCGGCGTCCAATTGTAGTGCAAACCAATTTGCGAGTGTTATGCTTAGCCCTGTCAAAAAGTGTGCTATTTTGTCGTCTGCTCTGATTAAAAACTGTTTTATCTGCTAAAAAATTCTAGTTCACTAAGGTGTGTTGTTTTCACCCAAAAGAGTAATTTCCTAACATTAAACATCTCAACTGACTACCGGTGTGGTGGTTTCAGCTCGTTCCCGTGCTCAGCCGTGTCCCTCGCTTCTGCGCATGCGTCAGAATCTAGTAAACATGGCCGTAATCGATTAACACGAACCGGGCGACTCGCGTCATCCGAATTTCAAATAGAACACGCGAGTGGAGTCGACAAATACACGTCCCATGTGCAAAAAAAGAATAACTTAAATGGAAATATAGCTAAACTGGGCCATCATACAATACTTTAAATCCTATTTTGCTGTACTTTTATCGGTTATTAAAAAAAAAAGAACAAATTGTGCATCCGAGCGTATTCGATTATTCAACCCGAGTTTGTAGGATGTGCGCATGCGCCAATAAGTGGCTGGGGTGACCCGAGTTGATGCGAAATCCGCGCATGCACAGAAGCAACGGGACATGGCTGAGCACAGGAACGAGCTGAAACCACCACACCGGTACATCAATGTCGCATACTATCAGTTGCACAGTTCGAAGATTCTAAGTTTCTGCTTTTTGTAAATAGATAAAGTCGATTTCATTCCAGTTGAATAATATATTTTTTCAGCTATGGTGCATGTGAACTATTTATGGATGAGATTGTGAGATGGTATGAACAATATAGACAATAGCAGGTTGAAATCAGGCATTGCAAATATTATGGGGATATTATTATTGTACATGTAGACTGGATAATAGCCATTTACCTTTAGACTATATCATTGAATTGCTGATCATACCTGTGTGGAGACATTAATACTAACACATATACATATATATTAATACATTATATATATTAATACATATAATGTTTATAATATAGTTTCCAGGGATGAATTGTCATGGGATATATATATATATATATTTATATATATAATTATAATTATATATATTAATATATATATATATATATATATATATATATCTAGTTTCCATGGCAATTCATCAAATATAAAAATAAATACAAAAACCAACACTAAACTCGTGGAAATACGACAATGTCCGAAATTATTCCGTGAACCCTTGATGTACACAATCAGTTGTCGAGTGGTAGGCATTCGTACACACACTTCGGCTGTCTGACGCACACTGTCCACAAGGAGTGACGTCATAATGTGGGATCTGACTTGTGGAAACCAATATCAAAATCGATCAATTGTCCTCTTCTTCACCCTACTCCCCACCTGCCACCCACTTAACATTTTTGTTGTACAGTCATTGATTAGGCGGCGGAAATTTCAACCGTGGACAGTTGGTCTTCCCCATGTCACTACTCATTGCCAGGTTAGGTAGTAACAAGTATCTTTCTTTTTTTTTTTTGCTAGGCTAAGTAGTGACAGGTATACATTTTTATAAGTCATTGGTTTGACCCGGCCTATGATATGTATATATATATATATATTTAACCGTTCGGCTATTCCACCCCCGCTTAAGGCGAGCCTATGTGTTATTATATAATTGTTTCCATGTGAATTTCCGGGACCTGCCGCCGGGCCGCTGTCGCCTCTCATCCCGCCGCCGGTTGACCGCCTTCACGCTAACTTGACCCGGGAAAGTAAGGTGGCTACTATATCTCTGGAGGTGGGTAGTTCGACTCCATACAGTCCGTGGGCGGAAGGCCCTTAATTAAATACATTTATAGAACAATCGAATACCAATATCAAGTTGACCATAGCGGTTAATAATATAAGACTGGAGAATAGTAAAGAATGCAAGAAACATTCCAATTACTTCTTAAGAGCTCACAGCTTTATTCTTACCCTAACTAACAATAAGAGTCCTTTCATAGTTCAATTTCACTGAATAACGACTAAGTACAATAAGTGTATCCCCTCCTGTATTTGTTAAGTTAAATCAGTTTGGAATTTCGACAATAAAAGCCTAAATCTCGTCTAAAACATCAGAGCGTGCATAAACACATCCGATGGGTTGGAGCCCGAGCGCTCGACCTTCCACTGTTGCTAGGAAAGTCACAATTGACGTCTCCTAGCAACGCGTTACAGCAGGGAACCCGGCGCCCCGCAAATGGTGGCAAATGCGGGTCTGTCTTGGCGAGTAGCCCGCATTTCAGAATGCGAGCTAATTGGCCCAAGCCCACAATTGTCACAGGACAAGCAGTCTTGCCCACTTCCCAGCTCCCCCAGACGAACAACAGGAACTGATGTTTGACTAAGAAAGAAAAAATATATATATAGATATATATGTGTATATATATATATTATTTCTAGGGAAATCGGCTTATTATTTGCTTGGTATTTGTTGTGTGAACTATTAGCAGCATGTTAGTGTTTTGATGAATACAATCCCCCACCCCTGGCGATGGCAGGCACCGGAATTATCGGGGCCAAGCGGCACACGTGGCGCCACCAGTCGTGTTGTACAGTTGTACTGCAGTGTCCGGAATTCAGCACTTTGGCATCGGACATAGTCGATGTTTATAATGTTTTGTTCGGCATAGATGTGTGTATTTTCATCACATAAACTAGGACCCTTGTCTTATTGCAGTATTCTGAATGCAGCACGCTGACATCGGAGATATTCGATATTTATTTTCGTCAAACACATATGCCCTATATATAAACTGGGACCCAAGTCTTACTGCAATATCTTGAATGCAGATATCTTGGCATATGTATATATATATATATATATATATATATATATATATATATATATATATATATGTGTGTGTAATGTATAACGTATTATGCGAGTATAAAGATTTGCAAGGTAATATTACTTATTATTATTATTGTTATCCTCCGTAAGATACAATACTGTACTAGTGGCGCCATCTCGCCCACCTCACCTCCAACGGATGTTGACCAGTGTCAATCGCACCGGAGGATTTTTTCTTATATATATAGAAAGAGAGAGAGAGAAAGAGAGAAGGAGACGCATATATATGTCCCGTTTATATATGTCCGTATGTATATGATATTTTAAGTCATTGGTTTGACTCGGCCAGGGTTCGAACCCAGGAGTTAGAATCCCATTGGTAACTAGCAGTATTTTACAGACTAGAATCTTTATAGGAAATAGAACCCTAACTTCTGTGTTTGGAAGCCGGAAAGCACTAATGTATGATATTACTCAAGCGATGATCCACTTACTATATCTGCTTACTATATCTGCTTACTATATCAGTTCCAAGAAATAATAAAATAGTAACCCAACAGAAATTAAGTGTGGTAAAGTCTAGTAGGGAGGGGTGGCTGGCTCCTCCTGCTGTGCTGTCTCCAGGTCATCTCCTGCCACCCCCCCCCCCTGCCCAGCTCTTTTATTCAGATGGAACACATTAAAAATACAGGTACACAGTTGCTGGGAGTCTTCTCAGTCAGAGACAGTAACAGGGCATTTCATTGGCTGAACTCCTCCAGTCAATGGTGGGGGGGGGGCAGGGGGGAGTGGGGGGACCCGACCCCCCCCCCCCCCTGCTGGGTAAGGGGGTGGGTGGCCAACCCACCTATCCCAAATCAGATACATATTTTTCCATCAAGTTCACCAATCATACTTATATGGGAGTATCAACCCTATTTATCTTTTCATAACACCAGTGGTCACCAACCAGTCCCTTAGATTCGGACAACTCCAAAATAGTAGGAGTTTCTACATGCCTTACTTTGAAAATTACATATTGCATCATCTTTAGTTCAGCAAACTGCCACCAGGTGGGGCAGGGAGGGTTCACCACACACACACACACACACACACACTCCACCTCCCACCTGACACCTCGATTTGGCAGGTCCTGCAAACACTCACACACACAGTCCCCATGCAGACCCCTGTGTGCTAACACTCCCTCAAATACTGGCATCTGTAAATCATACCATAACAGGCACACCAAACTTAATTATTGTACCCATTCTGTGGCATTCTTCACAGAATATTTGTCTGGGTGAAGAAACCACAGTCTGCAGCAACTGTATATGCTGTCCTTAGTTTCAGCATTTACCTCCCTTTATACAATATATAATACCAACAGACTTCAATTCAGTAATACATGTAAATATACCAATACAGTAATTTTCCAGAGCTCTTATCTCCAGTGGTTATATTTGATGTAGAATCTTAGAACAATCTGATATTAATTATCACTTCACTTAATATAGATAATCTACCATGGTTTCACAACTTGGTTTGAATATTATGCATATGTATTTACCAACATGATAGAATGAATTAGGTATTATTAGAGCGGTTTTATAGGGATTATTATATAATTGGAATATTATTATAATGACTTTATAGAAATAACTGGATGATTTCAATGTAATTAAAACAGTTTTATTAATGCTTCACATATGAGTTTTGTGAAAATGAGATATTTTTAGAATTTATTTAAACTATTATTTATTTATGAACCAGACCTAAAAAGTCGGAATATTTTACACCATGACCTACCAGAATGGAAGGCGGCCTCAACTCATTCGGCCATTGCATCTGGTTACATATTACATCTCCCTCATATGCCAGGGGAAAAAATCTAAACCGCCTGGCCGACCTTGATTTGTGTGATCAAAAGGACGATCACCAATTATTTGTTTGCTTAATTCATAAAAACATGAAACCATTAGATTGTGATATTATTAAAAGTTTATTCAACAAGTTGTCAAACATTAATCAGTGTTCTAGTGCAATAAGTTGCGCTTTACGACAAGGCTTTATGGCTATGAATCTCAGGACAAATTTGTGAGAAAACATGTGAAGGAGTGAGGAGTGAGTGAGCTTAGACGGGTGTCAATTCTTTTACGGAATATAGCATTGTCTTTGGTTTATGTGATGATGATCGTCATTCATGTAGTAGTCACACTACGACGACAAGCAGCGGTGACAGCCCTGCGACACCCACTGTTGATTGTCGCGCAGGTGCCGCGCAGGTGCCGCCGCGACACCTCCACGACACCTCCAGTTTCTCCACTCTTTCTCGACTGTCGCCGAGTTGTCGCGGGGATTTTGGACATGTTGAAAAACTTCGACGACAGCAGACGACAGCCGAGGTTGCGGCACTGTCGCGGCACTGTCGCGGCACTGTCGTGGCACTGTTGCGGCACTGATGCGGCACTGTCGCACTGTCGCGGCACTGTCACGGCACTGTCGCGGCACTGTCGCGGCACTGTCGCAGCACTGTCGTCTTGTCGTTAAGCTGTAGTTGCTTCTCTCTCCATGTATGTGTCTCTGTGTCTGTGTCTATGTGTCTGTGTCTATGTGTGTGTCTGTGTCTATGTGTGTCTATGTGTGTGTCTGTGTCTGTGTCTCTGTGTGTGTCTGTGTGTGTGTCTCTGTGCTGTATCTCTGTGTGTGTCTCTGTGTGTGTCTCTGTGTCTGTGTGTGTCTGTGTGTGTCTCTGTGTTGTGTCTCTGTATGTGTCTCTGTGTGTGTCTCTGTGTTGTGTCTCTGTGTGTGTCTCTGTGTGTGTCTCTGTGTCTGTGTGTGTGTCTGTGTGTGTGTCTCAGTCTGACTCTGACTCTGACTCTGACTCTCAGTCTGACTCTCACTCTCCCTCTCCCTCTTAGTCTGACTCTCACTCTCCCTCTCAGTCTGACTCACTCTGACTCTGACTCTGACTCTCAGTCTGACTTTCACTCTGACTCTGACTCTCACTCTGACTCTGACTCTCAGTCTGACTCTCACTCTCCCTCTCAGTCTGACTTTCACTCTCACTCTCAGTCTGACTCTCACTCTCAGTCTGACTCTCACTCTCCCTCTCAGTCTGACTTTCACTCTCAGTCTGACTCTGACTCTGACTCTCAGTCTGACTCTCACTCTCAGTCTGACTCTCACTCTCACTCTCCCTCTCAGTCTGACTTTCACTCTGACTCTGACTCTGACTCTCAGTCTCACTCCCACTCTCACTCTCAGAGACACAGAGACACACAGAAACACAGAGACACACACACAGACACATACATAGAGACACACAGAGACAGAGTCACACACAGATACACACACAGAGACACACATATACACACACACAGACACACACAGAAACACAGAGACACACACACAGAGACACACACAGACACAGAGACACAGACACACACATAGAGACACAGAGTCACACACACAGAGACACACACAGAGACACAGACACACACACAGAGACACAGGCACACAGACACAGACACTGTCGTCCCGCTGTCGTCCCGTTTGTCGTCCCGATGTCATCCGTATGTCGTCCGATTGTCGTCCAACTTAGCCCGAATTTGCATATGTCGTCGTGATTTCTCAAAATTCCAGCCGCCGGGCTGTCGTCCTCCCATTGTCGTCGTAGTGTGACTGCTACATCAGTGAAGATGCTTTGTCTCGGTATCAAAGTGAATATAACTGGGCTGCCATATATTGGGAGAATATAAGAACATTTCAAATATCTCCGAGTAAATCTAATTTTAATGTAGGAAGATTATTCTTTGATTATGCTTTGAAAGTGTCCATGCTAGCTATTATTATTATTGTTGTGATTATTTTATTATTCTTCGGTTGTTTTGCCTGCGGCATATACCACCGTATCATCTGCATATAGTTGGATGTTTTCAATATCTAGCCAGTTGTTTAGATCGTTAATATATATGAGTAAGAGAAGTGGCCCCAGGACTGACCCTTGGGGTACTCCACAAGTTATCTTTTCCTCATTGGATATGGATCCATTTACTGTGGTGCATTGCTTTCGGTTTTCTAGATAGCTCGCTAGCCATTTTCCTGTTACTCCCGTTATTCCCATTTGGGTTAGTTTATCGAACCCACATCTCTTGCATTCCGGGCCAAGTGTGCTAACCATTACACCATCTAGGCTCCCTGTAATATATATAGCGATTTTTCAGGTAAGGAATACATTTTTTGTTGTTGTTACTAAATGTATTTTATTCAGCGAATAATGTCTTTTGTCAGCGCCAGAGCACTGGTCTTCCGGCCGTTCATTACAATTTGTTGGTACGTAAATGACAATATCAGTTGCAATAATAACCACATGAAAAACCTGTTCGATAATAGAAGCATAACATAAAATGACTATTTGTCGTAATAGTAACTGCATGCAATTCCAGTTCAACATATGTATTATGCACTTGGTGAGCATGCATCAATAAATGTACAAGATGACTCTAGAATTGTCTTTAAACACTTCTTTCTTCCTTTGCTTTCTCTTCTTTTTTCAAAAAGATATAACATATCTCCAATACACATATATATACTATATTGTAAATATGCAAATCAGTGGATCCAATCACCAATACCAAATGCCGAAACCTGCCCATTTTTTTTAAAAATCCCATCACAAGTGTTCCGTTCTGTGTGGCCCAATGATGGGATCGAGGTCTGAGATTGCAGTGGGGACTTACATCAGACAGGTTTTATGTCAATTTAAAGGAAAATGTTAGGTAATAGGTTTTGAAAGGTGTAGTAGGGGTGGGGTAGGGGTGGGAAGGGGATCACATGATTATGATAGTTAGGTCAGTACATTTGTTAAATTCCTGTTTCTGAAATTGATGTACTGAAGAGTTTCTGTTTGTCATTAGAATTGCTGAAAATGATGCCGCTGGTTGAGGGTTGTCTAACAATTTTTTTTTAAAGCAGCAACTTCTCATACCACTGTCATTACAATCACATCAGACCAACATTGAACAGTCCTAATTGTGACTGGTTATTTGAACTAATACTATGACAAGTGCGATACAATTTGGTCTTTCTAGAATATGAATGTTTTGTTAAGCTATAGAGAATATTCGTGTAATGAATAGATACTAAATTCAGGTAAACAGATCTTTAAGAGCTGTTATGATAAACACACACACTTACAAAATTACACCAAGATTGCCTTTTTTTAAATGTTATTCAAAACATTAAATTTAATCAAACTCCACAAGCTGTAATCTCTATGAGCAGTACATTTTCTTTCTAAAGTTAGCAAAGTTGCTTAGAAATACACATATTTCCTCTGTAGCTAATGTAAAGGGCATGATGCAATTTTATCAACTTCAAAATTCAAGTATGTGCAGATGGCATTTTCTTTTTTTTTTTCATTTTTCATTTTGATTCTTTTTATGAGATGTTTACAATCCTAATGAGAAGATACTCTCAGAATGCCAGCAATTTCATCATCACTTTCAAGTCCCCTTCTTCCCCACCACCGTATCTAGGAATTTTTGTTTGGGAAGATCTAGATTTGTTCTGGGAACAAATGAGTACCGAAGGTGCAAGGCACTACTGAGGGTCTAGGCGATGACCCCTCCCCCTCCCTCCATGCCAGAAACTTAAAACCATTGGACTATGCAACTTTAAGCAGAGGAACTTTCAATCACGAACAACTTCCTCATTCCATTGCCATTTTCCCTGTTCTAGTAATTCCGAGCACGAGGCTAGTTATGAAGCATCAATGTTTAAGTGAATGATTATGATTTCACTGTATTATCTTAAATATTTTAGTTTGTATTGTATTCAACAGCCTATTATGTATCTAATTTGCATAAATATTTGCACATTCACATGGTGAGAAGACCTGTGGTTCGGCACGAACAAAAGAACCTTAAGCAGCTGTTACACATCACCGGATTGGGAAAACGGAAAGAAACCAAACAAAGTCCGTTGATATCCGGCAAAGTCGGTTTGTGTCCGTTGCATATTCGTTGATATCCAGCCCAATCCGGTACAAGTTTTGAACATGTACAAAACTTGTAACGGATGCCACAGGATTGACGTATACGGTTCTTGTCCGGTTTGAGTTTGTTTAGTCCACTTATCGTCCGTTGGCTATCCGTTCGTGTCCATTTCATGTCCGTTCGTCCGGCGGCCTTTGACCCATTATCGCAACATTTTGACACATTTTAATACATTTCGATACTTATCCCGCCTGAACACCACCGGACCAGAAAATCTTCAATGCTATCAACAAATAACTACATCTAAACTAAGAGGAAAATCAACCCTGAGAATGCTCCAAAATTAAGCTATATTATAATTCCATGTCAGTTCCAATATTCTTTACTGTGGCATTTTACAGTTCTAGTTGATACTAATAAACTAAATATTAATACATATAATTAAGGAAAACCAAATTATCTATTACAATGCCACTAAGGTAAATACCGTGCAATCATGAGCATGTCATGGTTTTTTGGGGTGAATAAATCTAGCGATGAGTTGATATAGCTTATCTCTTCATGCAATATTCATTTAGTACTAAGGACGTATATAAATAGAAAATATCCTCCAGTGTGACTGACACTGGTCTACATCCAGTGGGGGTGAGGCCACAGGTGGCACCACCAGTACAGTGTTGGGTCTTATGGAGTATAACAATATTAATAATAATTCCCTTACGTATCTTTATACTTACATAATGTGTTATACATCACATACACACACACATATATATATATGCAAAAGCCTGAACGCAATCAACCGACTAGACATTGTTGGTCAATCCTTTAGGTTTGAAAGTATTAAAAGGATACAAACAATAAAACACACACAATAAAAAGAAACGCTAAATCACCTGTTCAACATGATAAATATACCAAATGTACAAAACATGAGTAAAAACCTCACAAACAAAGGGATTTATCTGAAAACAGCAATAACAATCCCTAATACGAGTTTGTTTGTCGTCTCAATGGACTATACCAGGTGACTTTATCAAACCACAATAAGTCACTGGATTTTAGCCTAGATGAACATTGCATGCTAAAACATTTATCCCCTGATGTTTGTCTCCATCGCTGTTTTACAACTATTGTTTTAACTTTATCCAGTAATACATTGGCTAACATTATCCTGTAATACATTATCCTGTAAAAAGTTCACAGTGAAGGTGAGCCTCTCAGTGACTTTTATAGGTTTGAGCAACAAAATCACGATACAGGAAGACACTACCCAGATAGCACACAGCCGTCGGCCCGACGTCGGCCTGACGGCAGCCTCTCCTTCGAGCCAACGGTGGAAACCGTCGTCGGGCCGACGTTGTTTTGTCCAAGCTCCCGCCGTCGCCTCAACGGCGGTATCCGCCGTCGGCCCGACGGTGGCTACCGCCGTAGGCCCGACGGCGGCTTCTACAACATTCCGTACCGAATAATTTTAAAAGAACGCTGCTCAACGCTGCTTAACGATCGCACGTGTTCATGTGGTGACTTGAACTGAGTCGAGGTCGAACCGTCAACAAACCGTACCCAAATCGTATTAACATGAATAATTCCATTAATACGTCGTAATAAATTACAAAACTTTTACAAAATAATCTAAACATATTAATAAACAAACCTGTTAAATAATTCCTTAAAATTCCTGCGATTTCTGGAGTTATTTGTAGAAAAAGAACGCTGCTCAACGATCGCACGTGCTCCGCTGGTGAATCGAAGTCAACAAAGCATCCCGGATAATTCAAATCGCATTAACACAAATAATTCCATTAATACGTTGTAATAAATTACAAAACTTTTACAAAATAATCTACACATATGAATAAACAAACATGTTAAATAATTCCTTAAAATTCCTGCAATTTCTGGAGTTATTTGTTGAAAAAGAACGCTGCTCAACGATCGCACGTGTTCCACGAGCCGGAAACCAAATTTAAAGAACTGCGCATGCGCAGCCCACCACCGTCGGCCCGACGGTGGGTTGACAGTGGACCAAATGTGGAAAATGAATGCAAACCAGTGGCGGCCCACCACCGTCGGCCCGATGGTGGCGCGACGGTGGACCAAATGTGGAAAATTAATGCAAACCATCGGCGGCCCACCACTGTCGGCACGACGGTGGCTCGACGGTGGACCAAATGTGGAAAATGAATGCAAACCAGCGGCGGAACACCACCATCGGCCCGACGGTGGCCCGACGGTGGACCAAATGTGGAAAATGAATGCAAACCAGCGGCGGTGGCCAGACGGTGGCTCAAATCTGGAAAGGGATTGATTCCCAACGTCGGAACACCACCGTCGGCCCGACGGTGGGCCGATGGTGGAAAGTCGGTGGCGACGGTGCAACCAATAGACGACGTCGGCCCGACGGCTGTGTGCTATCTGGGTATCTTCACTTTTAAAATTATTTGACAACTGTATATCATCGCGCAACTCCTTTGGAAATAGACTCTGTTTTACTGTCAACAAGGAACTTCCAGTGAGTTATTTGGGCTCCGGATTTAACACTTTTAACAACAGCATGGAATATTTCTTCCACATCTGGAAGAGAATCAGGGAGGGTCGAGAGATGGATGGCATTGTACAGACACTTTTCTTTCCTGCTCGAGCTGCTCTTTAAGTAGGTCAATAGGTCACCGTGCACAAGTTCCAGTGGATTCACATGAGTTTTGAGTAGCTGAAAGTTATCCTTCTGTATATAGTCAGGCAATGAATGCGCACCGCTGATAAACCCGGTGAGGAGATACTTGAGGAAGAAATTATTAACGATGGGGACATTGCTGAGATTCTCGATGATGCGCATGGGAAGCTGTTCTCCAACAGGACGGTCAGACATTCGGAACATTGTGCGAAAAGCAGTATGGCGGCCAAGTCTGTATTGCATCATAAGCCCCGTTCACACCCACAACTTTAGGCCGAACTAGATAAGGTGAACTAGAGGAGGCGAACTAGGCGTCCTGTCCACACATGCAGTACTTGGGGCGGTTTAAGGCGGAAATCGATATCTGCGCAGGAGCGAGTCCATACTAACCAGCGCCAGTTTCGGTTAGTCGACATCGCCACGAGAGAGTGTGGGTTCGACCTAGATATGTATGGACTGAATCGTATTGTTTTGGAACGATCAAAACTTCTGTTGGCCAGTGAAAACATAAAAATAAATCATGAACAAAATATCTGTACACCTCTAGCCGGTTCATAGATCAAATTATATTATATAGTGGGACGTGCTTAATCCGCTTCAAGTAAACCGCTACCATCCACACAAGCAAGGTGGGCCAACTTAAGCTAGTTCGCTTCATATATACTACCTCGCGACATGGTTTACTTGAAGCAAACTAGATGAGGCAACTTAGCCTTAAGTCGCCTCAGCGTAGTGTCCACACAACCAATTTGAGTCGAACTAAAGGAGGCGAATTAGTTAAGTCGACTTAACTCGCCAGTGTGAACGGGGCTATAGCCTCACTGAAGTAGAATCGGTGTAGTGCACGCCATTGAAGACTGCTCCAATGGCGCCTTACGAGTTGCCGCTGCTGGGACACCGCACCTTGTGTGAGCATTGTCTTAACGTAAAGTGGCTGAAGAGCGAGTGGAAGAACAAGTTGCATGAAGGCTTGCAGGTATTGCTCAAACTGCCCAGAGTGGATTACACCATATGCCAACAGTTCTTCACGACAGTCCCAAAATGTGCGAGCATCCTCCGAAAGCTGTGACCGAAGTGAACAACGATAGATCTCTCTGCACTTCCGGCCATCAGCCACATTCTCCGAGAACCTGAGGAAATAATGAAACTCTTCATGAGACAAGGCTTTTATGCCAGCGACCTAGATAATAAAATAGAAATGACATCGTTAACTCAGATGATTAATAATGCACCCCCTTCCTTTTAATATAAGTTGTTTCTTTACACACTAATCATAATATCATTTGCAAAGATTGATTGGTGTTTTAACTCAAATACATCTTTATTCATACTTTAATAAAGCTGCATAGTCCGATGAAAACCTCAAATTTTCAAAACCAAAACAATTATCTAAATTTGATTCTACACATCAAACTTGGACACTAATGCATTTGTTGTCAAATTGAAGGGAATTTAAGTAAATTTAATAGAACCTGTTACTGCAGAGGCATATGGTGGCAGAGTTTGGCATAAGCATATTCAGCGCTCTACGGAGCGACCCAACCAGCCACGGTTGAACTCGTTTGAGCTCGTTTAAACTTGTTTCCGGTACAAAGGCTAGGGGACCAGGTTGGAAACTGAGCGATAATAGATGAAAACTCCTATGCCTCTGCATGAGCAAATAAATGCCAGGGGACCAGGCTAGACCTCCACAGAGCTAGCAGTGTAGTAAAATATTATTTGACTATGTTGTTGTTGTTGTTTGTTCAGACATTATCACATATCTATGTATCTTTTGCACAGATTAAATTGTTTGAAGTATATTTTAAATTGATCTACATTAATTTCTGTTTGAATCACACAATATCACTACTTAATGAATGGGAAACTCATCCTGCAAGGGTATGCTCGATATTACCCAGTGGGAACTCGTTTTTCATCCTTTCGTCGCTGTGGACCCTTCCCGAGTTTGGGGATGCTTGCCAAAATTTATTTTGCATCTATACACTTCAAATATCTCAAAAGTCAACCATTTAAAATTAAAGTTAATTCAAACTAAAGGAAAGTAGATTATATCAATCAATATATATTTATCTCAGAAAATGACAGAAACTCGAAACCATCAGACTGCAATTTTAAGCATTTTAATTTAATCTCAAATCTTCATAAAGTATTAAAAGGTTGCCCCAAATCATTATCAGCAAAAATTGATAGCACATTTTTAATACTGGGCAGGCCCCACTCCACTGAACCACATGAGATGCCTCCCTGCTGGATGTTTCGCTGCGATCCGTCCCCCCTCCACCCTCCACTCCCCACCCGGCACCCTCCCTCCCACTCGCTTCAGGAGAATCGTTGGTTGGTTGTTGGAGTTTTACGTCCTGGCAACATCGTAATTTCTGTATTGTATTTATTGCATTTATCTTTTAAAAACAAGAATAAAATAAGTCAAACTGACTCTGGCTATAGTTCTAAAACTACTCTGAATGACTAGATTTGTCTAAATCTAAATGCAGATGGTATAAGATGTGCCAAATAGATTGATGTAAATGCAATGCTAGATAAAATTTATTATATATATATATCTTTTTACTTGGTATTCTACCTTTCAAACATTAGTTGAAATGAGTTGAAACTAACAGATTTCATTGCTGCACTCAATGGTTTAGCATTAGCCATGTGCTTTGCGTGTGTTTATTTTTTATGCCACACATCCCACAATGCACCGCACAGTTGGAATTATGAACCCGTCTATTAACATAATTTGATCTGAAGCAGAAAGAGCATATTGCACTGCGCGTATCGGCAAACTCAATGGCCAGGTGCATTTGTTTTGCTGTCGACACCTTTTTCAGCGCATACGCAGCTCTGCGAATAACAGTATTGGTGGCTATTATTCGCAGAGCAGCTCTCTGAATAGCCAGTGCGATAACCATTTACCAAGCTGATTAACCAATAAGCAGCCCCCAAACCATTAGCTTTATCTAAGCTAGGTACCCTACAATCCGCCCGCGGCGCCATTATCGCCAGACGAGTCCGACTCGTACAACTTTTTGCAACCTCACTGGCAGCAGAGTCCATTGCAAATAAGGCACCTCACCCAATGCAAATGCTCAATACCATGGTTGTTACCTCCAATTTTGAAAAACCATTGAATGGAGCAATGATAGAGACTATTTTCATTCTAATGCGACATTTGAAAGGCATTTTAATAGGCTCTTTAAGTCTTCGGAGGTGAAATTTTAATGCAATTTTAACCTCCATAATGTGAATTCTTAGCATTTTTCCTTCCTAGAAATGTCCACACAATAAGAATAACATGGCCCCTTTTATTGTAGGGACTTAGAAATCCACTAAAGTCACAGTTACTTTTCATCATTCCTTTTTTCGTCACACATGCAAATGCAGATTTCAGATATTAGCTCTGTTCAAAATAGGATACAAATGATACCCTTTTGAAGCACACTAATTTTGACAGATTCTAGTTTTTGTCTGATCAAAATCCAACAGGAATTGACAGATACCCAGCTTTCTGAAGTTTAAGGTAACTTTCCCTACATTATGACACTCTTGCTATTTAGCAGACCTATTTACGACTCTTTAATAAGGCATTAGCTAATACAATAATGCATTAGCTAATACAAAAGATCTGAAATTCAACAACATTCAAATGCCTATATCTCACTCAAATTTTACAATATTAAAACAATTCAAAAAGCATATTGCTTTTGATTCATTGGAGCTTCCAATGAAATTGTAATTTGAATGTTTGGACTCATTTGACAATTTTAGGAGGGTACCTATCTAAGCCTGGACTAGTGCGGTTAAAATTAGTTGCCTCATTTCCCATGACCTATATATCTATGCGACATGCGATGGCACAGTATTAATTGTGAGAACTGTGGCATAACTTATTAAAATTGTATTGACATCGACCGAATCAGGAATAGTGTTGGTGGCACTGACACAAAGACCAAGTGACAGTGTCACTGTCCTAGATTCCAAAGGAAGCCGCCCTTCAACTGGGTATAGATCTACACCTAATACCTATCACCTAGGCAATCCACTAATAGGGATGTAGGACCAACATTTTATTTAGCCCCATGTGTAATATATTAAAAGAAAGAGGACTTCAATGTGAATCAAACAAAACCAATATAAAGTAGCTACCTATAATATTCACTGAGATCTGAACATTTGAAAGTTCAATGTTTAGAATATTTTCTGACGATTGATAGGTACCCAACTAAAATTTTCTAATTATTCCAAACATTCAGATTATAATTTCGTTGGAAGCTCCAATGAATCAAGAGCAAATTGTTTTTTGAATTTTTAAGATATTCCAAAAATTAAGTGAGATATGTGCATTTGAAGGTTGTTTAATTTCAGATCTTTTGTATTAGGTAATGCATTAAAGAAGTGCCTTATTTAGGACTGTTAAATAGACTAATTATAAGAACATTTCTTTGTAGGTTCTTTAGCAATGATCAGATCCTGATCAAACTTCACACCAAGGTTCTTCTTCATATGGCAAATCACCCCAGCTCATCAAAACTGATTTTTTTAAATTAGACCACAGGAAAATGTAGGTTTCCATGGCAACCGTGGCAACTGTAATACAATCACACCTGCAATATGAGTCAAATGTAGCTTTTTTAAAATAATGGTCAGATCCTGATTAAATTTCACATCAAGGTTCTTATTGGTCTGGCAGATCACCTCAGCTTATCAAAACTGATATAAAAAAATAGATCACAGAAAAATGTAGGTTTCCATGGCAACCATAATACAATCATGCCCACAACTGCAGTTTCTTTATTAATGGTTTGATCCTGATCAAACTTGATACCAAGGTTCTTCTTGTTATGGGAAATCATCTCAGCTTATCAAAATTGATATAAAAAAATTATATCACGGAAAAATGTGGGTTTCCATGGCAACCGATTTTTTTTTAAATTGAGGCTGTATTTATACTGTCCATAGCATATAAGCCCGGGTACCCAGGCTTGTTTTCAATGCTGGCCAGTTGTAGTGTTGGTGTTATCTTACCACACAGTAGCTGCTGATAAGTTATTTGATTGCCTGCATTTCAGTAGCAGATAGAAAATTGGTTGCTATGGTTAGTAGCCTATGTTAGTTTTTTTTATTTTCTTGGCATATATGTATTTTATTTTGTTCTACTCTTATTACTAGACTAGCCTACTCCTATTTACATATCATAGGCTTGTACGTAGCTGTGTGGTGTGTTATCTGGCTACTCTTGGCATGGTTACCTTTCATTGGGTGTCCCGCTGGTGGGCCGTGACATATTACATACCCCTTTGCAGTGCAGTTTAGTGGGGGTTTCCTAGCCTAATTTGCACAGATATTTTTTGAAAGTTTTTAGGTCAGGAATTTGTCATTCCTTTACCGTTTGGGCATTCCATACCTTGGCAGCCATTTCCAGCATGCTTCTCTCATGAGCTTTTATTTGGCTTCTGGTCTGCTTCAGTAGTGGCACATTATTTGCTCTAGTAACCCTTTGTGGTTTTGTTAGGAGTTTATTGTTTTGACTATAGCTATATGCTAATGTTTTCAAATGAATTATTCTCCTATTTTCTAGTAATTTCACTTTGTTTCTTTTGTGTATGTCATAGGTGGGGTGCAGCTTGTCTACTCTTAGTAGGTACTCCAAAGTGATTTTTTTTTCAACAGGTCAGTATTACAAGTTATATATATGTACAGAGCTTTTAAATCGGATCTCAATAATATAAAAATCATTTAGATCGATTGAATAGCTGCAAAGTCTAAGCTGGAGTTTTTAAAGATTGATTTTTTTACGCCGATTTGTGCACATTTCCAAATTAGCCAAATCTTGGTTTTTAGGGTCCCACCTGGAAGCTATTTTGCATATGATCTGTCCAATATTAAAGAATCTCATTCTCTATAGTACAACTAAGAAGCTAAATTTTTTACAGACCATCAGTGTTAGTATTCTTTCTGAAATTTCATGTCAAACCAGCAACCACCAATAATAAATTCAGTAAAATGAAGTAAAATAGCATAACTCCCGTCCTAATTGTCCTATCACTGCAATCTTGATACCAAAATAACCAGAATCAAAAGCTCTACATGATGACATAATGTTCTACCTAATCAGAAAAAGATAGACAAAATTCACTTTTACTTGTTTTTAGGCATCGCGAGCTGACAATAGCCACATTCTTGCAGCTGTTTTATTCTGTTAATGTGTGTGCATTGATACGAGTATATGCCTCAGATATTTCATCAACCGAGGACACTTTCCATAGGCCTACTCTGCCATCACTGCTTATGGGGACAACATCAAAACTAGATCTAAATACAAATGCTATGCTAGTCTTGGCAATGTCCTCAACTTCTGGCCATCTGAAATCAAATTCTGTTACAATGGCTAGTCAGTGCTACAATTAGGTATTATTAGGTATGTGACACAAAATTTCAAAGTCAAAACATTCCAACATAACATATATCATTGCAAAGGTATTGGAAAGTCCTTTCTAATGATACATAAATCATCATCCTGTGACAATTATCAAGGAAGTTGTGACACTTTGTAAAGCGTTTTTTATAGGTAATTTTGGTCCATTGTTTCAATGGAAAACCAGTTGAATTCTGTGACCCATCTCATGACTCATGAGTCTTGGCATGTGTGAAAAAAGCTTGCAAATGTTGCAATTTCGCAAATGTTGTTCAACAAAATCATCATTTTCTTAATATGAAACCAAAGTAATATGCTAAAACGTCTAAATTAATTAAATAAGTAGGTTAACAGCTTTAAAATGATACGATTTACATAATATAATTTATTATTTTTGTTATTTATTGGCCTTGAAAGGAAAGTGGTCTTTTACTGTGTGTCAGATAGCCAACGCTGCACACGCATGAAGTTCGACATCCGTGGCACTAATCTAAGAAGGCACTGGCATCATCCACTTACGACTATTTGTGTCATGAATAGAAAACTTGATTTTATACTCGAATGTATGTCACTATTTTAGTATTTTACAAGTCGCATTGTAGATAAAGGTCAGCCGAAAGTTATAACTTGGTATAATACGTGGGCCATAAAACCAGAGATTAGTCAGTAGGTGGCGCCAACATATTTGGGCTGGCGTTTTGCTGCTGCTGAGTGTTGGTAGGTGTCGCCACCACCGCTTAAAAATCCGCCTTCTGCGGCCAAATGTATGAACAACTTTTTATCGGCTCCGGTGTTAAAGTCTCCAGCTATAGGTCGTGGCGACGGGAAATGTACTCCAACAAATGCTCTCCAAGCACAACCTTGTTTAGTTTTTATGTTTAAAGAACCAAATATGTGTGGGGAGAGTAGGGGACCCACTTCACTACCAGAAGTGGGTCAGTTCTGAGGCTGGGACTAGCTGGCAGCTGTTGTTTAAAAAATGGCTGGGTGAGTGGAGAGAAGGGAGTCAAACTGGGTATTTTCAATCTTCTTTAGAGTAGTTCAATCAGGAACTATATTTGCGTAATGTAAAATATATGTTAGTACAATTACATTGCATAATTCAATGAGAAACAGATATAGATGAAAAATGTTTTTTTGTTGTTGAATGTAAAAAAGGTTCTGGAGTGTATGGGGTTTGAACCCACACCACCAAACAACTTCAGATTACAAGTTCAATGCTCTAACCAGTGGACCATGGAGACCACACATGATTACTAATCTCAGATCAGGCTATTTGTGTATAGGACATCACATATACAAGGTGTGTATGTGTGTATGTGTGTATGTGTGTATGTATGCATGAATAAAGGCTTAGGGAATTGAAACTTCCTACCCTTTCCTACAGAAGGAAAACAAGTGACATAATTGAAGTATAGATATGAACAAATAGATATGAACAAATTTTTCACCTTGAATAAAAGAGAAGGCAGTCGGGGCCATACTCTCAAACTAGTAAAACCCAGAGCCATTTCAAAGTTAAGGCAACGCAGTCTCTCAAACAGATTCATAAATGTATGGAATGAGCATGAGCGCTCATTCGGGTTCATTGCTGGACACGGCGGGCCTGAGGCTGACATGCTTCCTCCCCCCCCCTCACACCACCAGCGACCGGCGGAGGGTGGGTGGGGGCGCAGGGAGGGGGGTGAAGCCAGCAGGGGGGCTGGCAGGGCTCGCCTGCGCACTTAGTCGCTCACCTCACAACACTACCTGCTCGTCCCAGAGCAAATCAAAACACAGCCCCCCTGGGCTGCCTCCGAGCTACATCCGAACTGGTCAGTCTGCCGCACTCTGCCGCACTGACCACCTCCAACCTCCTTTTCTACCCATCCACCCACACCTGCATTGATTAGCCATAGCTCAATCAACAAACAATCAACTATAAATCAATTAATTTCTCATAAAATCAATTATCATGCAATTTTAATACAACTGACACCTGAGCAGTTGACTATCACCATATAAACTCTTCAAATAACTATCAGCATGTGCAATTAGTCTGGATTACCTATTCAATGTTTAGTTGTATTATGTGGATGTTACTACTGTATTTTGCTCACTAAATGTTACTTTGTTCACATGTCTCATCCTAGTCATAACATCATCATTCCCCCACTGTGCATTTGACATTAGCAGGACCTTCGCTCGAGCGCTACTCGGCCGCCAGCTTCACTCATGATTGTACAATGCCCCGGGTGGGCGGCGCCCGAATAAAAGTCTTGTTTTACCCATCCCAAACTTTGTGTCAGCTGTGTCCGTGAGCAATGATATGGAACAGTCTCCCACAAAATGTTATTGAGGCCGAGTCAGTAAATTCATTCAAGAATAGATTAGAAAAATGATGGACTAATGATCCAGGGAAATTTGACCACTATTTCACCACATGCTACTAATTATTCCTTGTGTTGCTTATTTACTTGCACTCAAGCAAAAATGAGAGACAAAAAAGTGTTCACACGTCCTGCCTACCATTCGCTATTTCGCTATTTCTCTTTTTCTGCGTTGAAATAAACTGTGCAAAAAGAATAGATATTTTATGGAAAGATCGATCAAAGATCAATCAAATAATGAAAAATTAAATAAGTTGCGGAAAGTATTCTTATTGCACAACTTATTTCAACTTATGGTGCCATATATATTTTGTAGGCGTAATTTAAATGGGAAATATAGTGCCTCGAGCAACACTCAAACAAGCATCTCTTAGATTTGTGTCTAGTGTGCTAATCACTACACCACCTAGGCTCCCAGGTGACATCACCGTATTCAAGCCTACCTGTCTATGTGGCCCCCCTGCCTGAGAGGTAAGTGTAGACCGCTACACTCATCTTCCTGGATTTGTAAGTCTTTTAAATGGTTCACATCCATAAGTCAATATAACACGATGATTCATTGGACCCAGAATTAATTAATTTGCAACACTCGGAGTCAAGGGTAGTGAAGAAGATTTATTGTATCAATTTGACAAAGCAAATTAAACAAAATAAGTTGGTGCCTGAAGACTGGTGATCATGCAGGTTGACTGCGGTCAGTATGCCGTGGGCATGGTTTGTGTGAAGCCTGGCTTCGAGCTCAGAACTGCCTGTAAGACAGATGAATCGGTGCCTGCAGGACAGGCAAATGGATGTAGTTGCCATGATGTCATGCTTTCACGATCAGGAACCTGCAGTACAGGCGAGTACCATGAGGTCACATCATGGAGGTCATCAGTGTTCGGTAACCTGGCAGGCACTTCCGGATAGAAGTCAGAATCTGGAGCAAAGAAGATGGTTTAGGTTAAACACAAGCGTGTCTGGAATTTACTCAAATGGAACAGATAAGGAGGGTCGTTAAAATGTAGAATTTGCTGGTAGGTGGTACATAACTGGAGATGATAATTGATAGCTGGTGAACAAGAGGAATGGTAGTACTAACAGCACATGTATAACTGTGAATTAAATAGGTAAGTCTGGCTGAAGAAACAAGAGGATTATGCAGCACTCAACCCAACAAAGAGATGAGTGCTGCAGGATCCTCTGAAGTGAGGGCGGAGAGGGAGGTAAGGATCTAGCTTTTGAACAATAATCCTATGGGAAGTGGATGCTTCCAACAGTGTACAAACTTGTGTTAGTAGTTACCTACCTGGGGCCATATGCATGGAGCAGTGTTAGTGGTGTGTGGTGTTATCGCTCTAACACAGGGTAGCTAACACCGGTTATCGGCGGCGTCGAGAACTATGTCAAGCCATATGCATGGGCGCTTAAACGGTGAGTGTTAGCTAAACGTGAATGTATTTATAGATTTGGGAAATCCCTCTGCGTTTGTAGCCATATATTAGGCTCAAATCTATTAAATGCTATCATATTTAACAGAATTACATAGGCAATAAGTGAAATTTGATCAATTTAACCCTAAATTCGAACCGTTACTAACGCTGCCGCCGCATTGGCGGCGATATTCATATTGTCGAATCGACGAATGTAAAGTAAACAAATCGCCGCCGCCGCCGAATCGGCAGCTATATATTAGGCCCAAATCTATTCAATGCGATCATATTTGACAGAATTACATACACAATAAGTGAAATTTCAGCAGCATTAATATCGCTTCGCAGCATTAATATCGCTTCGTTTTTAGGGTTAATTTGCTTAAATTTCACTTATTGCGTATGTAATTCTGTTAAATGTGATAGCATTGAGTAGATTTGGGTTCCATCCTGACACTATCCTAACACTAACACAGCTGTAAACCTGCTATGAGCAGAGTTAGAATTTCCGAGTTTAAACGCTCGGTGTTAGACCTAACACTGCTCCATGCATAGCAACTTTTTTGCGCTAAACCAGAAATCCCGCCATAAATGCGTTTTGGGTCGCTAACACCACTCCATGCATACGGGCCCTGGAGTGGTGAAGAAAGCTAGTGAACAGCCAAAGAGGGAATAGTATTAGAAACATGTGAAAATGTAGAGAAGGACACAGAGCTACAAGGAAAGGGGAGGAATATGCAGCACTCAACCCAACAAATAGAGGAGTGCTGCAGGAACTTCCTAAGGTGAGGGTGGAGAACAGGAAGGGATTAAAGGTGAATGAGGGCACTGTATAAGTACGGATGACTATGTGCCATCATTACTAGTTGTGCACATTAAAAAGGGTTTCTTGAGTGTGGTTAATTAACACAGAGACAGAGTAGAGGTTGTGAGTGTTGAATCATCAGGAGAGAGCACGTGGGCAAAGACACACTAATGTCAAGGAGGAGTGAGGCAAGCCACACCAGGAACCAGGCAGGAGCTGGGAATGACAATCATAAGAGATGGTACTGGAGCAGAGGCAGTGGAGAGGGTGAGAAGCAGATAGACAATCCACCAGAAAACCAGCTGCTGACCAGGAAAGTAGAGTCATTATGAGAGACCTGGGGCCATATGCAGGAGTCAGTGTTAGCGGCGTTTCGTGTTAGAGCCTATTACCGTTTAGCTATCACCGACGTCGGGAAGTGTGTCAAGTCGTATGCAGGAGCGCGTAACACGTACATTGTAGCTAAACGTGAATTTATTTATAGATTTGGGAAATCCCTCTGCATCTGTGCCCATATTTTAGGCTTATATCTATTAAATGCTATCATATTTAACAGAATTAAATACGCAATAAGTGAAATTTGAGGAAATTAACCCTAAATTCGAAGCAATATTAACGCTGCCTTCGTAACGGCGGCGATATTAATATTTATATTTTCGAATCGACGAGCATAAAGTAAACAAATCGCTAATACATTGCCGCCAATGCGTAGAAATCGGCCAGTATGGATGTCGACGTCGACGCAGTGGTCGCGACGGCGGCGATTTGTTTACTTTACATTCGTCGATTCGAAAATATAAGTATTAATATCGCCGTCGTTACGGCGGCAGCGTTAATATTGCTTCGAATTTAGGGTTAATTTCATGAAATTTCACTCATTGCGTATTTAATTCTGTTAAATATGATCGCATTTAATAGATTTGGCTACAAAATTACGCTAACACCGCCCGTAAACATCATATGAAACGGGGTTAGTGTCGCGGACCTTAAACGCATGGTGTTAGGCCTATCACTGAGTCGTGCATACCGACTTTTCGGCGTTTAACCAGAAATCCCCTCTAAACGCGTTTTGGCTCGATAACACTGACTCCTGCATATGGCCCCAGGGGAGTAGAGAGTGTGCAGCAGGATGAAAGCCCACGACCATAGCAATATCAGAGACACCAGTGGAGCAGAGACTGTATAGAGTCCAAGGAGCAGATAGACAGGAGATCACCAGGGACCAAGCGGGTGCTGGAAATGTGGTGTCAATGGGCAAGACAGCAAGCAGGAACTGCAGATCGGGTAGACAGGCCACCGACACGGCTGGGAACGAGCAGCCATCAGAGGAAAGGCGGCCATCAGAGAACGCGCAGGAGGTAAACAGCCCGCCACCAGAGACAGACCGTGGGCTGGGAATGCCCAGTTGTTAGAGGCAGCAGTGTAGTAGAGACCGGCCAGCAGGTAGACATCCCATTGCCAGAGAGGAGCAGAAGCCGGACAAGTGCCTCATCGAGTGGAGACAGCTAGCCGAGACCGAGCAGGAGGTAGACAAGCCATCACCAGAGATGGGGTGGGAACTGGGAACGTCCAGTTATTAGAGGCAGCAGTGTAGCAGAGACTGCCCAGCAGGTAGACAGCCCACCCTGAGAGACGGGGCGCGAGCCTGGAACATCCAAGCATTAGAGACAGCAGTGTAGCAGAGACCGTCAGGAGGTAGACAGCCCGCCGACAGAGTCGGGGCGGGGTCCAGTAATGTCCAGCCATTAGGGACATCAGTGTAGCAGAGACCGTCAGGAGGTAGACAGACCGGCGACAAAGATGGGGCTGGAGCCGGGAACATCCAGTCGTTAGCGGTGTAGAGATGAGGTGCGACATGGCATGGTTCCTGGAGTTCAAGCACCAATGGAATGGCACCTCCATCATCCCTCCAAACAGTCCCCGCCAGCAGGTAGACAGCCCGCCTGCAGAGACATGGCCGGGAATGTCCAGTCGTTAGCAGTGTAGCAGAGACCGGCCAGCAGGTAGACAGCCGCCGGCAGAGATGGAGCGGGGCGGGGAACGTCCAGTCATTAGAGACAGTAGTGTAGCAGAGGCTCGCCAGCATGTAGACAGGCCGCCGACAGAGATGTGGTAGGGCCAGGAACATTGAGTCATCGGGTGAAAACAGCTAGCAGAGACAGGCCAACAGGTAGACAGACCGCCACAGGAGATGGGGTGGGGTGGGAGCATTGATTCATCGGGTGAAGACAGCTAGGAGAGACTGCCAAGTAGGGAGACAGTCTGCCGACAAAGACGGAGCGAGGCCCGCAACATCCAGTCGTTGGAGACACCAGTGTAGCAAAGACCAGCCAGCAGGTAGTCAGGCCACCGACAGAGATGGGGCGGGAGCCGGGAACATTCAGTCGTTAGAGACAGCAGCGTAGCAGAAACCGGCCAGCAGGTAGAGAAACCACCGACAGGGACGGGGCTGGGCTGGGAACGTCGGGAAAGGGGGGGTAGGTGGGGGGGGGGGGGTAGTCTTCACTTGAACAAACCATCCTTTGCCCAAAGTCTTAATTTTTTTCAAATAATATTTGTTTGATATATTCATATATAGCAAGCAAACTCGAAAATGTCAGGTAATGCAGTTATTACTAAGTAACTCTGGGACTGGGTTCAATTACTTCCCATTTGGCCTTCTTCCAGTCATACCCGATTTATGTTCAAAAGAACAATGGAGTCTCTCGTCAGATGGCGCACCATGCCGGTCTCTGTATTGCTTTGGTTGGATAGACTATTAGAAGCAGTTCCTTCTACTATCAAGTGTCTGTAAATATGAGGTGGTGTAGTGGGGATTGAGGGGTGCAGTTGGGTTGAGGTGTGAATGGTGGGTGTATGATGGGGGCGTATGTTTGTGTGGTGGAGGTGTAGGGGTGTGATGAGGATGTTGGTGTGTTGGGTGGGGGGATTTAGGGGTGTGTGGTGGGGGTGTAGGTGTGTGTATTGTGGGGTGTAGGTGTGTGTGGTGGGTGTGTGGTGGGGGTGTGTGATGGAGGTGTAGGTGTGTGGTGAGGATTATGGTGTGTGTGGATTTAGGGGTGTGTTGTACGGGTGTAGGGGTGTGTGGTGAATGGATATGGTGTGGTCGGGGTGTAGGTGTGTAAGGTGGGTGTGTGGTGGGGGCGCATGTTTGTGTGGTGGGTGTGTGATGGAGGTGTAGGGGTGTGGTGAGGGTTTTGGTGTGTGTGGTGGGGTGTATGGGGATTTATGGGTGTGTGGTGGGGGTGTAGGGGTGTGTGGTGAGTGGGTATGGTGGGGGCTTAGGGATGTGGTGGGGGTGTAGGATTGTGGTGGGGGTGTATGTGTGTGTGGTGGGTGTTGATGGTGTGTGTGGTAGGGGTGTAGGTGGTTTGTGGTGGAGGTGTAGGGGTGTCTTGCAGAGTGCCCCCTCACAATCATTAGAATCCTGTAACCGCCACGAAACGCCTACACCCCCACCACAGCCCTAACCCCCCACCACACACCTACACTTCCACCACAGCCCTAAACCCCCACAACACACACCTATACCCCTACACCCCACGACACACACCTATACCCCCAGTACCCCTTACACCCCAACCACACACCTAAACCCCCACCACACACTTACAGCCCCACCACACACCTACACCCTCACCACATGCACACACCACACATACACCACCACACATACACCACCACACACACCTACACCTACACCTCAATCACACACACCTACACCCCCACCACCACACACCTACATCACCACACACACCACACACCTACACCCCCACTACATCCCTAAACCCCTACCACACACCTACACCCCCACCACACACCTACACCCCCACTACACACCTACACCCCCACCACACACCTACACCCCCACCACACCCCTAAGCCCTCACCACACACCTACACCCCCACCACACACACCCAACACACCTCCACACCCACCACATCCCTAAACCCCCACTACACACCTACACCACCTACACCCTTCTATCCACCATGATGGCCGACTTGGACCGGGAACGGGTGCTGCCACCAAGTGTATAGAGAGAGAAATGGTTCATCTCCTCATTGTGTTTGAATAACGATAAGCACTATTTACTTCCAAAATGTATGTCAAAATACGTTCCCCGGCCACACAATTTTATTTTATTTAAACAAAACAATACAATGGTAATAATCACCTCTTTTTTCTCCAAGTGAGCTAATATAACTAAATGATGTGTACATATTCACATGATGGGAGAATTGACGGTAGCCGGACCTGGAGAGACTATAGGGGAGAACACTTATGTAAACACTATAAATAAATAAATAAATAAAAGGCTAGGAGCTACCAAGCTCAGAGGCATGTGGGAGTGCAAACCCCATCTCGATGCTGAATGAATGGAACAGTTTACACCCAGTCTGCCTGATCCTTGAAATTTGATTACCTAGAGGGTGGTGATTTAATTAGTTCATAATTAAAAAAGATAACACAACAACAACAAAAAGCACACAACATGTTCGCAATAATTTCACTTTGGACGCTGTCCTTTGTCCGCGTCATGAATTAAACTCTTACAGAACTGGTGGTAGACGAGAGCGGATACACATACATATACAAGTACTCCTTATCGAGCAGAAATCATTGCATATGTCCTTATCAGGTATTGTCAGCCTTATCCGCAGATGGGAGGGACCTTCCCCTATCACTCAAGTGGAACCCACCCCTTTCAGAGCTGGATCTAAGGGGGCATCATAGGGGTTCTCAAGACCCCCTCACCCCGGCACCTCCCCAACCACTCTCATTCCCTGATTGGACCCCCCCTGTTTGTTGTTGTCTTACGTCCTAGCAACATCTAAGGTCATATCAGGACGGGTACCGACTTGTGACAGTATGCACTCATGGCGACTTTGTAGTGCTGCCCCCACTGGGAGACCAGGCCGCCAGCACCATGCCCTAATATCCCACACAGTCACATTATCCTGACACTGAGCCAACCAGTCCTTTCCCTATCCTAATAATGCGGAGCGCCAGGCTAGGAAGCGACAAGTATCAATTTTTAAGTCATTGGTTTGACTCGACCAGGGTTCAAACCCACAATCCCACGGTCTACCTATACGGGAGACAGACGCTCTAACTCATTCGGCCATCCCGTCTGGTCACCGTAGCAGATGCATCCTGTCCATTGTACTTAATGTAGCGTCGGGGGCGTGCGGGGGGGTTGGGGGTATATCTTGGAGATATTTAATCGGATTGAAATTAATCTCCAAATTAATTTTTGCCAGCACGCCCAAATTCAGACACCTTAGGCTTCAGCAATAATATGATCTACTATAGTGTGTTAGTATATGTTTCTATGTGGCAAATATGCTTAATAAGGGCAACAGCATCTAAGTTGGCTTTATAGGATCAAATCTGGGTAAGTGTGTTGCTTTTGAAAATGTGATGCTTTCATCGAATTATGCAGCTTTAAGATATTGTGGTACACAAGTGGAAATGTGCATATGGTCATTCTGATATATCTCTTTGGAGGACACCTGCTGCCGCCACATAGGCTACTCTTTCCAATAAACAGCAAGGGGTATTTTATATGCACTTTCCCACAGACATGACAGCACATACCACATCCATTGATGAACCAGTTGTGGACCACTGATTGGAATGGAAAATAGCCCAAATTGCAAATGGGTCCACTGAGCAGGATCGAGAGGATGACTGACACCTTTATATGTGGACTGTCTACAGCCTGAGCTACGTCCCACTTCCCCCGATGTAACAATGTGGAATCTTATAAACTATTGGACGCTAGAGAATCCCCTCCAAACACACTTAGGTCTGGCCCTGCCTTTCAGCCACTTTCACAACCTTATATTAGCGATAGATTCCTCTTCCAACGAATGCTGCGTACATTCTTTCATATATATATATATATGTATATATATATATATATATATATACATATATATATGTTCACAGTTTTCAGTTAATCTATGTAGATGCATTGCGTGGCATTTCATTAAACAACCGAAATATATAATTCTCAATATGCTGCCCTTTCCAGAAAGAATAAGTATACCATTTAAATTATCTTTTTTAAATAAACATACATAGGTGGTTGCGAAAATGATCTAAAATTAGATGTCTAACAGTAGGGTCACGACTCAGGATCTCAGATCCAATCAGATACTACCTTACAAGTGCGTCCAATCAGAGGGTTTGTTTCTAGTAGTCTTGGAACTACGAATGGGCGCCCCATAGAAATACAGTCTGTATTTCTATGGGGCGGCCCTCTAGCAGTCCTTAAGGGCGGATTCCTTACACGCGGTATGCGGTATGCGGCATGCGGCATGTGGCATGCGAATGGCATGATTCCTTACACGCGGCATGTGGCATGCAGCATGCGGCATGCGGCATGCGGCATGCGGCATGCGGCACACGACTGGCTATATTTAAAAAATAAAAATAAACAAGTATACTCAATACTGCACTGTATATGACCTAATATTGCATTTATATCTGTGTACCTCTTTGTACGTCACATGGGGGTTCCTACCTTTATAATTACCAAATTATAGATAAGTATTCATATTTTTGTGGCTCTGGTAGCATTTTTACCAACCCAAACCTCCACCACCACCACTACCATATGTTTCCCCTCAGCACCCTTGTGTGTGACCGTTCCGTAATGCTCAGTCGCCTCTCCTCGTCTAAAACTAATGGACAAGTGTGACTGATGTTTCTATTCGCACACCGTGTGCCGCATACCGCATGGCGCACCGATCGCTACAGGGACCGATCGAGTTGACGCATGCCCATGCCGCATGCTGCATGCCGCGTGTAAGGAATGTAGCCCATAGGCTTCAAGGCATTTAGATTTTTTTGTCGCATTTGCATACTGCATACCGCGTGTAAGGAATGCGCCCTTTAGGCTTGGCATAAAGCCTTGACGACTATCTGTCGCAGAGTAGCCCACACCACGTGGAGGAACAACTACACTGGTCCCTCCCTACAGATCTTCCATATATAGTCCGATGCGGTAATGGTTTGTGCCAAGCCTAAAGCTAATATTCCATATACGCCGTATGAAAATGCGAATGCGAATGGGACAAAAAATTTAAAAGCATTTAACGGCATAGTAGTGCTTCCATATGCACGAATGCGATTGCGAATGCGAATGCAAATGCAAATGCAAATGCGGCAAATGGATCGACCCATGGACCGATCGGTGGGAATGTGAATACTGCTGCATTTGCCATAGAAAACAATAGTAACTTTGACCTTCCTTCACAAATTTGGAGCAAAAAATCCCAAAAATGTCATGGGTATCTTTTTTAGTTTGTTTGTTTCTTTAACGACCCCCACGTACAAAAAGTAAGCATCGGCTATTGGGGGTTGGCATATATCTATGCCGCATATACTGCATTCACATTCGCATACCGCATACCGCATATCGTGTATATGGAATCTTAGCTTTAGGACTGCTTGTTCGTGGCGGGGGACCAAACTAAGCGGCCGCCATACAAAGTTTGTGCCCAACAAGCATTTGTAAGGTAGTATCTGATTGGATCCGAAATCTGGAGTCATGAGCGTGCTCTACTTAGTAGGTTGATAAGAAATCAATTAGTATAGATTATGACTATGGGAGGTAGCTTCAGATAATGCAGGGTTGTGACCCTGTAGATTATGAGAATGGGGGTGTGTTGTGTGGCAGTTTTAGATGTAGTTCTGACGGGATTCTTGTCAAAGCCACACTGGGACGTCTCTTTGCACACTGGTCCCCTTGCCTGACACTGTGACTGTGTGTCATAATGGAGTTTAGATGGCTGCTAGTGCTAATCGGCACTATTTTCCTGATGTGTAAGTATCCTTAGATTTCACCCATCGCTTACTAGTTTTATTAGTTGTAGTCTTAACCAGCCCTAGGATTTGGAGCCCCCCGGCAAAGCTGAACTTCAGCGCACTTACAAGAATGGTTTATTTTTTAATTGAACACTGACATGGCACATCATCATCCTTAAGCCCCGTTCACACTGGGCAGTTAATTCGATTCATATAAATTGACTTGCCTAGTTCGACTCAGATTTGCCATGTGGACACTACGCTAATGCGATTTAGGGCTGAATCGATGCATCTAGTTCGCTTCAAATAAACCACCTCCGGAGGTAGTATAGATGAAGCGATTTATCTGGTTCCTGGGCAGTGATAGTGTAAAAGAGCAGTGCTTGCCAGATACAGGCTCAGGCGTAACTATTGCTGGTGCCCGGCAGTGTTAGGGCCCGATTAGGCTGAAATCTACTGAATGCGATCATATTTAACAGAATTACATCCTCAAATAATGAAATTTAATTAAATTAACCCTAAATTCCAAGCGATATTAACGTAGCAGCTATATCGGCGTCATTATTCATATTGTCGAATCGACAGTGAAAACTAAACAAATAGCAGTGCTTGCCAGATACAGATGGGGGTACTTGCCCATGCGCAGATATCGATTTCCGCCTTAAACGCTCCGCGTGTGGACACGACACTAGTTCGCCTCATCTAGTTCGCCTTATCTAGTTCGGCCTAAAGTTGTGCTGTGTGAACGGGGCTTTAGATTTCACCTATGGATTACCAGTTTTATTAGTTGTAGTCATAACCGGCCTTAAGGTTACTGGCGCCCCAAGAAAGTTGAACTTTGGCGCCCTTGCAAGAATACTTTAAACAGAAATTGAACACTGATACGGCATCAAGTACTATCTTTGATGGTACCACCCAGCAGGTGGCGCCCCGAGCGACTGCCCGAGTTGCCGGTGTTGCAGTTTCAGTGGCACACCAGTTTGCGAGGGACATATCGCTTCTGCGCATGCGTCAAAATCGAACAGCATCGTCACTAACCTTATACATTTAATATAATGTTTTTGGTAAAGATGTTTTCTATATGTGACCCAAGCGATTTGTTTCTAGGTGATGTGGTTTTAGAGATATTTCACTTTTGCTGGATTTTCTGTAGGCAGATTGCTCACGCCCATTGACAATGCCTTGAGTTTGACGGTATGTGCAGTGCAAAACATTAGTTTTATTCAAAATTAATAGAAATCAAGAACCCTAACCTTATACATTTAATATAATCTTGTTGGTAAAGATGTTTTCTATATGTGTACCAAGCGGTTTGTTTCTAGGTGGTGTAATTTGAGAGATATTTGACTTTTTCTGTATGAAGATCACTCACGGCCATTCACAATGCGTTTGAGTGGAAGTGTCCCTCGCAAACTGGTGTGCCGCGGAAACTGCAACACCGGTATCTTCAACTGGCCCTAATTGTAGGGCGAATATTTGCTACGCTCCACATTCTGTATTTTGTTGTGGTGGGTGGTCTGAAAGAAGGCCATTGGCACACCTCGTGCACATTCAGTTACGGATAAATTAAAATATTAAAGCTGCATAGTTCGATGAAAACATCAAATTTTCAAAAACAAAACAATTACCAGTATCTAGATTTTATTATACGTATCTACCATAGATACTGGTGCACTTATTAAACATTTGTTGCCACACAGAAGGGAATAAATACTGAGGCAATTTTATAGAACCTGTTACTGCAGAAGCGTATTGTATTAGAGTTTTGGTGTGTTTACCAAAAATAATTTGGGATGTTTGCACTTCAAATATCTCAAAAGTTAGCCATTTAAAATTTAAGTTATTTCAGACTAAAGTAAGGTAGATTATAATGATCAATCTAATATATTTAGACCTATCTCAGAGAATGACAGAAATTCAAAACCATCGCACTGACCAACTTCAATTTCCGTGAGAAGTTTGAAGACGTCTAGATGCGCGTTCCCGCCAGCCCCCATCAGGTGGTGGAGGGTTCGAATCCGGACTGAGTCAAACCAATTATTTAGAAAACTGATACTTGTCGCTCTCCAGCCTGTCGGTCAGCATTACCATAGGATATGACAGGGACGGGTTTTCTAACTATTAGCATAATGTGACTGAGTGGGATATTGACAGTCTAGTCTTCCGGTGGGGCAGCACTAAAAGGTCGTCATGAGTACGCACTGTTACAAGTCGCCATTCATCCTGATATGACCTTGGCTAGAACGTAAACCCCAACAAACAAACAACAACCCCCTACTGATCTCTTCACATATGCCACCTCTATTTAAACAAATTGAATTCATTCGTCTGTTTGTTGTTATTTTATGTCCTAGCAACATCTATGGTCATATCAGGATGGGTACTGACTCGCGACAGTGCGCACTCATGCACAATTTATTGCGCTGCAGCACTAAAAGACCAGGCCACCGGCACCATGACCAGAATTCCCACTCAGTTACATTATCCAAATGATGTGCTAACCAGTCCTTGTCCTATCTTATTAATGCCGAACATCAGGCTTGGTAGCAACAAGTAACAATTGTATAAGTCATTGGTCTGACTCAGCTGGGATTCGAACTTCCTACCTTCCGAACAGGAAGCTGCTCATCACTGATTCGACCACCGCGTCCGGTCAAATCGAATTCGAACTTCTGTACATATCCAAAACCATATATTCCAGTTGTAAAGGGTTTTTAAATGTCACAGATAATTCTTTGTACTCATATATTTCTCTCTATATAGACTGTATCTCTATAAACATATATATTTATATATATATATGTATACATATATTTATATATAAGTGGAATATAAGCATTATATGTATATAGATTGGCGGTGCTGCCTTTTATTATTTATTATTATTATTACTTATTTATTCGCTTCTATGATATACGATTTGCTCCGGGTCTGCTGGCATCAACCGTCAATTCCAGTGCCGCGCCAGCCCAAATCGCCATTCGCTTGTACCTTTTTTAGCTATATATAGCATATTATCTATATCGACGTGTATCTATATATAGGAGATTATATGGATAGTGATAAACCCTTTATCACGGGTAATAAGCTCTATAGTGGTTCCTTCCGCCCCCCCCCTCTCATGGGGTGGGGGGCGGGGGGGGGGGGGGGCGTGACCAGCATGCACCTCCCCTACCCCCTCCTCTGGGGGGCTGCTTTCACAACTCGGTTGGAAGCAATTTTTGGTATGTATGTATATATATATATATGTATGTGTGTGTGTATGTGACTACAAAGCACACCTACATAATTCCAGGACATCATGCTCAGGATATGTATGTCTATATGCCTATATGTCTATATGCCTATATGTATATGCTTAATTAGCAATACCTAATATTGCTGCACTGGATGCGCAGTTAATCAAGCAATTCTTTCCCACATTTCAGACCTCCCGCGATCCTTCCAAATGCGACACTGTCTCTCTGACTCCGGCGAAATGGAAGTGTGGGGAAAGAACTGCTACGCTTTTGTTAACCAGTGGCTTTCTTTCGAGGACGCAATGCAGCAATGTGCTACCAGCTATGGTGGCAGTCTTGCTTCAATACATTCAGCGGAGGAAGCTAAATATATTTATGACAAAATATATCCCAAGACCTACTCTAACTATTGGATAGGAATGAAGAAAAACGACACCGGTAAGTTTTCTTGTTATTTTCTTATTTTTCTTATTTTGAAAGGTCTTCACAAATTATTAGATAGGAATGAAGAAAAACAACAGCGGAAAGTTTTCTTGTTATTTTCTTATTATCTTTCTTATTTTGAAAGGTCTTCACTAACTATTAGATAGGAATGAAGAAAAACAACAGCGGTAAGTTTTCTTGTTATTTTCTTATTATTTTTCTTACTTTGAGAGGTCTTCACTAACTATTAGATAGGAATGAAGAAAAACGACACCGGTAAGTTTTCTTGTTATTTTATTATTATTTTTCTTATTTTGAAAGGTCTTCACTAACTATTAGATAGGAATGAAGAAAAACAACAGCGGTAAGTTTTGTTGTTATTTTCTTTCTCCTTTTTTTTTTTCCTTCTTTTTTTTCCTTCTGCTTTTTGAAAGACATAATAGTATAATTTGCGTTGAATTATTTTTCTGGAATCCGTGAAAAAACCCCACAAAAAAACAGATTATTGGATGTCCCATAATTAGGTGGCACCGCCTCCTGTATTCGGATAGACATTGAGGGTATTTAAAAGTTTCAACGAATGAAATGTCAGCACAAATTTATTCAATAGAACCTTTCAGAATAATGTAGTCATATATATAAGCTATTGTTGGAATCAAGCAGAATGTTCAATTTGAGTTTTGCAACAAGATATATACACACATTCTAGATTTCAATATTTCATAGGGGGCTTACCCCCCCCCCCCTCCAAGACCCTCCTACTCCCTCATGCCTTCAGCACTCGGGGGTTCCGAGAATTTCCCTGTCACCTCAAAGAATAATTCCTAGGCATAGCTATGTAAGGTCTACTTTTCTTAAATAAGTTCTGTGAAGGAATGCTGTGTTTTGATTCAAACATTCTGGTGGTGCCACTTTCTTTGGTTTTTATCACAAACTACCAAAGGCGTAGCATGTGATTAACCCGCTAGAATCAATGTATTTAGCTAATATTGTTTTCAAAATCAATTGCTTATTAACCTTATAATGTCATTTTGGGCTACATTCAGTTTTCTAATGCTATACATCCTATAGTCCCACCACATCTGGGCTTTACAAGTCGGTACGTATCCTGATATCCACTTCTGTTGTTACAAGGATGTAAAACCTAAAGAAACCGTTCAGCTTTGAAGTTAATTAAAGTTGCAGAGTCCGATGAAAATATCAAATTTGAAAAACCAAAACAATTATCTCAATTTGATTCTGCATATATATCTAACTTTTACTGGTGCACTTATTAAACATTTGTCGCCACACAGAAAGGAATATTGAGGCACTTGAATAGAACCTGTTACTGCAGAAGGTAACCATGCCAAAAGTAGCCATATAGCACACCACACAGCTACATACAAGCCTATGATATATAGGAGTAGGCTAGTCTAGTAGTAAGAGTAGAAAAAATAAAACACATATATGCCAAGAAAATCCAAAAAAAATAACATAGACTACTAACCAGACCAACCAACTATCTATCTGCTGCTGAAATGCAGGCAATCAAATACATTATCAGCAGCTACTGTATGATAAGATAACACCAACACTACAGCTGGCCAGCATTGAAAACAAATCTGAATACCCAGGCGTATATGCTATGGACAGTATAAATACAGCCTCAATAAAAAAGTTTAAAAAAAAAAAAGCGTTTTGGCAAGGTTGCCAACATTCATTTTGTATGGTTGTACTTCAATTGTCTCAAAAGTTAACCACTTAAAATAAGTTACTTCAAGCTAAAGTAACGTACTTTATAACGATCAAGATAATGTATTTATCTCCGAAAATCTCAGAAACTCAAAACCATCGGACTGTGCAATCAGACGGGTGTATATTCTGCAGATCTAGATCCGCTGCTGGTCAACTATTACTGGCTGGATGGTTCCCATGTGGATTACGGGAAGTGGGCGCCGGACGAGCCTAACGACTTTGGCCAGGACTGTGTTGAAACCTATAAGCAGTCGGAGACTTGGAACGACTTCAGTTGTTATACTACGCAGCCATTTGTCTGCAAGAGTCTTCTAGGTGAGCATTCGACAAATATCACAAGTCCCTCGAAAATTGTTAATTGTGTATTTTAACATTATTAATCATTTTTTTAAACAATTGTTGCGTGTTTCTGAGATGTCCATGTCCGAAGTGCCATTGTGAAAAATTGAACCTGTTACCTTTAACTGCTTAAATAATGCCGCATTAACTAATGATTTGAAGCAGCATGGAGGGAATATTTAGTGAATATATGGGACCAGGTTTTTGCATAATTACGTTGAGAAAGCCCTAAAGAAGGGTTGAGGGTTCGAGTCCTGCTTGTGATTAATGGACTGTGCGAGATAAATGAGCAATTTGACGAACGCTCTGTTGACTGATTTGACCTGATTTGACCCAACGTGACCTGATTGACCCGAATTGACCCCATGTGACTTGATTGAACATGTAACTTGACCCTTCCAGTGATCAACTAATAAAAACCCATTATATGAAACTCTCATCTTCGCCGTATTTAATTAACTAGTGGAAGGAATAGTTAGTGAATATATGGGACCAGGCTTTTGCATAACTACGTTCAGAAAGCCCTAAAGCAGAGACTCGTCTCCAGAAATAGGTTAATCTCATGACCCCTCATTAGTCTTGTCAAAATTCAGTAGCAGGTAGGCTTAGATACATTCCAGGATGCTCGTAGGTCAATGTATCACGTGATCATAGTAAGATGGTAATCTGGGTCACAATTTATTCTCACCCAAAAGAACTTTGGTCGCTCGCCAACATTATTTTGGGTTTACTTCAAATATTTCCAAAGCTAGCCATTCATAATAAACTCTAAAATCGAGTAGAGCAGGTGATATTATTGAACCTAATATATTTATCTCAAAGGTATGGCAACAATTCAAGACCAGTGGACTAGGCAATTTTAATAGAGTTACTCTCCTTTTTGTGCTATACTGATAATCCTGAACACCAATCTGAAGAGCAACAGGTCTGACTTAATTTGGCTGATTCTTTTACTTGCTTCAGTCAGGAACCGAACCCACGACCTCACACACAGAGAGCTCATTTGGTTATCCTACCTGATCTTTCCGAATCAAATTAATTCTATATTAGATGCGGAGATGGATGGTTATACTTACAAACTTCCATAAGCAATTACTTTGATTTAATCCCTGTTATTCCCGAATATTTACATCCATATAAATTTCTTTAGAAAATTCATGAATTGAAACAATAAGTATATAACATATTTTTTTCAGTAATTATGCAATGGTGATTTGTTTTCACTATTCATAATACATTGTAGTAATGATTTAGCTATGCATATAATAAAACTACATAAATGTTTCCTGATTATCAGTTTGCACGAGCATACACCCCATGAAATGATCATAATTCACACAGGTGGTGGCAACGGTGGTATATAATGGCTTATTCAATCAGGAGGTCAGGTCATCAGTTAAGTACAGGTTTGGTCATCGTTGGTCATTGTTAATTATCCCCTAGGGAAGTCCCCCCCCCGCCCCAATGCTCAATGGTGTAGGGCTGAATTCGAACCCTCAATCCTACCCGTTAGTGTCTTTTTATCAGAGGAGATGGGTGGGTGAAGATAAGGTTTGGGGTGTTGTCCGGTTGACGTCTGGAGGAGAAGTGCGGGCCCTGGAGGTGGTTTGAATTTGAATCGCGAGGTCATGTGATCGTTCATTGGAGAATAATCTGAGTATCTTATTTTGTTAGTGTATTCAACACATCATTGTCTACAAGATTCAGAGTTATAGTGCAATAGACTATTCTCTGTTTGAGCGCGGTACATTTCACATATTATTATCATTACTAATATTATTATGATGATTATTATCATTAAAGTTCCCATAGACCAGCTAGATAAGCATCGCTTTTCTGGGATCCTTTCTGTCTGTAAGGAATTTGTATGCATTTATTGTATCACCTCAGTTTATTGTAAACATACCTTGCAGAGAGTTAAAATAAAAGAATTGATTGAATTGATTAAAATCACTATGTAAATATGCAGTTTTCCTTTACAGGCGACTACAATCAAATACAAAATGACAGCCATTGGTCTTTTTTTTCTTTTTTTTCTTTACTAAAACCATTTGCAGTGGAAGGCTGGCAGGAGTTTGGTGCTAATCAGTATTACATAAGCAGCACTCCCGAGCAGATCGTGGTCACGTGGTATGAGGCACGTGACTGGTGCATGCAGAGAGGAGGCGATGTTGTGAGCATTCTGACAGAGGCCGAACAAGTCAAAGTGGCTCAATGGGTACGTCCTCAAATAAGAAATTAGAAATGGGTGACGGGAAACTGAGGAGAGAGTGTGTGTGTGTGTGGGGGGGGGGGGGGGGGGGGGGGGGGGGGGGGGATGGGATGGGTGCTAGTACAGTTTGGATGAACCTACTCACTGATATGCGTTCCATTCAGGGTTTTATTTGGGGGGGGGGGGGTGTCTAAATATATTTTTATAGAGATGTTGAATATGTATTCAATTTTCAAGTTCTGGAGAATGTAGTTTCATATCTCTTTTTTCTTTGTGTTTGACATGGGAGTATTTAAGAAAGCAATGGGTGTTATTCACCTAATTGTGCGGTTATTATCAGACGCTATATCATGGGAGAACAACCACAGAGAAATACATGTAATATAATGTCAACAACATTTCTAACGGGCTTGGACCAAAGGATGGTTTAAATTAAAGTACATGTATATTGAATTCAATATATATGTATTGCCAAATACTAATGTTGATAGGAAAATAGTTTATTCAGGAGAAAATATATTTTTGCAATCGAAAATAAGTAGATATTTCATCGAATATGTACATGCTACATGACCTATATAACCATGTATATGTTTATATGAGTATGCATATCTATATGTACATATGTGTATGTATATACAGTAAAAGCTCTCTAAATTGACCGACCAAGGGACCGACTATAAATGGTTCATTCTGGGCGGTGGTCGGTTTAGGGATTTTGTTGTATATGGGCGATGGTTTGGGACCCAAATAAAGCGATCGATATAGGGGAGTGGTCACTCTCTAGATGTGGTCGGTTAGAGAGGTTGTATGTATACATGAACAACAAATATATATACAGTAAAACCTCTCTAAATCGACTAACTTTAAGTGGTCCATTTAGGGAGGTAGTCGGTTTAGGGAGCTAAGATATGGTTGCAATGGTATTGTTGGAACTCAAATATAGCGATTGATATAGGGGAGATGTCTATCTGTGGAGGTGGTCCGTTAGAGAGGTTTCACTGTGTATGCGTGCATACATAAATCAAGACAGAGGAAGAATCATCTGGATGAAACCGGAAGTCACGTGGCTGGTATCGGCGACATGTAGGAGGAAGTAGATATTGACTAATCAGTGACCAGAGACAAATCACAGAATTATCCCCCTTTCTTTCATGAGACGGGGAGTTGGAGTTTAGTGAATAGCATTTATGTATATAGAAATATATTAATATCGCTATACATTTTGAGTCAAAAGAATATTGAATAGAATGTTTTGAGCAAATAAACAAAGCCCGACAGCATACAATTATGACCGAAATGAATCTATAATATGTATATGTGCTGTATAAGCTTTATACGAGTATAATTATCCGTAAACTGATTACCCTTGAACCGTGCCTCTGCTTGGCACCTTGCGTGACACCTCACAACTAATGGACAGGCTCTCTGGTGCCACCTGGCCTATTCAGCTGTCATGATTCAGCCTATTGCCTGTACCACTCGCTTAACAAATATATGAAGAGTTCAGGCGCAAAACCATGTAAACGCCAATCCAAAAATGGAGTTTAAATAAAATATTGTTACCAGAAAATAAATTTGATTCTCACTAATTCCACTTTTCATATGATCATATCGTTATGGAGCAATGAATAAAAGAGTAGGAATATAAACAAATTCAGTTTTGGAGGGCTTGATTCCAATGTTTATCTCCATTTTGGATTGGCATTTACATGGTTTTGCGCCTGAACACTTCATATATAATTTCTTATTAAAATCGCGACGTAATCATTCAGTTTTCCTTTACAGGCAACTAAGAATGCTTTCAAGGGGCACCTATGGATCGGTCTGAATAAATTGGCTGGGAAAAGGGATAAATGGGGGTAGGTATACAGATCTCAGTCTATGATTATTTATCATATTTACCACGTTGATATGATGCTTCTATATCGGTCCGATGTACATTTTCACACTACGTTTAACTGAGTCACTAGGAATCAATTCCACTTCCGTTGCAAACTCCATATTCAGGGGATGTGATTTATAGGTTGCTTGGTTGTTGGAGTTTCACATCCTGGCAATATCTAAACTCATATCAGGATGGTTACTGACTTGTGACAGTCCACACTCATGGTGACTTCATAGTGCTGCCCCACTGGGAGACCACGCCGCCAGCACCATGACCTGATATCCCACTCAGTCACATTATCCTGACACTGAGCCAACCATTTGTCTCCCTATCCTAATAATACCGAGCACCTGGCTATGAAGCAACAAGTATCAATTCTTAAGTCATTGGTTTGACTCGAACAGGGTTCGAACCTGTGGGTTCAAATCCCATGATCTAGCAAAGTGGGAGACAGACGCTCAACTCATTCGGCCATCCCATCTAGTATGTGATTTATTGGTGAAACTCTTTAATATTTTAAATTTTTCTGGAACTGTGAGTGAGATATTCATGTCCGGAAATAGGTTATACACTTGGACACTGTGCTTTGTTTGTGGGCATTAAAGACTTACGAAATATGGATTGCCCCATGTTGAAGCTCAACATAATTAATCCGTTGCCAACGACGCTTTCCCCTGGTGCCAGCTTCCGATTTCTTTGCACTCTTACGCCACCTAGCGGTTTCACCAGTCCCCACCACGTGTCGCTGGCTTGAGCTGTTGTCGTCTCGTCCGCACCAGAGAGCGTGTATACAGATGAGAGGGACAACTCCCATACTACACCATGTAACAGATGCCGACTGTGGCGCTCCAAGTGGTGGTTGTTGAACAGTATATGACACAGCTGTCAAACTCAAGGCATTGTCAATGGTCGTGTGCAATCTTCCTACAGAAAACGTTAAATATCTCTAAAACTACAACACCTAGAAACAAACTGATTGGAATACACATAGGAAACATGTTTACCAACAAGATTATATTAAAGAGATATGGTTAGGGTTCTGGATTTCTATTAATTTGGAATAAAACTGACGTTTTTCACTACGCGTACGGCAAACTCAAGGCATTGTCAATGGCGGTGAGCAATCTTCCTACAGAAAACGTTAAATATCTCTAAAACTACAACACCTAGAAACAAACTGATTGGAATACACATAGGAAACATGTTTACCAACAAGATTATATTAAATTGATATGGTTAGGGTTCTGGATTTCTATTAATTTGGAATAAAACTGACGTTTTTCACTACGCGTACGGCAAACTCAAGGCATTGTCAATGGTCGTGTGCAATCTTCCTACAGAAAAAGTGAAATATCTCTAAAACTACACCAAATAGAAACAAGCCGCTTAGTACACATATAGAAAACATGTTTACCAAAAGGATTATATTAAATCGATAAGGTTAGGCTTCTGCATTTCTATTAATTTTGAATAAAAACAAATGTTTTGCACTACACGTATGGCAAACTCAAAGCTTGTTCAACACTAACCGCCAGGAACGCCACTGTAGCCTGTGTTACCGATTTTCGCGGGAGTTGTCTCTCTCATCTGTATACACGCTCTCTGTCCGCACCAAGTACGCACCTTTACTAGTCCTATAGACTAAATCACCGTTCCGACTGCGCATGCGCTCAGCACGGCGTTGGCAGCAAAGCAAATGCGTACAGCCATTGAGTTTGCCGATACGCGTTGGGCAAAACTTTGATTTCTTTCAAAATTAATAAAAAATACATAATTTGGCACAAACATGGATGGAAGGATGCAATATAATAATATAATGAATATGTTTAAGGCACAACTCTCCATAATTAATCATTTTGAGCTAAGAAACATACAATTTCAGTCACTTTACAGGCTGATGTTTACATCACCATTGATTACACATAAGTAATTCTTGTTCTAAATATTAAAATGTCAAATATGTCAACAAAAACCTGTTTCAAAGAAATATATAACCAATATCTGATTAACCCTACTCATTTTCTATTTCTACATATGTCATTAACCATAGGATATAAATAAAAACATGAATAAAATAAGTAAAACTGACTCTGGCTATGGCTCTAACACTAGTCTGAGTGCCCAGATTTGTTTAGATTTAAATGCACATGGCATAAGATGTGCTGATTATATTGATGTAAATGCACTGCTGGATAAAAGATTAATATCTTAATTTAATATATATATTTTTTTAGTTGGTGTTCTATGTTTCAAACAAGAGCTGAGATGAGCTGATACCAGCACATTTCATAGCTGCACCCAGTGTATTAGCATGTGCCATGTGCTTCTCGCGGGTTTGTTTTGCTTTGACACACCCCACAATGCACCACGCCGCTGGAATGGCGATGTGGTCTATTGCTTATTAGGTGTGTGTGTGGGGGGGGGGGAGGGGGAGCAACCGGGCACGGTGGCCTAATCGGCAGTGCGCGGGATTCGCGTGCGGAAGGTCAGAGGTTCGATTTCTGGTCGAGTCAAACCGACGACTTTAAAATTGATACTAGCCTGGCGCTTGGCATTATTAGGATAGGGCAAGGACTGGTTAGCTCGGTGTCAGAATAATGTGACTGGGTACGTCCTCAAGTGGGGCAGTACTATAAATTCACCATGAGTGTGTACTGTCACAAGTCGGTACCTGTCCTGATATAACCTGAGATGTTGCCAGGACGTAAAACTCCAACAACCAACCGTCCGCAGCATCCGAACCCGCATGGTGGGTGGCGCTGTCCTTCCTGCCTTTCTCAGACAATATACCTCTGATATATCTATGATCAATAATTAAAACAATGAAATGTAATTACCACTTTAATATTCTTGTTTTCGAGTTACTGAATTAATTGTAGGCCTACATCTGAGGTTCTGTAGTACGGATTGTCAAGACGCATTTGAATAAATCTTTTGTTAACGAGGACTTTGTGGTTATTGTATGGAGTGTTATCTGGATTGGATGTCACATGATGAAAGCTATGTTTTGTGATTTAATGGGGCTGTCACACTACGACGCTTCTCACCGGCGACCGTAAAATTAAAGCGTCGAGAAACGTTAAAGATTTAGGGGAAATATGGGACAATTGGACGTTGGCGCAGCGTGTGAGTAGCGTCTTGTTAGTGCGCGGCCAACAGGTTTCGACGAGTGAGGAAAAAAAAAGAAGAAAGTTTGGCGCGACGTGCTCATATGACCTTGGATGTTGGTAGGACGTAAAACAACAAAGCAACCATTTTGCCCAATGTGTGGAGACGACCCGCCCATGCACGTGGCGTCTGCTTAGCGTTCCCATAGCGCTCTTCCGGCGCGTCCAACAGAGCTCGACGTCCGCCTAACGTCCTCTTAAAGTCCTTACTCATATATTTGCATGCGCTGCCGGTCGTTGTTTTTTTTTGACATGTTGAAAACACTCAGCGACCAATAACGCGCGCCAACATTGTCCGCCGACCGTCAACGTCAAAATTAGTGTACCGACGCGGCGCTATCGTGCCGCTAACGCACCGCTAACGCGTCCCGACGCATGCCGACGTTTCCCCAAAAAATGCAACACGTCGACGGGTCGCCGGTGAGAAGAGTTGTAGTGTGACAACCCCATAAGGCTAAAAGATTTGAACAAATATAAATTTTAATGTCAATGTTAAAAGGGGGAAGGGGAGTAATGGAGAATATGGATTATTTCAATGGTCTTAAATTCCTGTATCTAATCAGGCAGATTTATTAGGTTAAATCCTGTTACTAGTGTTAGTGTTTTAACCTTTATTATTTGGATTTTAATTGTGGGGAGGTAGCTGCATTTCCTGTTTTGCGAGAGCCACCCGCAAACAAATGAGACTGTCTCAAAAGGTGCTAAGCAATATGGGACAAAACTTTGTCCATAGTAACGATCAACACACTATCTACTTATGCATTTGCTCAGGATAAACTGATTTGTTTTTTACATGGTGTTTCATAATCCCAATAGAATACATATTGATTTGAAGCAAATGTCCTTGTGTTTTCAGTCTAACCGTTTCTGTGCTGTTTTGTGTCAATCGTTACTATGGACAAAAAAATGAAGAGCTAGCACCTTTTGAGACAGGCTCAAATATTCCCAATTGGCCCACGTAGCTCTTGAGTCCTATGGCCGGTCCTGAGTGGAACCTATATCCCAGTCATTCTAGGAACAGTGTCCTACCATTAGGCCGCCACCTCGGATGTATATTGTCTATAGCCGTGTTTACACGGGCGATTTAAAACGCCACATATAAAACGCCTTGCCTAGATCGACTCACATTTGCCGTGTAGACGTGGCTCTGTGGCGTTTTAGGGCTGAATCGCTTCATATGAAACGCTTCATCTATACCACCTCGGGAGGTGGTATAGATGGAGCGATTCAGCTTGTTCCCGGGCGGCGATAGTATAAAATAGTAGTGCTTACCGGCAACAGGGGGAGCAGTAACTAATCGCTGGTGCCCGGCAGTGTTAGGGCCCGATTACGCCGAAATCTAGTGAATGCGATCATATTTAACAGAATTACAGACTCAAATAATGAAATTAAATTAAATTAACCTTAAATTCCAAGCGATATTAAGGTAGCAGCTCCATCGGAGTCGAATCGACGTGTGTAAACTAAACAAATAGCAGTGCTTTCCGGCTACAGGCGCCTGCTGGTTCCCGGCGCCAACACACTTTCCAACTCCCCGTGTAAACACGGTTCTAAAACGCTTCATATAAATCGCCTTGTCTAGAACGTTTCACAATTCCCCGTGTAAACACAGCTTATGGGTTTTTTTAGTTATCTTTTTTTGCGCACTTGATATGAGATGGGTTGTACTTATTTTTGCAGATGGTCAGATGGAAGTGTCTATGACCGGAAGAATTGGAAGACATTGTTCCCGATTGAGGACAAGTACAAAAACATGTGTGCATTTCAGGCATCGAACGACAAGGATGGTAAGTTGGGTGCTTATTGGAGTTTTACATCCGGGCAACATCTAAGGTCATATCAGGACGGGGAGGGGGTGGTAGGTAAATGCACCTCCACTGCACTGACTGCCGACAGAGACCATGCAAAACTTTATCCTTTTGTGTTTGTTGTTGTTTGTTTAGGTTTTATATCCTAGCAACAACTAAGGTCATATCAGGACGCGGGCTGAGGTGGTAGGTAAATGCACCTCCACTACACTCACTGATTGCCGACAGACACCTCGCAAAACTTGGTCCTTTTGTGTTTTTTGTTGTTGTTTGTTTAAGTTTTTATGTCATAGCAACGACTAAGGTTATATCAGGATGGGTACCGACTTGTGACGATGTACACTCATGGTGAATTCATAGTGCTGCCCCACTTGGAGACAAGTCCGCCAGCACCATGACCTGATATCCCACTCAGTCACATTATCCTGATACTGAGCTGACCAGTCCTTGTCTTATCCTAGTAATGTTGAGCACCAGGCTAGGCAGCGACAAGCATCAAATTTTGTAAGTCATTGGGTTGACTCGACCGGAATTTGAACTCCCAACCTTCCGCACAGGAAGTCTGCGTTCTACTGATTCGGCCACTACGTCCGGTACTTGGTCATTAAATGGGCGTTGAATCTCTGTCTGGGTATTGTCCCCCATATCGGGAGTACACTTGAACTACTTTTTACTATTACTCTTCCAGTCAGATACTATCACGTCCCTTTGTCTAGACTCAAATATTTTTTATAAGGGGCAGTGGGAAGACAAACATTAAAGGGACCAGATATAGGTCGCTGAGACACTACCCGTACTCCGACAAATGCTCTCCAAGCATATGTTTGCCAGTTTTCAGTTTATGCAACTACATATGTGGGGGGAGAGTGCTGACATTGGTTGCTTCTGTTGTGTTTTATTTAGTCCAGCAGCACTGACACTTTTAGGCAACCATATAGACAGAAAAAAATTAGAAATTGCAATCTAAAATGATAAATATAAAGTTCAAATGTTTATTTATCATAACCAGCTACGTTTTGTGTGAATAATTGATTAAATCATGTAGATTAATAGACTTTAAAAGTTGAATTGAGAGCTTTCCGTGGCTGCCATCTTGGTGGTTGTCATGGCTTCCCCTGTGTGTGGGGAACCCCTCTAGGTCATGTGATGAGGGAATCCCACCTATGATGTCATTCATACATCACAGACCTCAACTCTCTTCCCACATGTTCAGTGGCATGAACTGAACAAACTAAGCAAAGGTATGTTTGGAGAGCTTTTGATGCTAGATTCGTTTGTATCTGGGTGAGGTATAGCCGGTGACTTTAATGGTTACACTGTTCCTGCATTTTCTATTGTTAACAGAATAGTATATGTTTGTGGAATAATGTGTAGAAATTGTGAATTAAAAAAATGTCTATGGCGATTGTGCCTCTACGTCCAAAATTACGGAACAGGTTACCAGAGAATGTTACTTGTAAGAAAAGCAGCATCTGTTGATGCATTTTAATTTGTCCCCAAGACATCACCTGTTTGATGTAGCTTTTCATCGTAAATGAAATTTCTTTCTTCAAACTATTCACGGTAACCAAGTTGCAAACCTGTAATATCACTGTTTTACTGTACATCACCTTAGAATAGCTGTAGTGCGAGCGCTCTATTAAATTTACATTATTATTTATTTTGATTGCCAGAGATGGCATAATTGTGTGCAGCATACATTTTTATTTAACACACTTTTTTTGTGTGTCTATGGTGAATAAGGTCAATCCTATCTTCGGTGGAGCAACTGGTGCTTTTGAGGTTGTTTTTTTCTAAATGGTTTTTTATTTTTGCTACTGCCTTTGGTGGAGAGGTTACCTTGAGACAGTACATGTTGTCGGTGATCTAGTGACGTGTTGCAATGTGTGGTATCCTTGGATGGGTTATATGCTTCTTCTTCATCGTGTCCTTCCACCAGTTATCTCAAGGGATTTTCGAGCAGAGGTATGATCTTTATTCGTGAGACGTGCTCTCGTTGGTGGATGGTGGTAGCAGGATTTGCAATCAGATAGCTGATTCCCAGGGGCGCAATGTGGATGCTCCTGCTGTGGCCAGTTTGTAGATAGAAAGCCCGGGCCGACACTTTTACCGACCCAAGGGATTTTTAACCTCCCACACCACATAGACATGGTATGAGAGCAACCGGCCTTTGATGACGCTGTAAGTTATACACAGTGGTGGAAATCCAAATTGGCAGAGGGGGGGCGGGGGGCATGGGGACTCGAACCACCAACCCTCAAAAGTCAGACACTCTAACCACTCTGCCACAGAGAACACCACGTTATATGCTGTAGGCAATGAAGTGCAATGGGCTAAGGGAGTGTAGTGGTCTGCACTGACCTTTCAGGCAAGGAGCCATATAAACAGGTAGGCGTGGATATGGTGATTGCATCAGGAAGTCTAGGTAGTGTTAGCACACTATTTGTTCAGAATGGTAAGAAGTATGGGTTTGAATCCTGCTCAAGGCACACTATTTGCCAGTTTCATCACCCCCACGTCACCGGTTCCAGGACCAGGATACTGTATAAGCTACATGCTGTATGGTTGTTGAACCTACCCTGTGTATGTATATGTAAGTGCATTGTCTGTATGTATGTAATTGTAATCATTAAACCACTTATGCATGTAAGCCATTTAAAGTTGCATAGTCCGATGATTTTGAGTTTCTGATATCTTCTAAGATAAATATATTAGGTTGATCGCTATAATCTACCTTACTTTAATTTGAAGTAACGTTTATTTTAAATGGCTAACTTTTGAGATATTTGAAGTGTAAGCATGCAAAATTAATTTTGGCAAACATGCCAAAACTCTGACACCATAGGCTTCTACAGTAAGAAGTTCTATTAAATTGACTCGATCTTCCCTTCTATGTAGCGACAAATGTTTCATAAATACACCATTATCTAAGTTAGATATGTAGAATCAAATCTACATAATTCTTTTGGTTTAAAAAAAATTTGATGTTTTCATCGGACTATGCAGCTTTAAGAGACTTGCAATTCCAGGGGACAAGTGTAGTAGTCTGCACTGACCTCCCAGGCAAGAAAGCAAATAGACAGGTAGGTGTGGAGAGAGGGTGGTTGCATCAGGGAGCTTCGGTAGTGTAATAGTTAGCATTCTAGGCTTGGAATAACAAGAGGTGTGGGATCGATTCATACTCCAGGCGCAATACTTCCCATTGTCATCACCCCTATGACAGAACAAATGAAATATAGACCTCTTTGAGTTAAGATGTCCTCCTCCTTTTACTTGAATTAGGAAAGTGGGTCAATGGCCATTGCGATGCAAAAAAGGGATTTGTGTGCAAGAGGCCCAAAACAGCCAACCCGACACCCAAAACTACACAACCCACTCCGGCCGTCGGAGGGTTCTGCCCTGCTGGATACACTGCCAATGGTATGAATAGAACATAAAGATTATCTTAATTAACGTTCAATAAGCCACTTGTTTTGATTTTATGCTATATTTATTTGAGATCAAAATGCTTTAATTTTCCGTCACACCTTTTCTTTTAGATAAATATATTAAGTGGTCTTTTAATGTATTTTCTGTTTCCTTTGAAGTAACTTTTATTTTATTGTAAAAGGTTAACTTTTATAGATATTGACAGTTAATACATGCAAATGTAATCACACTGAAATACTGCTTGCTCATTTTTGAGCATAGCTGTGTAGCACAGGATCAAATGCTTAATAAATCCACCCGTATCTAAAGCCGTGTTCACACGGGAAATGTAAATCGATTCGTAGAAATCAACTTGCATAGTTCGGGTTACATTTCGCATGTGAACGGGCGTCTAAGTCGGATTAGGACTGAATCGATTCCTGTGATGCGGATTCTGTAAACCACTTGTCGAGGTAGTGTACGTGAATCGATTTCTGTGAACCGATTTATTTTGCCCGTGTGGATGCACTGAGGCAGATTAAGGACGTCACACACATGCGCAGTCGAGACGTTAGTTTGTTGACTTTCCGGTCGATCAAAAGCGCATATTATATCATTTGGTCTATGAACCGGCTACAGGTGCACAGATATTTTTTTCATCATTTATTTTTAGGGTTTCACTACCCAGCAGAAGTTTTGACCATTCCAAAACAATACGATTCAATCAATACATATCTAGGTCGAACCCACACTCTCTCGTGGTGATGTCGACGAACCCAAACTGGCGCTGGTTAGTATGGACTTGCTCATGCGCTGACATCGATTTCCGGCCCAAGTACTGCCCGTGTGAACGCGACACTAGTTCGGTTCATATTATCCGCCTTGTATAAAGCGGCGTAAACTTTTCCCGTGTGAACACGGCTTAAGTTGAGTATGTAGGCTGAAATCCAGCTAAGCGTTTTAATTCACAAAGTTTTATGCTCTTATCGGATTATGCAACTTCAATATTATCAATTGCCTTGCCATATCTTAATAATACCCAGCATCAGGTAAGATAGCAACAAGTGCTTTTTTTTCCTTTGTCACTGCTTTGGCCTTTCTGGAGATATTTCTTTTTGTGACGGTGAATTTTTGCTGCCCATAACCGTTAAGTCTAATGACTTGTTTTCACCGCTAGACAGTAATAGTCTCTTTTTTTTTCTTTTTTTTTGTTTGTTTGTTCAACCACTGACCAGTTTATTACCAGACATGTCACATGGGGTCTGATGTCACTTGACCGCTTGTGGGACCGAGCCCTGGTCACGTTCCTGGCATGCCTTCCATATATATATATATACATATATACAACAGTTCCCCTTCTTTTTGTTACTTTCAGTTGTTGTGTAACTATCTACTGCATGCATTCTTTCTCTGTTTGTAAGCATTCTTCCACATCTCCCTTACCCTCTGTGAGTTTGTTAATTCTAAAATTATTGGTTCGTTGTTTGGTTACCTATAGTTATTTTCCCTGACTTCCTTCATCTTGTTGTGTTTGTGATCATTAGTTTTTGGTTTGAAGTTTAAAGTTTACCTACTGGCCCCCTAAGAGCTTGCTTGAAGTATCAGTGTAATCTAACAAAAATCTTTTTATTCATTATCATTTATATATATAAATATACATTCTAAGAGTTTGCTTGAATTATCAGTGTAATCTAACCAAAATCTTTTTATTCATTATCATTTATATATATAAATATATATATATATACTTGCCTATTCTAAGCTAATAAATTGACTTTTCCACATCCTAGGAAACAAGTGCTTCAAAGCAGTGATATCCGGTAAGAACGGAGAAGGTGCTCTGACATTCGAAGCGGCTTTGAAGAAGTGTCGCAGTGAGCCGGGACTTCTACCCAGTCTGGCTAGCATCCACTCTGATCTTGACCAAGGTTAGTTATTGAAAGAACTGTCTTGCAAATTGTCTAAATATTAATTGTTTGTGTTGCATTGCAACATGGGTAATTCGGTGCACGGGAACCCTCTTCCACCCAACCATTGATTGTGAATCACACTACACCCTGGCGCCACCTAGCCTCACCCATAAAACCCACTCGTTACTGCTGTATGCACTACCCGTCTGCTCGTTTATTTAATTAACTCTTTTGCAAATGAAATATTTATTTATTTCCACATGATGATTGTACATACAAGCTGATATTTATATCACTAATGTTTTATGATGCAGCAATGCTGATGTACTTTATTGGCATGCAATGTAACCCTTTTCTTTCTTTAAAATTGTGTGTGTACATAATTGGCTTTGCTGTGGAAATAGCAAGTATGTGAATATATTGATAATAAGGTAGGCCTAAACAGTGATTATGTATCTTCATGCATAGTGATATTATATCAACAATAATCTTAGATATTAGTGTGCATGTTGCCTATAACATGAGTAATTCACGATTTTGAAGACCGTGCTAGTGTACCAGGATATTTACCCTGCTGTGCTACTTTTGCACTCTCATCCCTAGCTTGATCCCCAGCCACGGACAAGCAGTCCTTAGGCTTGGCGTAAAGACTTATGTCATCGGAACCAGTGTAGGGGTTCCTCCGCTCATGTGCTATTCTGCGATGGAGCAGTCAAGGTTTTAATCCCATAGGCCCGATTTACGGTTATATTGTGCAATAACTATGTACTTGCATCTCACTTTGAAAGTTTTATTTGAATTATGTATATTTATGGAATGTAAATATCGATCCAAAAATAGATGCCGGTATTGGCATATATTGTAGGCTTAATACATTTATTGCCTATGGGCTTAATGCCTTGACGACGACCCGTCACAGAGTAGCGCATGCCGCATGGAGGAACAACTACACTGGTCCCTCCCTACAGGTCTTCCATATATGGAATGGTTATGCCAAGCCTAAGGACTGCTTGTTCGTGGCTGGTTACCAAGCTATCTCGTCTCTAGCTACTGGTCCCTCCCTACAGGTCCAGTAGAGTTGTTCCTCTATGCGGCATGTGCTACTCTGCGATGGGTCATCCTCAAGGCATTAAGCCCATAGGCCATCAATTTATTAAGCCTATAACATATACAAATACCGGCATCTATTTTTTATCGATATTTACATTCCCTAAATATACATAATTCAAATAAAACTTTCAAGGTGTTTGCTTGACTGCTCCATCGCAGAGTAGCACATGCACGGAGGAACACCTACACTGGTCCCGATGATGTAAGCCTTTATGCCAAGCCTAAAGGGCGCATTCCATATACGCGTAATGCGAATGCGAATGCGAATGCGACAAAAAATCGAAACGCCTTGAAACCTATGAGCTACATTCCATACACGCGTAATGCGTAATGCGAATGCGAATGCGAAAGAAATCCATTATCCCCATCGGTCCATGTAGCGATCGGTGCATAATGCGTAATGCGTAAAGGTGGTGGGAATAGAAATCTGAGTCTGATGTGTCCATTAGTTTAACACCAGGAGAGGCAACTGACCATTAAGGAACAGTCTCACAGAGGGGTGCTAATTGGAAACACATGGTGAGCTGGGCACAGGGAGACATAAGGTTAGGGGAAAGCTAAAAATGCTACCATATGCACAGAAATATGAATACTTATCTATAATTTGGTTATAATAAAGGTAGGAACCCCCATGTGACGTACACAAAGTTACATAGATATAAATTCAATATTTGGTCATATACAGAGCAGTATGGAGAATAATTGTTTATTTTTATTTTTTAAATATAGCCAGTTGTGTGCCGCATAACGCATTATGCATTACGCGTGTATGGAATGATGGCATTCGCATAATGCATAACGCATAATGCATTGCGCATTACGCATTACGCGTATATGGAATGCGCCCTTAAGGACTGCTTGTTCGTGGTGGGGTACCAAGCTATCTCGTCCCTTGTCAGTTCATGACGTTGGATACCGTGCTGGGGTACCAGGATAATTGAAAACGCGAAAGACCGAAAGACTTTAATATTGGTATTTATTATTGTCTTTGTTTTTATCGTCACATGTCAGAGTTGAGTATCATGATTTCAAGGCTTTACAGAACTTGACCCCACCAAAGATGGGTGGGTGGGATGGTTCAGAATGAAAGGCTTAAGAGACGATGTTGAACGACCCGCGGTCACGGCGAAAGTGAATCAAACCGGCGGCTATTTGGTTAATATGAAATTCTTACGCTAGGTGGCGGGGCGGCGCAGCGCCGGGCCTTAGTCTATAAATAGAATAGATGCTTTGTATCCAGGTGAGTAAGACGTCGGTCATACGCATTCAATTACCCATGTTTTCCCGTAACATGCACAATTGAAAACGCGAAAGACCGAAAGACTTTAATATTGGTATTTATTATTGTCTTTGTTTTTATCGTCACATGTCAGAGTTGAGTATCATGATTTCAAGGCTTTACAGAACTTGACCAAGTTTTAGTGCTAGAGTTCTGGGTGCCGAGGAAATCGATTGTTTTGGCACTTAGCTATGGACCGCATCGGAGGTCCAGTGACCTAGGTCCTTGATGTCCTGGAGAGATGTGCCTAAGGCAGCACAAGCCTGTGCTCCACCCCGTCGAAGGCTGTGCAGCGTTACGGCACCTGGTGCCGGGTGGCCCTGTGTGGCCAGAGCTAGCCTAAGGGTGTCGAGTAGTGCTCTCGGTCGCAGTGGTAGTGCGTCCGTAGTGATGAATGCCGGGCCGTCTCGGCAAGGCTGTGTCCTAGACACGTAGCAAGTCCAGGCCCGGACTGGGCAGTAGATGGAGCCCAGGATTGCCGGTACAGTGATGTTACGAGGGGGTGCCGATCTGAGGAGGGTTTTTGAAGACCTGACATGCACATTGAGCCCCAGCCGTGTTAGTGTAATGTCTCGTGCTCGTAGGGTGTGTCCCGCATCAGCCAGTGTAGTGTGGCAGAGAAGGTTGCTCTGACGTAGCAGAGTGAAATACCCTATGAGCAATGCCGTCGTTAGGACCGGGCCATTATCCCCGACTGTAGAGAAGAATCGCACTGCCCCTCTTATGTCCGAGGGGGTGAGGGGAGGTGCCTGCACCGGTACGTGAGTGGAACGTCGCTGGATTCCTCGTTTAACCAAGCCCACCAAATAGGTGTCAAAGGCGAGGCTGTCGGCCCCCACCGCCTGGACCCAAGTGCGGGCCCCACTGAAATAGTTCAAAACCGTGCCGGGCGTCCTGGTGTCCGATAGATGTAGGAGATATGACATGAGTTCGTATTGTGTAGGCCTGGTAGGGTTGCCTCTACCGTTCATGTACGACAGATATTCGTTGAGTTGCGCTGTTTTATTCCTCCAGGTGCCTGTGGCCAGGCCAGCCGCGATGATGTTCAGTAGTCGGTCGTGGTGGCGTTGTGGGTAACCTATGAAGAGAGGCAAAACAGTTAATATCGAATCATGGGTTACTAGAGGACCGGGGTGAGGGCGTCATCATGGCCGACAGCAATGTGTGTTAGTTTTAGGTTGGAGGTCATTGATCTGGCACGCTCGTCTGCTGCCGGATCAAAACACCTGCGGCTAAGTGCGTCCGCGAGGATGAGCTCCTTTCCTGGTTTGTGTCGTATGACCACTTCTGTGCTGAGTTTTGCCGAGAACAGCCAAATCTGACGCGCGCACGCACAGATTATGGGGTCGCGGCCAGATCCCGTGCTGAGGACCTGTTGTGAGGTAGCATTGTCTGTGTTTATGAGTATTGTGAAGTTATGTGGGTCTGGTGGAGCAAGGTTTTTGAGCGCTACGACGAGGTTTATGGCCTCCAGTCTGGCGATACAGTGGTGCTTAGCCATCAGTGCTCTAGAGTACCTTGCTGCGTAGAAATGTGTAGGAGAATGCGCGCCTCCGGCTTCCAGGGACGAGTCACACTCAATGGTCCAGGTTGTACGTTCCTCTTTGGGGAGAAGGACTATTCCGTTGGATTGTGCGGCATAGTCTGTAAACCATGAGACGTCAAGTGCTAGGTCCTCAGGCACAGCATGTTTTCCTCTATATGGGGCCGCCCTGAGTGCTGCCAGGATTCTTGACATGAATCTTTTCGCTGGACGTACACACTTCGCGATGTGTTGTAGTTTTCCCACCAGCCTCTGGAGGTCCCTGCGGGATGCCAGCTTCCTGGTTTTCCATGCTTCGCACTCGTGTATGACCTGCTGGAGTTTTTCTTCCGGGATGGTGATGGTCATCTCTGTTGTTGAGATCGCAAAACCCAGCCACTCAACCTCGGTGGATGGGGGGTTACATTTGTTGATAGCGAGATCGAGTCCCAAGAACTTGGTGAGACGGATGAGGTCTGAGTAAGCTGTGTCAGCTTTGGCTTTTATTGACGCCGCGCCTACAAAATCGTCGAGGTAGCAGAGGGCATGGTGCCCGCGCTTCCTCATTAGGTAGACGACTGCATTTGTTGTGCGTGCACATGCGATGGAGGAAGTGCGGCAGCCGAATGGTGGGGCAATGTCTATGTAGATCTTCCCGTCCAGGGTTATGCCGAGGAGAGGTGTGGACAAAGGACAGGTTCTAAGCTGTCTGTAGGCTCTGGCCAAGTCCGCACACCATATGAGAGCTCCTTTACCAAGACGTGTTACTTCATCGGCAAGGTCTAGAATGCCTGGTAAAGTGTAGGTGGAAGGCTGGCCTTGATATTGGGCCTTCCTTATGCCAGCGTTGACGCTCACTCCACCAGGGTAACTCAAGTCCACTATTACTCTGCGTTTGTCGGACCTGTGCTTAGCCCGAGTCATGAGTGGGCTGATTTGGGTCCAGGGTGTGAATGGGTTTTTCTCAAAAGGCCCTAGCATGGCCCCATGGCCGAGTTCAGTGTCGATGTAATTTCTCATGTGGGCGGTGTTCTCCGGATCTGTGTGATGGTTTACTCTGGAAGCAATAGGCGGTTTATCGGCCGTGTAGTCTGCCGGCCATCCGAATTCGAGAAAATCGGGCAGCTGCTTGTCGTGGTAGTCGGTGAGGAGAGCGCGCCAAGCCTTTATTTTCAAACCCGATGGTATTGGGACGCGCTGCCCGATGTAATTTGGGATGGCCGAGAGTCTGACACGCATGTAAGTTTTCATATATTCACGGTGATCCATCCATTCCTTGACATCGACCACTGGCCAGATTTTGTTGAGAGTGTGTCTGTAGGCGATCGGGGTAAGTGGAGGGTTGTATTGTGCAACTTGATCCGCCGATACCATGTCAATTATCCCGTCTATTCCATCAGTATCAACGTGGTCCTCGATTAATAATCTGTCGAGTGGCCTGTCATCGCAACGTGGTGGACTCCCGTGGAACAGGTGTTTAACCTTATCGTAGTCATCGTGTTGGTAGCCACGCGGCGAGCCATGTGAGCTGGGTGCGTGAACTTTAACCCCGAGTGTCTCGTCTACAGTCTGTGACGTGGTGGCAGGGTAATTAGTGGTGAGGTGGCCCGGGTGTATAGAAAGTTGATACAGTTCAGATGTACCGCCGTCGCCGGGTTCGTGAGAAACGGCCTTGTCTAGACCGTCTGGCGGAAATGTATCAGTGGGGCCTTCGGGCACGGCCCTGACGTCATCTTCAGCTTGTTGGTGTACGTGTTGAGCGTGTGAATTGCCGTCGCCTGTCTGGCCGGCGTCAACGGAGATTAATGATATGTCTGAGCCTTGTGCCCCGGAGCCGGGGGGGCGTGCACGACATTTACGGGTTGTAACCGCGTCACCCTCTCTCCCACGCTTCCTGCTGAGGCGCTGGCCCAGTCCGTTATTATTAGCAGGTCTGTCCTTTAGTTTGGTCCCGTCGTCTTCGAGATTAGTGCCCGCGATTAATCCTTTGGTTTTTAAGTTGGACTGCACGGGGCCAGCACAACCACTTTCTAAAAATCCTTTTTGTCCTTGTTCGGGCCATTAGCTTTGTCGAAAAACCTTTTCTTGTTGAAACAGACTTTTTCTTGATGCGCGTTTGCGCGCTTGTACTTGTTGGCACACCAAGCACATAAATGGGCTTTCCTGTCAGGCTGGAGGCCGTGGGATGTCGAGAACCCAGTCCTCCCCCCAATTCCACTGGCTACAAGGTTTCCCGTCTGTGTCTTTGTCGTATGTGGGGCGTGTATGGTCCGTGCCGGCCTTGGCATCCACCCCTGCCGTTGTTGGGTTTGCCGTTCCGTCGTTTCGTTTTGTGCTGCGCGTACTTTGCCGTGGCTTCTCGGTCCTGCTGCCGATGGCACAGACGTCGCGCTGTACGTCCTTTATAACATATTCATCCTTCCAGCCTCTAGGGAGCCGGCCATCTGCTATCATAGTGAAAACTGTTTCCGACCATTGACGGCATGTGTGCCAGTCCCAGTTTGCAGCCATGACTGCCAGCTGGTACATGTGTTCGCTCACGTGCTCGGCCCATCCCACTGGTAGCTTTTTGTCTTTTGACATACGGTAAAGTGCCGCGAAATATTCGTGCCATGATGCCTCCTCCAGCCCGATCCTCTCATTTCGGCTTCCCCTTATCACATATCTGTGCGGCGCGAGAATATTCGTACCTCTGCGCTTCCCTATTGCCGAGCCGGCTGCGACGAGGAGGTCGTTTACCGCATTAGTACGGTCGTCATCGTTGTTTTCCCAGTCGATTAGTGGTCCAGGATTTAGGTGGTAGCGCCTGTCGTTATGATCATAGTCATGGTGCCTATCCGTTCTGTAGTGTGACATTTCGCTACCCGCTCTCCCACGTCTGTCATCCTGGCCCTGGCCATCGCGATATCTCCCGTCTTGGCGTCGCGATGCTGAGCTTGTACGCGTGTGTGTGCGTGATCTGTGGTTGCCTGCACTGTCCGGGGTGCCTTGGGCTGAGACGGCCATGCGAGGAGACAGTTGTTTTCGTCTGCGAACAGGACTGGGAGATCTGGATCTCTGACGCCTGTCTGCCCTCCTCGTTATCTCGTTGATTCGCGTGTCGAAACCATCTGCCATGTCAGAAATTTGTTTCTGAATCCCTGCAAGAGCTATCGCCATGGATGCCTGTGTGTCGTCTTTTTCGTTTCGTGTCGGTGTCCCTGGGACAGACTCCGTGCTGGCCTCCCCTCTCTCGCACCGCTCCACGGTGCGGTTTGAACGAGTCACGGTAGGCGTTGTGTAATCATTTATGACTGACCTGGGCCTTCCTCGTCCTTTCTTCTTTTGCTTCTTCGGTGACATGGGTGAAGTAGTGTCCCTATTACGCTTCGCCCGGGCCGTCTTGTTTGACGGCATGCTGCTGCCGTCCTCAGAACGAAAGGCTTAAGAGACAATGTTGAACGACCCGCGGTCACGGCGAAAGTGAATCAAACCTGCGGCTATTTGGTTAATATGAAATTCTTACGCTAGGTGGCGGGGCGGCGCAGCGCCGGGCCTTAGTCTATAAATAGAATAGATGCTTTGTATCCAGCTGAGTAAGACGTCGGTCATACGCATTCAATTACCCATGTTTTCCCGTAACATGCACAATTACCCTGTTATGTTGCTACTGCATGCCCGTCCCTTGTCAACGTCGTCATGGCATTTGTATTACTTTGGGTTTCATGGTGAATCTAATCAAGCCAGTGGTCATTCGATACTGGAGCAGCAAAGGGCACGGGTCATTTTCAAATTCTGAATCTGAACGGTTAAAGTCCAATTTCTGTTTTTTTTAAAACATTCATTAGTTGCGTTGTGTGAAAGGCTTCTTATTAGTGATTACTCTTCCAATGGGTGTGGGGGGGGGGGGGGGTTAAGGTGGGGAACGGGGTTGCATTCTATTTCTAACAATTCACTCTTTTTTTCTTCTTCTTTTTTTGGTATCTTTTAAACCACAAATACTGGCAACAACTTCAACTTTAGAACTGTGATTACAATTATCAGATTGGGGCGCTTTCTTCGTTAGAGTCAACGATGGGTAATTTCTCGCTTGCGACTAATCCGAGTGTGTTGCTCAATTATAAGTTCATTACTTTCTGATATAACGCAATTAAACGATAATCAGCCAGTGCTCAAAGAGTGTCCATGGCAATTAAATGATAATTGGAAAGTGTTTTCTCATTCAGATAAGAATGCTTATTTGATGCACACCGAAATGCTAGATACCATATGCTTCGGCATGAACAGGTTATATTAAAACTGACTTAATATTCTCGTATATGCAGCAATATATGTTTAATAAGTGCATCAGTATCCAAGTTGGATATGTAGGGGCAAATCTAGATAAGTGCTTTGGTTTTTGATAATTAGATACTCTAATTAATTAACGCTGCATAATCCAATATCCAATAATGCAAAGCAAATCTAGAATTGATTCTACATATCTAACTTAGATATTGATACACTTATTAAGCATTGCTTAACGTTAATTGACTACATCACGGTTCCGACTGCGCATGCGCTGGAAACGGCATTGGGAGCAAAGCAAAGGTGTACGCCCATTGAGTTTGCCGATACACATAGGGCAAAGCTGGCATTTTATTCAAAATAACTAGAAATACATAACAATTTGGCATAAACATGGACGGAAGGATGCAATATAATAATAGAATGCATATGTTTAAGACACAACTCTCCATAAACCATAGAATATAAATAAAAACATGAATAAAATAAATAAAACTGACTCTGGATATGGCTCTAACACTAGTCCTGAGTGCCTAGATTTGTCTAAATCTAAATGCACATGGCATAAGATGTGCTGATTATATTGATGTAGATGCAATGCTAGATGCAAGATTAATATCTTAATTTATTATATATATATTTTTAGTTGGTATTCTATGTTTCAAACAAGAGCTGCGATGAGCTGAAACTAGCACATTTCATAGCTGCACCCAGTGTATTAGCATGTGCCATGTGCTTATCGTGGCTTTGTTTTGCTCTGATGCATCCCACAATGCACCACGCCGCTGGAACTGTGATGTAGTCTATAGCTAAATATAAAACTTCGCGGAAATCCGCGAAAACGCGGAGATCTTTCATCATTGCTTTAATTACATCGATGCCTTAATATAGTGTAAATTAATTACCGTCTTCTTCCCCATGATCTCTTTCTCTCTCCCCCCCTCTCTGCCCCCCCCCCCCCCTCTCTCTCTCTCTCTCTGTGATAGCCTACGTGAGTTCCCAGCTTCAGAAGCTGCGACTGGGAGTTTGGATTGGGCTCAGACGGCCCGTGTTCGATGCAGACTGGATGTGGGTTGACAGCAGTCCTTTCAAGTACACACATTGGGCACCAAACAGACCGAAGGATCCACAAGTTAATATTGCTATTTTTTTTCCTCCATTGATTCCTCCACTAATCAAAGGAGTATAATAATAATAATAATAATGTCCTGGGGGGGCGATGAAAATGGGAAATATTGCGCCTAGAGTGGGCCTCGAACCCACATCTCTTTGCATTCCGGGCCAGTGTGCTAACCATTACACCACCTAGGCTCCCTGATATCACCACACTACCCACGCCTACCTGTCTATGTGGTTACTTGCCTGAGCGGTCAGTGCAGACTACTACACTCGTCCCCCTGGAATTGTAAGTCTTTTAATGCTTACAATTACATACATACAGTGAATGCACTTACACATACATTCACAGGGCAGGTTCAACAACCATACAGCGCGTATCATGTATAGGATCATGGTCACGGCAACCAGTGTCGTGGGGGTAATGAAAATGGGAAATATTGTGCCTAGAACGGGACTCGAACCCACATCTCTTTGCATTCCGGGTGAGTGTGCTAACCATTACACCACCTAGGCTCCCTGATATCAACACACTCCCCACGCCTACCTGTCTATGTGGTTACTTGCCTGAGAGGTCAGTGCAGACCACTACACTAATAAAGCAGTTTTACAAGTTCCACGCCCTAACCACTAGGCTACAGAACCCACATATATTACTAACAACCCCACCCCAACAGCATAATTCATATACTCACATAACTAACTATACTCGAATAACACTAGAATATTTCTAACAAACTGATATTTATATACCGCTTGCCTAACTGCAACTGAAGAGACCCTTCATTAAAGCTTACTACAACTTTACCAAATGAATATACAAGATAACTTCTGCTTACATTCTAAATACCATGTAAATACTCATATTGATCTGGCTAATATTGATCTAGTTATATGACACTATTTTCACCATATTGCTGTGGAACTTTTGGGTTAAGGGGCTGTCACATTACGACACATCGCGCCAATGTATGGCGACATATGTGATTTTTGGCCGCTACGTCGGGATACGTCATTATGCGTTACCCGTGCATTAGGCACTCATTGGTATATGTCAATGTACGCTGACGTTCGTCGGGATACGGCGTCTTGCGTCAGGGGGTTGGCAAAATTTTGTGCTTGCACAAAACTTTCGAATAATGTATACAACGTTCACCGGCATTCTGCGAACATACCGTGAGCGTAATTCCAGCGTTTTTGGCCAGGAGGCATGTTAGCCATACATTGGTCATACATTGGCCATATGCTATGTACATGTAGTAATCTGTACATGAGCTGCAGACTACTACATATACGATATGTATACGTCCAACTTTGCCCCCCGAGCCAAAAAGTTTGACGCTTCTCGACGTAAAAACGTGATTTTACGAGTTGGCCGCGAGCTTGCGAGATGCATCGTAATGTGACAGGGCCATTACAGAATGTCATTGTGTTACATGCTACAGGCTATTTGTAGTGGTGTGTGTATATATCTTTGTTTATCTATTTATATATATATACATATATATATATATATATATACGAGTATAAAGGCGCGGAAGAGAACTACTCATTATTATTGTGATATTATGCTGAATTATTATTATTCCTGTACCGTTTCACTATGTCCACCTTATTGTACCTCTCCTGTGCGACCGGTGGCGCCACCACCGGCTGTTCATGTACTTAACGTGCGCTGGAACCTCACTCGCATCAGAGAATTTTGTCTAGCTGCACATAACTAATACTCTGGTCAGCTCTCTATGTATGTATGTATGTATGTATGTATGTATGTATGTATGTACATGTATGTATGTATGTATATAAAATATATATTTATATATATATATATATATATATATAGCTACATGTATATCTAAATAATTATATAGACATATAAATATGTAGAAATGTCGACATGATATTTATATAGATGTAGTTACGTATAAGTAGATATATATACACAGTTATGTATTGATATATAACTTAAGTATTCTTCTGTGTATGCAGGTATTGCAGGTATAGCAATACCTCAGGGAGTTTGACGCCCCTGCTCCTCCAGAGTTGTAAACCACTGCCTTGTGGTACAGGTTCTTGACAGAACCGAAGGCTAAGGGAGCAAACCCTAAACAGAAAACCATGTCACTGTGGCAGCATTAAGGGCGGAACTCCCAACATCTCCCGACCAGCCACTGCAGGGACAAATAGTTTTGCGCCTGTCTGGACATGTTCTTGCCGGTGTGAAACCTCTATTTGCTCCCCGAGAGAGTGCCGCTGGTAACTTGCAAAAGCCAGCAGCGCTTCAACACTTTTGCAGGCAGCTTTCATGAAATGTAGACATTAAGACCAACTCATGGACGCAACTCTCACAGCAGAGAACTAAATGGAGAGTGGCAGTCAAGTAATGAAAGCAGTCTTTGTTGCATCGCGACCGACAGCATGATGATGATGATTCTTCTTCTTCTTTTAATCAGGGTGGCCACTGCGCTGAAGTCTGGATGTGGCCCGGATATTTGGGAATGTGGAATAATGTAAAATGCTCAGATAAGAGAGGATATGTCTGCCAAACATATAAAGGTAATAACCATCATTTTTAAAATATTATATTTCTAGCAGGCATGTGATTTCTCTGGTTTTAACCAGAATCCGTTTTTTTCTAGCCGCCAAGACTGGAATTCCAGGGTTTTCTTTAAATTCCATTTTTTTTCCTGGCCGCTGAAACACCTCTGAAATACATTATTTGCATCCCGCTTGCGACTCAGTGGGATGCTGTGTGTCCCCACGATAACCTTAACAAGAATTCAGGTTTTTTACCCCTGCATCCAATCACATGCCTGGTCTAGTTAACCCGTTTTGGTATAATCTGGTGTAATCTTCTTTGGCTGTGGGGGTTGTCGGTTATACTGTATGTAGCATTGTATTTGTCCTGTTGTTGGAGTTTTAATGGGTTACGATTGCTGTGAATATCGGGTGATGTAGACCTAGTCTTGGTCATGTTACTGTTAGTTAACATTTGAATACCAATTGTTCCAGATGCAAATAACGTCATTCCCACATCCGTTACGCCACCTGTCGATTTCAGATGTCCCGCTGACTTTACTCCTTATTGGTATGGCTGCTTTAGGTGAGATGATATGAGATATCGCATAAGGAATAACATTATATGATATGGATCATTACACAGAGACCATTGTGTGGTCTCTGTGGCCTAGCAGTTAGAGTGTTGGACCTGTAATATGAAGTTGTCTGTGGCGTTCTCTGTGGCGGATTGGCTAGAGTGTCTGACTTTTTTCTAGGTCAGACTCCTAATCTGAGGGTCGGCAGTTCGATTCCCCGTGCCCCCAGCTCTGGCAATTTGGGTTTCCACCGCTGTGTATAACTTACAGCGTCATCAAAGGCCGGTTGCTCTCATACCATGTCTATGTGGTGTGGGAGGTTAAAAATCCCTTGGGTCGGTAAAAGTGTACGCTCGGGCTTTCTATCAACCAGCAGTGGAGTGGGGAAAACCAGTCCTCTGTGACTGGGATTTCCCCAACTAATGTACACAAAAAAAAAAGAGACAAATAAGTGTTCACACTTTCTGAATACCATTAGCTATATAAATGACAGAACAATCATAAAATAAAGTAACATCACTGATCCATTATACCCCAGACACACTACTGCCTGCGACCACAAAAATGGGTGGTCGCAAAGAGGTCGCAATTGATCGTAAAATGGTCGATGGTGGTCGCAAAGTAGTCGCAAAGTGGGCCTCAGTAGTCACCGACCTTTTTGTGACCGTTTTGGTTTGAAGGAGGTTAGAGCTACTGCACCAACAGCCCTCTTGCAATCAAAATGGTCACATGGAGTTCGGCGACCATTGTTTTGGTCTCAACAAGGTCGCAAGAAGGTATGTTCTTTGGTCCAAAGTAGTCGCAAGCTATAGTGTGACTGGGGCTTAAATTGGAGTAAATTCAATGTTCAACTACTTATGAGTAATATAAATTAAGACAATGTGACATTAGCTTATGAATAGGTAAATATGTTTACTTATATCCACATACATATCGAACAATGGGGAGCGGGACATAGCTCAGACGGTAGCGTGTCCAGCTGTGTAGGTGTGGGTCATCCGATCAGTGGACCCATTTGAAGTTTAGGCTATTTCCCCTTCCAACCAGTGTTCCAAAACTGGTTCATCAAAGATTGTCCTGTCTGTGGGAAAGTGCATATAGAAGAACCCTTGCTGCTTATCAGAACGAGTAGCTATATGTGGCATGCCTATGTGGTGGGAGCAGAAATGTTTCAGAATGACCAAATGTGTTACGTCCAATAGCCAATGATAAAAATCAATGTGCTCTAGAGGCGTCGTTAAATAAAACAAACTTTTTTTTGATCGGATATGTATTTTTGATCATCATTGTGTAATAGCCGATTGAAGCTTTTGAAGTCTATCTGATCTGTACTGATCAAGCAGCAGGTAAGGAATGAGCTAGCTTTCAAACGTATCCACCCGAAGTTAACTTCGACCAGGGTTACGGATTGCTACACTACACGGTATCTATGGTTTGCATCACTATGGAGCCCGTAGTCAGGGTTTTGAATTATGCATGTTACTGGCAAGATGTACAATTACAGTGGTGCCGTGCATTGTGGGATGCGTAGAAGCTAAACAAACCTGCGCGAAGCACATGTGCCCATTTCAAGGAAAAAGTGAGGCTATTTCTTTTTTTATTTGGTCCATTAGTTGTTTAAGCAGGGGAAATTTCAGTCATAGACGACTGGTCTTCCTCATTCCACTGCTGGTCGATAGAAAGCCCGAGCCTACACTTTTACCGACCCAAGGGATTTTTAACCTCCCACACCACATAGACATGGTATGAGAGCAATCGGCCTTTGATGACGCTGTAAGTTATACACAGCAGTGGAAATCCAAATTGGCAGAGCTGGGGCCACGGGAAATCGAACCGCCGACCCTCAGATTAACAGTCTGACCTAGAAAAAAGCCAGACACTCTAACCACTCCGCCACAGAGAACCCCATAATAAGCTATGAAATTGATTTGTTTGCTACAACATATTTCAGCAAGAGTTAGAAAATTAAAGTATCTTAATAAAAATAAATGATCAGAGATTAAAATGTGAATCTGGTATCTACCATTGTACGTACACATCTACTCGCAATCACATTTTAACCTTTTGCATTTAGATATCTGTTAATAGTTGCGTATCTATTCTTAACTGCGGATGTGTACATGCAGTGGCGCCATCATCTATGGCAGATTATGTGACTAGCGAGTTCACTTCATTTTTTTCAACCACTTTGAAAAATGACATTGCATATGAGTAGGCCTATATAATATATATAATGCATATTGTTGGTGCATAGATTTGAACACACCTTACTGACATATGCGAGGGCAAAGGAGGAGTGCAAGAAGAGTCATGGAGATGCCGTACTGGTTGGAATCCACGCAGAGGCAGAGAACGCTGCCATACAGAGTGTATCCATTGCAAACAAGTCAGAGTTGTGGATTGGATTCTCCGACACTGCGAACGTAAGTCCGGATAGACTGGTCCCATAGCCTTTGTTTCAACAGAAGTCGCCACTCTGGCAAAGACCCTATAATACTAAGACGGCTCACTCCCTATCTCTCCCATGGTAATGTAAATTTCGCAGTGCTACCTTGCTGCTGGTTGGTGTTTCACATGTAAACACATAAAATTACATTATACATGAGATAGGTAAGTATGAATACACATCAATATGAAATTGTTATGAACAAATACACATCATCTCAGCATCATCATCGCCATCATCACACATCTTTCACATTCATGTATACATTTATACATATAATATAGCACCTGTTTAACCAAGAGAACAGCCAGCGCACCAAGTGGTGGGTTTGATCATTTTGATTACACAGTACAGGCTGAGTGAACCGTCTTAGTATTATAGGGTCTTTGACTGTGGCTGGATTAGACTTTTAAAGACTATTAATCTACTAGATGTAATCCTAGAAATACCAGAATGCGTATTTAATGTTATTTTCGTTCCATTTTCTTTCCTGTATTTAGTCTCGATTACCACAGATCGCTTTGATAATTATAGTTGAATTATGATTACAGTTGTATGGTTTTTAGGCCTCTTTCTTTATTCATTGGAACATTGGTCATTCACACAGACAGTGGCAAAAATATAGTGAACTGAGATTTCGTGCATTTGACAAGTTTGCTAGTTTTGATATTAAAAACAAGATCTATTCAATTGAAGGATTTCTCTATTGATTTCTCCACAAAACATCACCCGAGGTGAAAATTATGTGACAGTGACATCTCAGGCCACGTTTTGTTAATCTTTTATTTATATATCTGTCATATATCAAGTCTCCCGAGTTGGGCAGTAGCCTCCCGATTTTAAAGTCGCCGGTTATACCTCACCCAGATACAAACGAATCCAGCATCAAAAGCTCTTCAAACATACCTTTGCTTAGTTTGTTCAGTTCATGCCATTGAACATGTGAGAGGAGAGTTGAGGTCTGTGATGTATGAATGACATCATAGGTGGGATTCCCTCATCACATTACCTAGAGGCGTTCCCCACACACAGGGGAAGCCATGGCAACCACCAAGATGGCAGCCACAGAAAGCTCTCAATTCAACTTTTAAAGTCTATTAATCTACATGATTTAATCAATTATTCACACAAAAAGTAGCTGGTTATGATAAATAAACATTTGAACTTTATATTTATTACTTTAGATTGCAATTTCTAACATTTCTTTCTCTATATGGTTGTCTAAAAGTGTCAGTGCTGCTGGACTAAATAAAACACAACAGAAGCAACCAACGCCAGCACTCTCCCCCCACATATGTAGTTGCATAAACTGAAAACTGGCAAACCTATGCTTGGAGAGCATTTGTCGGAGTATGGGTAGTGTCTCAGCGACCTATATCTGGTCCCTTTAAGTACCTCTCCCGACCTCCCGATCGGGTATTCAATTTAAGCCCGCTTTTAGAAAACTGATGCCATGAATTTTATTTATTTATTTATTTGGCAAGTGATCCTGCACAGTAGACCCATTTGCAATTTGGGCTGTTTTCCGTTCCAACCAGTGATCCACAACTGATTCATCAAAGACGGTCCTGTCTGTGGGAAAGTGCATATAAAAGACCCATTGTTGCTTATCAGAACAAGTAGCCTATGTGGCGGTAGCACGCTTCCTCCAAAGAAATGTGTCAGAATGACCATATGTTTGACGTCCAATAGCCGATGGTAAAAATCAATGTGACCTAGAGGCATCATTAAATAAACGCGAGGCTCACCCTGTGCGCGTGAATGGTGTAAAAACTGATTCCGCGGATAGTCTCCCCATGAAAATTGATCAATTTTGACAACCTGTAGGGGCCCATGATCTGTTGTATTCTGAATCTGCTCCAATTGATTCAAAGCATGATGGCGAGTACAAGTGGGAGGATGGCTGGGCAGTACTGTTTGTCAACTGGGCCAATGGGCAGCCAGTGAAGGAAGTCAGTGGAGGATGTGTCTACATCTCACCGAATGGCAAATGGAGCGATGGAAACTGTAACATCGAGAAACCGTCCGTCTGTAAAATATCCCAAAGTAGGTCAAACTTTAGTTATCTTATAGTTATACCCCATGCATTCACACTGTGTTTGCGATCGCTTGCGAGCACTTTGCGACCACCAAAAAGGGGCGGTGGTGCTCGGTGACTGGTCGGCGACCTCTGGGCAACCATTTTAGTTACAAGGAGGTTGCAGGTGCTGCAACAACCTCATTGTGACCAAAGTGGTTGCCCACAGGTCGCCGACCATTTCCAGTACTTGCGACTGGTCGGCGACTGATCGCTGACTTATCGCTGACCGATCACCAACCGTTGTTTTCCCCACCTTTTTTTTGCTGTTGCAAGGAGGTCGCCGGCTTTTGGTCGCAAAGTGTTCACAAAGTGGGTGCAAAGTGGGCGCAAATGGTCGCAAGCGGTAGTGTGACCAAGGCATTATGTGTCGAGTACAACATTATGGACTCAGTAAACATATATTTGAATATTTATCAGCGATTTCTGTGATTTGTTTTTTTAATCCCCGATTTCTGATAATTATTAAGTAGGCCTATTTATACAATTTCAGAAATGCTTTTTTTCTGTCTGTCTATTACTTAATTATTATCACAAAATACCAGGAATATAAAATGGCAGTTGATGGGGTATTGGGTGGTCGTGCTGTGGGTGCCAGTCGTGTCATGGCATAGCCGAAACCCCCTGCAGCCTGGCAAAGGCATGGAGCAGTGTTAGCGAGCCAAAACGCGTTTAGTGCGGGATTTCTGGTTTAGCGCCGAAAAGTCGCTATGCATGGAGCAGTGTTAGGCCAATACCGCAAGTTTAAAGTCGGAGATTCTAACACAAGCCCATAGCAGGTTTACAGCAGTGTTAGTGTTAGGTTAGGACCAAATCTATTCAATGCTATAATATTTAACAGAATTACATACACAATAAGTGAAATTTCATGAAATTAACCCTAAATTCGAAGCGATATTAACGCCACAGCTACATCGGTGGCGATATTAATATTTTCGAATCAACGAATGTAAACTAAACAAATCGCCGCCGCCACCCGCTGCAGTGCTCGCCGGCAACAGGCTCAGCAATAGCAAGGCTGACTGGTGCCCGGTGGTGTTAGGTACCGATTAGGCCCAAATCTATTCAATGCAATCATATTTAACAAAATTACATACTCTAAAAGTGAACTTTTATCAAATTAACCGCAAAATCGAACCAAGAACGGCGATATTAACGCTGCCGCTACATCGGTGACGATATTAATATTGTCGAATCGACGAATGTACACAAAACAAATAGCGGTGCTCACCGGCAACAGGCTCAGAGGGAATTCCCAAATCTATAAATAAATTCACGTTTAGCTAACACAAACCATTTAGGCCACCATGCATACGGCATGACATACTTCGCGATGCCCCTGATAACCAGTGATAGCTACCCGGTGTTAGAGGCTTAACACCACACGCCACTAACACCGCTCCATGCATATGGCCCAGGCTAGACTCCACTAAGATTAGATGCGGTAGGAGGTGTTCCTTATTCACACATGATTGCACATCTTATTTATGTTTGACACCTGGACACAGCTTATAGCGCTTGAAAAATGTTTGAAGTGTAGTCTAATTCCACCTATGTTTAACTTACACAATATCAGTAGTTAAAGAATGGGAGAATCACACCATACAACTGTATTACATATGCTCAATAAAACATTGTGGTGACAGCGGATAGTCGTACAGATATATAGTTGGTTGGTTGTTGGAATTTTACGTCCTGGCAACACCTAAGGTCATATTAGGATGGTACCGACTTGTAGCAATGCACACTCATGGCGGCTTTATAGTGCTGCCCCACTGGGAAATCAGGCTGCCAGCACCATATCCCACTCAGTCATATTATCCTGACACTGAGTTTACCAATTGTTCTCCTATTTTATTAATACCAAGTACCAAGCTATGAAGCGACAAGTAGCAATTTTATGAGTCATTGGTTTGATTCGACCGGGAATCGAACTCCCGATCGCCCAGACGGTTGGCCTGCGCTCTACCGATTCTGCCACCGCGGCTGGTGCATAAATATATATATATATATATATATATATATATATGCACCTATATATATATGCACCGACTATATATATATATATATATATGCACCGACTATATATATATATATATATATATATAGTAAATTATGTATTTTCTCGACCTTTATATTCAGGATAAATGTAAGGACTTTCCAACACCTCTGTCAATGCTAAACTATAATTATACCGATCGACGCCGACATCCAATGATCGATGCCGACAACTTTAACAGATGTCATCATCGCAATTCTTAAAGTCTCGTGCATTTCTTTGTTTTATATTAAATTATCCTAGAAACAAATAAGGTTGTTGTATTTTCTCGACCTTTACATTCAGGATAAATTTAAGGACTTTCCAACACCTCTGTCAATGCTAAATTATAATTATACCGATCGATGCCGACATCCATGCTCGACGCCGACAACTTTCCCCAATTGGCCTCTTTTCGTGATCCTGACCCATATATATATAGTAAATTACCTCTTATATAAAATAATTATAGCAAGTCGCACACCCAACTCAACGTGAAGTACTTCACTCAGAGTTTATTTAGCTGCAGAGAAGAGAGTTACTATTGGAGAATCAGTGGTTTAAAGCAGGCATTCCATAATCGTGGGTTCGAACCCTGGTCGAGTCAAACCAATGACTTAAAAATTGATACTTGTCGCTTCCTAGCCAGGCACTCGGCATTATTAGGACAGGGCAAGGACTGGTGTGCTCAGTGTCAGGATAATGTGACTGAGTGGGAAAACAGGTCATGGTGCCGGTGGCCTGGTTTCACAATGGAACAGCACTATAAAGTCGCCATGAGTGCGCACTGTCACAAGTCGCTACCTGTCCGGATATGACCTTAGATGTTGCTAGGACGTAAAACAACAACAAACAAACAACAACAAAAACATAATATTGAATTTATTATGCAAGCATCGTGAATAAATATTAATCCTTTCAATGTGTTATTCATATCGACATGATATGCTTCCCGCCCCCCTTCGACAAATTGACTGTATCCGCCGATTTATGAATAGATCATTCAAGGGCACAGCTTCCATGGATTCAGATACTGCCCACCACTTGAGATTACATTAAAACAAAATGTATAATGTATGATGTTTTATAGCGGGTTTTCCCCGTCGCGTTTTATTCCAATAGCGTTGTATTACATCTGCATACCGTCGTATTAGCAGGCTACCTGGTGTTAATTGAAAATCCCAAGCTGTGCCCCTGTCATGCATATGAGACTGCCTCAAAAGGTGCGAAGCAATATGAGACAAAACTTTGTCCATTGTAACGATCAACATACTATCTGCTTATGCATTTGCTCAGGATAAACTGATTTGTTTTTTACATGGTGTTTCATAATCCCAATAGAATACAAATTGATTTGAAGAAAATGTCTTTGTGTTTTCAGTGTAGCCGTTTCTGTGCTTTTTTGTGTTAATCATTAGAATGGACAAAAAAAAGAAGAGTTATCACCTTTCGAGACAGGCTCATTATATATCTAAAGTAGTACTAAGGCCAAATACACAACAACCACAACATTAAATTGGTGATCTTCCCCGCCCGTGAAAAGAGGGTTGCTACTGTTAATTAAAATATTTGACATCCAAAATTGAAACTTCTGTATGATATACTGAAAACATAATAACAAATAAATAAAAACAAATGTGCGCCCAACCCAAATTTGTGTGATCAAAAGGACAATCACCAACTTTTTATTTTTATTTGGCCTAAGCGTTATTATTCCATCTCCATAGTTCCCGCGATAACCACCCCAGCCCAGATAGAAGGGAGTTGTCCACCTGGTACCGGATGGTTAGAGTTCGACAAACATTGCTATCTGCTTCAACTGGACGATCAGGAAACCTGGAAGATGGCTAAGAAGAAGGTGAGTTTCGTAGAGGCACACCTTTATTGTTCATGTTATTCGCAACATAGGTAATTCATAGGGTGGCGGAAGGAAACCCCTCCATACCTTACCACGCAATCCTGGCATAACAGGTTCTATTAAATTGTCTTAGTATTCCCTTCTGTGCGGTAACTAATGCTTAATGAATGCACTAGCATCTAAGTTAGATATGCGTAATAGACCCCACATCTGACACTATGTGAAAGTACGACGTCTGAACACTTTGACTTCTGGATTCATGGCCTAGGGCTCGCTTGACCCGCCGGCTAAACTTTCCATGACGTCATCTCATTAGCATATTCCTTTGTCTCAAACTCTGCATCTCGTTAACATATATTAGCCACACACCTATACGTCTATTACGCATATATCACAGCATCTAAGTTAGATATTTGGAATCAAATCTAGATAAGTGTTTTTGTTTAGAAAATTTGATGGTTTTATCGGACTGTGCAGCTTTAATATATAATGATTATGAATATCTGCAATGTCAGCTAATTATAGTCACTGCATGTTCATTTCAGTGTCAAGAGAAAGCCTTCCTCTCCACTCTTGCTTCGATCCACTCATACATGGAGAACAAATTCATCTTTGACAAGCTGAAAACAATTAAATCTGAAAGGCAGAGCATATGGCTTGGATTGTATAGATCTTCAGTCGGTTGGTATTGCGATTATAACTTCCAGTTGTTATGAAAAGTATCAACTCAAGACTCATATTAGGTTGATTGATTGATTGATTGGTGGTTGCTTTACGCCGTGTCGGCAGCATAGGCCATATTCACGGCGAGAAATGTTTGTTTTTTGTTCAAACTATCGCTTTTACATGTAAAAGCAGACAATCAATTATGTGCCAATAGACACTCATTAAATTAGGAAGCTCACAATCATATATTTGTGGTCAAGGGAAACAAATTCCAATAGAAAAGGAAAAGTTTTATTAATATTTGATAGAATCTATTTAGTAAACTATATGAGGTGGTACAGTCCAGCTGCCCTCAAAAAGGCTGAAAAGTTGTCCTATTTTACCTTAGTAAAAAGGTCATGCATACTGTCTGCAGTGTAGAACTGTTGGCGCAGGGCCCAACAATCAGCACAACTTAGTCAAATGTGTTTCAGTGTCAGCGGGGACTGTTACTGTTAGGAGAAACGGTGTCTGTTACTGAGCGAGAAATCATATCAAAAATATAAGACAAGTTGATGCAGGTGTCACCATTGTTTGAGATAGGCATATCTAAAAGATTCGCCCCTACCCTGATTAAGGCTGAATGAGAACCATGTCTAAATCCAAACAAAAACTGCTTTGGCATAAAAAGAGATTGGCTTGGATTCGGCTTCTTTGAATATGTTTCTAAACTGGATTGTAGGTACACTGCATGAGAAAAATATTTTACCTGCGATAAAATACCACATGTTGTATTGTACCAAAGACCCTATAATACCAAGACAGCTCACTAAGCCCGTACTGTGTAATCAAAATGATCAAACCCACCACTTGGTGCGCTGGCTGTTCTCTTCGTTAAACAGGTGCTATATTATATGTATACATGGTATGCAGGTATTGCAGTACTTACCTGCTAAAATACCTCAGGGAGTTTGACGCCCCTGCCTTGCAAAGTTATAAACCACTGCCTTGTGGTGTACAGGTACTTGATAGAACCAAAGGCTAGGAGAAACCCTAACAGAAAACCATGCTTCCGTGGCAGCATTAAGGGCGGTGATGAATGGAACTCCCAACATCTTCCGACCAGCCACTGCAGGGACAAATAGTTTGCGCCTGTCTTGATGTGTTCTTGCCGGTGTGAACCTCTATTTGCTCCCCGAGAGAGTGCTGCTAGTAACTTGCAAAAGCCAGCAGCACTTCAACACTTTGCAAGCAGCTTTTATGAAATGCACAACCGCACAAAATAGCGGCGCTTAAGAAATAAAAGCAGTCTTTGTCGCATTGCGACCGACAGCATGATGATGATGATGATATATATGAATGTGAAAGATGTGTGATAATGGCGATGCTGATGATGATGCTGATGATGATGGGTATTTGTTCATAGCAATTTCATATTGATGTGTATTCATACTTACCTATCTCATGTATAATATAATTGTATGTGTTTACATGTGAAACACCAACCAGCAGCCGGGCTGATCAAACCCACCACAAGGTGGTCCTGCGAAATTTACATTACCATTGGAGAGATAGGGAGTGAGACGTCTTAGTATTATAGGGCCTTTGATTGTACTACCCCAGTCATGATTTCCTTCTGACTGCTTCTGACTACTTTGTGATCAACCCTTTTTTGTAGTCATAAAGTGGTCGCAAAGTGGTCACAAAGTCATCGCAAAAAGGTCCTTAGCGACCATTTTGGTAGCAAGGAGGTTGCAGCTGCTGCACCAATAACCTCGTAAACAACCAAAATGGTCGGTTGGAGGGTAGCGCCCATTTTCATAGGTGGCTTAGGTCACAAGGAGGTCACTGGTGACTGGGTTTCTTTGGTCGCAAAGTGGTCGCAAGTTGTAATGTGACTGGGGTTTTACCAGACCCACTATTTCCTCAACCAGTGAAGAACACACATAAGCCCCATTGAGATTGTACATGTTATTTTTAAAATGAATAATTCTTGGGCGAAACAGGACCTTACTGAACCCACCGACCTGCCTAGTGGCGCGACCTGTATGAAACCCCCCACACTATGCATTGCCACTAACCCAGCGGCCGCCGAACTGCGGTGGCGCCACCTTGCGGATCCCACCCGAACTACAACCACTGGAAGCAGACATTAACCCCAGGAAGCAACACTAGTCTGCCCGCACTTTTCCCACACGTGCAACGGTATATCCATTCAAACCAAAACACAACTGCCGCAGCCATCGTCATCGAACCACCCTCAAGTTTTCTTCGTCTCTAACGAAGGACTACAACAAGCCGCAAGCAAGGAAGTCAACCTGGAATCCATCCGGCAGCAGACAACACACCAAGACCCGCGGACGACCGAAAAAAGTAAACTGTGAAACGGCATCAACCACTGGTGAAGCACCTAAACGTGCACCAAAATGGAAAGCATGGCGGCATGGGATGCACCGGCGCCGGCGGACAGCCAACCGCCAGCAGCAGACCGGAACCAAGTGACAACCAGGATATCATTACGGCGATGCACGCCGCCATAAAAGACCTCCGGACGGACCTAGTTAAGAGAGTCACAGCACTGGAGAAGAAGAACAAAGGATCAGTGGCAGCAGTGGACGAGGGGCAGTCCGAGGAGAGTAGTGGCAGTGAATGTGACAGTGACACCGACAGTGACAGTGATGGAGCCAAAACACTGACAGTACCACTCAGGAGGAGGCGACCAGGAGTGAAAGGCTTCGCCATCCCAAAGCCGACTATGGTAAACAAAAAAGATCCATGGAAGCAACTCAGAAACTATCTTGAGTTTCTTCTTTCATTGGAAGACTAACAAAAGTAACCGGTACAAGGAGTTCACATACCGGGATGAGTACCAGGACAATGATGCATTCGACTCATCACCGATGTACCTGCAGTCTGCCCGGATCGGAGACCATGCCGATGCCATTAAAGACATCCTCAATGCTGCCGGGGCCACCATTAAAAAGAAGCGAGGTAAAGTTGCACTACTGCCACACTTGTTAGTTATGCGCGGGGAGAAGCGGGAGAAGGTGGAGTTGGAGAGGCCACGTGGCATGAATATATCGGTGCATTGTGTAAGATGACTAAGGTGGTGGAGGTGCCGGCATCATGGAGAAAGCCGATCATAGAACACATTCACCAGATAGTAGCAATGGCGGCTGACTGGGAATGGGAGACGTGCCGTCTGTGGTCTGAGAGGATTTTCTCAATGATTGACGACGGCTGCCTCCAATACGGCTGGAGTGACAGCTATGCCATTAAGGATGCACAACGCGATGCGTTCGCAGTAGGAATCAGAGCCGCTACAATGCCTCACACAGCCGTAATGCCAACACGAATGGGAGCAGCGACTCCACAGCAAGTGGCACCGCCACGACACATGAGAACAAGCAGGACTTTAACCGGGAAACGGACGGCAAACCCTGCAATCCGTGGAATTGGGGGATCGAGTGTGGATTTAGTGCATCGCATGGCGAACACCCTGACAAGAAGGTGCATGTGTGTGCATGGTGCGCCAATAAGTATCAGTGTGCTAACCTACACAAGGAGAAGGACTGTATGAATTAAAAATGCTTCCAGCTGAAAAAGGCTGGCCAGACTGGCGCCCAGACGAGCCAACAGTCAGGACAGGTTTTTGAGGTGTGGCTCCATTGCAGAGGACGGAGAACCTAGCATGGAGCCCCTTGACACCCCACACTCCTACAACCACGATGACCAAGAACCACAAGAAACGTTCACAGTGAGTAGACTTCCAGCCGATAATCTTATCGTGAACTGTGCATCCCCTGCGCAAGTTACCACCTGTGTGAGGGAGATAATCAGGAGAACACGTATTGCATCCCTCGCCAAAAACAATGTGAATAATAATGATGTGACACCTGGTCCTGGCCAGGAGAGTGATTGTTGATTAACGGGGGAAGGAGGAAATCCCTGCCAAAATTCACAAAATGGCGGATATAGGGTCTGTTACGTAGAACCCTCAACTACACATAATGTTGACACCACTAGCAGCGTGACACCTCATGCTCAAAACGGTGCCACCTCAAGAAGCCCGATCGGTGGTGACGGGGAGCTTCCCGCCACCGCCAACAGCCATCCAAGATGGCCGACCGAAAGGGATGGCGGGTCTTCCCCCAACACAAACTGGCAACCAAGATGGCTGACCGGTGGGGATGGTGATTCTCCCACCAACCCCAACCGCCATCTAAGGTGGCTGCCGGGCGAGGACGCCGAGGTTCCCACCCAAACCCCAATGGCCCCAAGCTACAATCAAGATGGCAGCCATGCGCATGCGCCCACCAGTACAGACCCCACAACAACAATGGCCACTGGAGTGACAGCTGACAGTAAAGGGTGTCGGGGCCTACATAACCGCAGACAAGCATCCGGATCAGTAATTGGTAAAGATGATGTGAGTGAAAGTCAACCACGTGAACAATTAAGTGATCATTTTGATAATTTCCTTGATGTTGTTGCTGCCAGCAGGGAAGGTGAGCCACGCCCACCCCCGTCACCTGTAGGTTATAGGCCGATACTTCACAGGATATGGTCACACCCAACTTGTGGACTATGGGACAAATACCCAGACTACCTTGAAACTTACGTGAAGGTGAGACTCACAGCTCTCCCAAACTACTTGAAGGCCAGGATCCCAGTCTCATCCGGCCTCAACATTAGTGCCTGGAGGCACCTCCTTGTGGGATACCATGACAGGCAGGTTGTGGAGTTCCTGGAGTTTGGGTGGCCAGTGGACTACACCGCCGATACACCTCCCACCGGCTCTGCCAGCAACTACAACGAGGACCCTGCCCACATAGTCCACGTGTCGACTGAGCTCCAACATGGTGCCCAACTGGGCCCCTTCCCAGGGCCCCCCTTTGCACCCTGGTCACAGACAAGTCCGATGATGACGTGCCCCAAAAAGAACACCACCAACAGGCGCGCCATCATCGACCTCAGCTGGCCCAGAAATGCCAGTGTCAACACCGGGATAAGAAGGGGGTTTTACCAAAGGAAGTAGTGCTCCTACAGCCTCCCCAGTGTGATGGATGCAGTGGATGAAGTGGCACACCTGGGTTCAGGCTGCTACCTGTGGTGTGTGGATCTTGCCCGTGATTACAGCCAGCTCGGACGTGCCCCTTGTCCACCCCACTACTCGGCATCACACTGAACGGCAGCCACCACACCGACATAGCCCCTCCTTTCGGATGCAGGACGTTCTCAATGGCATGTGCCAGGACGACCAATGCCGTAGTCTATCTGCTATGAAAAAAGGGGCACCACATACACTGCTACCTGGATGACTTTGTGGGTGTGGCCCAGGCAGCCTACAACGACTTCACCAAGCTTCCAGTGACACTCGGGCTCGCCCTCTCCCCGACCAAGTGTGTGCCGCCCACAAAGACACTTGAATGGCTGGGATTTGTGATATCCTCAGAAACTATGACAGTGACCATCCCCACCGACAAGCTTGAGGACACACTCACTGAGTGCCAGGACTGGACAAACAAAAAAAAGCATTCAGGAAGGACCTACAGAGGCTCCAATACATAGCAAAGTGTGTGGAGCCCGCCAGGAGGTCCATGTCACAAATCTTCTGTGCACTCCGAGCTGCTCCCAACACCAGCAAACATGACATACCCGAAGAGCTCCTCAATGACATCGAATAGTTCCTGCAGTTCGCCAAGCGCTTGAATGGGATAGTGCTGCTCAAGCCACTCGAGAAAGAAACCTGAGTAATAGAGTGCGACTCCTCACTCGTCGCAGGGGGTGCCTTCTCAAAAGTGCATTTCTATTCCCAAACCTACCCGGACTATATAATACAGAACTATACCAACACTGATAACTCAGCAAGCCAGCAAGTACTGTCCTCTGGCGCTGGCAAGGACCGAGTCCTCACAGCCTGTGCCAGGGAAATATGCCTGTTTGCTGCCACAAACTGTTGTCAAATCGAGTACTCCACAAGCCGGGCAAGGACTTGGTCCTGCAAATGCCTTAAGCAGGAGAACCACAGATGCAGCACTTAATGCCAAAGCTGTATCCATGACACATAGCCTCAACTTAACTGAACGGGTAGTTAGTTACATTTGATAATGTCTTAACTGCAGGATTGTAGGATAACCTGGGTACCTCGCATTTAATTGGTTCTCTATCCCCAGGTTACCCTCCCGGCCTGCACAAACGACTACTGGAGATCTACACTGCCGGCCTGGCAATCGGAACCTGGAAGAACAAGTCCGTGCAGACGAAGAGGTACATCCAGTTCACAGCCAGACAAAACTTTGACCCCCTGGCGCCGGCACAGTACAATCTCCTCGCTTATATCCTTCACCTCAATGACACCCTGAATGCACCAGGCACCGTGCTCAACTACCTGAGTGGAGCGAGTACCTGGGTCCTCCTGTTCAGTGGCATGACCACCGGGTTTGACTCATACCCTGTCACGCTGATGAAGAGGGGAGTACTTAGGCTCTCCACCCACGTCACTTCACAAGCACCCCCTCTGACACCAGACAGAGTCAGGCGGGTGGTGAGGCAACTCGCAACTATCGTCCCCAATGCGGCCGTCATCATAGCTGCAATACTGATAGGCTACAACACCCTACTCAGACAAGAAAACCTTGTCACCAGCCACGCCCACTCCGACTAGGGCCACATGCTCAGACGGAATGACATCACCACTACATCGGAAGGACGCCAGGTCATGGTCCGCTCCACTAAGACCCGCTGGAGGCCCGGACAGGCATTCGCAGTACTACTCCCACCTCTCCCTCGGTCAGCCTGCTGGCACAACTACGTGAGGATACAAAGGGCCCCAGCAGCAGGGCCGGTGTTTATACTCGTGAAGGATCACCACTGACGGGTCATACCCTCCTCGCTACACTACGCCTGTCCCTGCGGGCAACTGGCCACACCCACCCCCAGGCATACCCTCCACAGCCTCCGACGGGGAGGGGCCCAGGTTTGTGCCACGGCAGGCTGGTCACTGCGAGAGATTATGGAGCTTGGCTCCTGGTCCGCAGCAGCGGTCCAAACATATGTCCCTAGGGACCAGATACGCCCTCGGACCGCTCCCTCCAAGTAATTGGCTGAGGATTCGAGTCCGGGAGCTCACCATTAGAGCTGACCCGAGATGACGAGAGAGAGATTGAATTGACCTGATACTGACCTAATGTACAAACGTTCATATTGAGTTCTTCCATGTAATAAAAAAAACACCACTATATACCTGTCTCCGCCTTACTTGAATTATATATATATATATGTTCATCAGTATTTTTTGTAAAGAAAACATTTATTTAAAGTTGTGCCGGACAGCACAATTCTGGTCCCCCGCTGATTCCCATTTGAAGAGAATTAAATGTCGCCATTTCAGACAGATCCAAGTTTAAGTGGACTGATGGGTCGGCTCTGCAGTATGAGGCATGGGCACCGAATGAGCCAAACAGCAAAGAGGATGAAAATGAGGATTGTGTTGAGATGTTCAACGAACACTGGCCAGGTCTGTGGAATGACCACAACTGTCAAATCATGAAGGGATATGTCTGCAAGGTACCGAAAAGTAGGTGGTCGTAATCTTTGCTAAGTTCTTTTTAACCTGGCTTCTTTCTCCCTGCATGTGATAAATGTTTACCTTTATGCGAATATTATATAAGCAGATTAAATATATAACCAATATCTAATTAACCCTAGTCATTTTCTAGTTCTACATATGTCATTAACCATAGGATATAAATAAAAACATGAATAAATTCGTAAAACTGACCCTGGATATGGCTCTAACACTAGTCTGAGTGCCCAGATTTGTTTAAATCTAAATGCACATATGGCATAAGATGAGCTGATTGTAAATGCAATGCTGGATAAAAGATTAATATCTTAATTTATTATATATATTTCCTTATTTGGTATTCTATGTTTCAAACAAGAGCTGAGATGAGCTGAAACTAGCACATTTCATAGCTCCACCCAGTGTATTAGCATGGACCATGTACTTCTCGCAGGTTTGTTTTTCTTCCACGTATCCCACAATGCACCGCATGGCTGGAATGGTGATCTAGTCTATACTGGTTGGTCACTTCACTCGGATTCTTTCTGTAATAAAAGAGTGGGAGTTTTAGGGCCAGCCAGAACATAGATACTCCATTTACATACATTTGATTATTTATTACTTATCTTATTTTTGTAGCGCAGATACGGAGTTACATATCATGGATATTTAATGTAGTATGTAATCTATTAAGCCTACATGCATCCGATGAATAATCTATTTATATTAATATCAGTTTAGTGCAACTTACTCAGTACAATTTAAATGTGTTTAGTCCAATGATCTTAAGTTCCTGCTTTTTTATTTTGTAGATATATATTAGGTTGAGCGTTATAATCTATCTTGTTAGTACCTTTAATGCTTTGCTTTTTTACTGTTCATGCTAATCCAGTACCAGCTATCAGCGTTCCGACAATGTCTCCACACTGTGAATCAGGCTGGAAGCACTCGGTTATGTCCGAGGAGTGCTATCTACTACAACCTGATAACATCAAACCATTCAATATGGCTCAACAATACTGCCGAGAGAAAGGAGCTGAAATTGCCTCAATTCACGGAAGCTTCGAGAACAAATTCATTGAAAATGAAATGAAGAGAGCATCTGTGCTTCCAAAGCCCTACGATTCACACTTCTGGATTGGGTTGTTGACAGTGGAAAATGGTAATTATCATTATGGTGGTGGTGGTGATGATGATAATAACATTAATAATAGTAATGATGATAATAATATAATAATACTGGGATGTGTTGACATGTCTATGTCAAAAGCCACACGAGGATCCAATAGGGCTCTATTTTCATGAAAATACAATTCATATATCGATCCATCTAAATATGCGCATATATATATTTTACATCGGTACTAAGCCTCAGCCCAGATAGCACACAGCCATCAGCCCGACGGCAGCCTCTCCGTCCGGCCAATGGTGGAAACCGTCGTCGGGCCGACGTTGTTTTGTCCAACCTCCCGCCGTCGCCTCGACGGCAGCTGCCGCCATAGGCCCGACGGCGGCTGCCGCCGTAGGCCCGACGGCGGCTGCCGACCGCGGCTGCCGACGGCGGCTGCCGCCGTAGGCCCGACGGCGGCTGCCGCCATAGGCCCGACACAATATATTTATTCCAAATTAATAGAAAACCTTCTACAACCACTCTACGTAGAAACAAATCGCTTGGTACACATATAGACAACATCGTTACCAAAAAGATTATATTAAATTTATAAGGTTAGGGTTCGTGATATCTATTAATTTTGAATAAAACTAATATTTTGCAACTGTACGTATTGACACTATAGTGACAAGTGTCTTCTCGGAAAAAAACAAGATGGCGGTTCTTCGTCAACATTCCGTACAGGGTAATTCAAATCGTATTAACATGAATAATTCCATTAATACATCCTAATAAATTACAAACTTTTACAAAATAATCTAAAAATATTAATAAACAAACCTGTTAAATAATTCCTTAAAATTCCTCAGATTTTTGGAGTTATTTGTAGAAAAAGAACGCTGCTCAACGATCGCATGTGTCCCGATGGTGACTCAAGCTGGAAAACATATTTAACGAACTGCGCATGCGCGTATCAACACCGTAGGCCCGACGGTGGCCCGACGGTGGCTCAAAAGTGGAAAGGGATTGAAACCTAACGTCAGAAACCACCGTAGGCCCGACGGTGGCCCGACGGTGGCTCGAATGTGGAAAATGAATGCAAACCAGCGGCGGGCTACCGCCGTTGGCCCGACGGTGGCCCGACGGTGGCTCAAAAGTGGAAAGGGATTGAAAGCTAACGTCAGAAACCACCGTAGGCCCGACGGTGGCCCGACGGTGGCCCGACGGTGGCTCGAATGTGGAAAATGAATGCAAACCAGCGGCGGGCTACCACCGTCAGCCCGACGGTGGCCCGACGGTGGCTCAAAAGTGGAAAGGGATTGAAACCTAACGTCGGAAAGCACCGTAGGCCCGACGGTGGCCCGACGGTGGAAAGTCGGTGGCGACGGTGCGACCAATAGCCGACGTCGGCCCGACGGCTGTGTGCTATCTGGGAGGCTACTCGTAGCTGAGGGAGAAGGAAGCACATCCGGGTCCAACAATTAACATAATCAACTCACGACGGGAGGACTTTCGTTGAGTTGCTCCGGCAGTTTTTGATCTACGATGATGTACTAACTGTAAGTATTTGTTGCGAAATGGTGCAGCTGGGTTATAAACCCTTATTGCAGCTTTTGACGAAGTTTTCGAACATTGAGATGTTATTGGTTTACTTTTATGGGTGTTTTACGATTGTGAAATATCGATAGAACAAAGCGCCATTTTTTCCTTTGTTCTACAAGCCGCCCGTTGCCGAACGGAGAGCGATGTTGGCTGGAGCCACATCTCGTTGGGATTTTATCCTCGGTTTCTTTTATGGATTCTCGTTGGGATTTAATCCTGGGTTTCTTTTCTGGACTCCCCACATTTGTTAGGTGTACCTCCGAGTTTTGTAGCATTTTCTCCAACTTGTTGGTGCAGTAGCCACAGGAGGAAGAAGTGTATGGAACAGAGAGTGTCGGAGGCTACCGATACACTGGTTCCTACCCCTCGTTTGGTTTTGGTTTCGATACCCCTCACCTACAACTATACACTTTAGCTTGCTCACGCCTGTGTTGGAATGGTTTAAATACATTATCCCATACCACTAGATGCACAGATTTGGTTTAACCTGTTGTGACATTTGGTCAATTTGCCGGTTTATAGTAACTTTCTTTCGATTGTTACAGACTTCCAATGGCTACTAAGCGGAGTAAGCCTGCAGCAGCTCTCTCGGCTGAGGACTACGACTCGTCGCCGGTGTTGACAGTACCGATGTCCCCAGAGGGCGGGGCGCATGTCATGTCAGAGGCCGAAGTTGAGAGTGGGCCTGAGGTGACTACTGTAGTCCCCTCGGACTGGGAGGCTCGGTTGACGAGCCTGTTAGAGATGAAACTGGAGGAGTTTCGCCCGGCCAGACCTCGTGGAAGGAAGAGGCCACATCATCCAGAGGAACAGTCGGACTGGGAAGACGTCTCCAACGATGAATTTCAAGAAGTGGACTCATCTCCAGAGCCAGTCCCACTGAAAAAGAAGAAGAAGGCAAAGAAGGCGGTGAGCTCGTCTGGGGATGAGTTCACAAAGGCCAGGAAGAAGGTGGTGAAGAGAAAGAAGACTAAGAAGCGAAAGACAAAAAAGAAGAAGAAAGATTCATCTTCAGATTCCTCATCGGACTCGTCGTCCATCGACTCAGATTCCGACACCGAGCATACTGGAGTGTATGCGAAAATCGGTGGGAAGGTAAGGAAGAAGTGCCAGGTTGCAAGGGCTAAGAAAGTCCTGACTACCACCATGATGCGGGAGACGATAAAGGGACACTTTAACACCTTTAAGTCCACAGGGGTAATCACCAAACTGGGTGAAAAGCTTACTGGAATGAAGGGCATCCCTGATTCCGTCATCAAAGAGATGGACCGACGTTCATCTAAGTGAGGAACGAAAGAAGTTTGAGGGTGTCCTCCATACCGTGCATAAAGCGGTCCTCGGGGCCTTGATGGCGATTGCACGAGTGGCCAATTGAATGCAAACCGAGAACAAGTTCTCGTCTTTGGCCAGGACAATGGACAATGGCATAGCCATGTTGACGGCAGCGAGCAACTTCCTGTCGTACAGACGCTTTGAAAACGTCTTCAAAGCGGTCTGTACGGAAGCTGGTAAGGAAGTTGCCAGATCGAAGAAAGTCGTCGATAATGACGGAAAGGAGTACACTCTTTTCCTCCCGCCCACGGAAAGCCACTGGACAAAACCAAAATGTTTGGGGGACAACTACAGTACCTCTTTAAAGAGGTGGAGACTGGCTCCAAGTGTGGAAAGCATATGGATGCGAAGAAAAAGACCACTGACGCTAACACACGATTCCGGAAGGGCCGTACGGATTTTCGAAACCGTCGGACCGGCAGAGGCGGACGGTCCGGCCCGACCTATGGCTTCCAGCCCAGAGGCCGAGGACAGCACCACCCATTCAGCTGGAACAAAGGGAACCGTCCCTTCAAGAGGGAGTACACTCCCAGCAAGCCGTTCCCTCAACCAGGGAACAAGTAAAGGTTGCAACGCAAACTCCCATAGCCATGGAAACACCTGTAAGCATATTTAAAGCTGGCAATATTAATAATTGTTTGGAGGAATGGAACTTAATTACTGATAATTTAACAGTTTTAAGTATTGTGGAGGGAATACGTATTCCCTTTACACAGCTCCCGATACAGGAAACAATTCCTTTTCCCTATCGGTTTGATGTACACAAGAGAGAGGCACTAGATAAACAGGTGTTGCAATTTTGTGAGAAGGGTATAATAGAAAAGGTGAACCATGAGAGAGGCGAATTTGTTTCAAACATGTTTTCGCAGCCTAAACCGAATGGGGATGTCAGAATGATTTTAGATCTAACAAGACTAAACAAGTTGGTTGATTATAGACATTTTAAGATGTTTTCTCTCGAAACAGCAAGAGATTTGGTAACAAAAGGTTCCTGGCTAGCTAGTGTGTATCTGAGAGATGCCTACTACACGAATCTGATTTGCAAACCGGATAGGAAATTTCTCTGGTTTATGTGGGATGAACAACTTTATGAGTTTACCTGTATGCCTAATGGTTTAGCGTGTGCCCCTCGCTTGTTTACTAAATTGCTCAAACCAATTTTTTTGCTTATGGTGTGGAAAGGACATATTATGTTCCCGTATATTGACGATTCATTTATTGTAGTACAATTAAAGGCAGCCTGTCAGAATGCAGTAGATGATCTCTGTGCAATGTTCACCAGATTAGGATTTTGCATCCATAATGAGAAGTCGGTTTTTACACCAAGGACACAATTAAAATGTGTAAGTTTTCTGTTAAACACAGACCATATGACCGTGTCGCTAACGGAACAGAAACTAGACAAGTTTATAGATACGGCAGACCAGTTGTTACAATTAATGAGGCCAAAGATTAGGCAGGTCGCCGTTCTAATCGGCATCATGATAGCCTATGCCCCTGCTATTCTATACGGGATGGCTCACATTAAATCGCTAGAGATAGATAAGAATTTAGCATTAGCCCGTACTAAAGAGAATTTTGAAAGAAAAATGTCTATCTCAGCAGAAGGCCTAGCAGATATTCAGTGGTGGTATGATCACATTCATTCTTCTCCTAATCCGATTCGCATGGGTGAACCCAACAATGTTGTTATGACAGATGCGTCATTAGATGGATGGGGAGCCCATCGAGACAGTGTGGCAACTGGAGGCCGATGGTTGGATGAAGAAATCTCAGACCATATTAATGTCCTAGAACTCAGAGCTGTTTATCTGGGGTTATGCAGTTTAATCCGCATACTGAAATTTCATGTTAGAATTTTGACGGATAATGCCACTGCAATGGCATACATTCATAACATGGGACGGACTAAGTCCAAACCTTGTAACAGAATAGCAAAATTGATTTGGAATTGGGCTCAAGAGCATGACATATGGCTAACTGTAGCCCATATCCCAGGTATCAAAACACATTAGCAGACACAAAAAGCCACCATTTTCATGATCATTTGGTGTGGTCCTTGAATGATACTATTTTTTACCAAATTTGTCAGAAATGGGGACAGCCACAAGTAAACTTGTTTGCATCATGGAAGAACTACAAAATATCTAAATATGTTTCCTGGCATCCAGAGCCCAATGCTTGGCAAGTGGATGCTTTCTCTTTGATTTGGGATAATAACTTTGATTATATTTTCCCACCATTCAGCATTATCAGCAGAGTGGCCAGAAAGATCAGAATGGATCGGACACACGCAATTCTGATCGTGCCCGAGTGGGACACACAGCCATGGCTAGCAGCAGTGGCATTGGGAGCAAGAGACACTCTCAGATTCCCAAGAGCATGCGGAAACCTGCGACATCAAGGACCGCTCACGAATCACGGAGACGTGTCAACAACACCCCTTCTGGCATTCCTTTTTTGAAGAATTATTTAGAGAAATTTGGCATAGATAAAATTACTCAAGAGAGGCTGCTTTCTCATGCTTGGAGAAAAGGAACAGTAAAATTATATTCTAGTTATTTGAAGAAGTGGGGACTTCATTGTTTAATTCAGAAAGTTAAGCCCTTAAGGCCTACAATAGCACAAGTAGTGAGATTTTTGCGGATGCAGATGGTGTGATTAATGCCGCTAGGTGTGCATTTTCAATTGTACTCCCGAGAGTAGATGACAAACTGTTGGTAAACACCACGTGATACACTGGTTCATGAGGTCGGTTTACGAGAAATCCGCAAAAGCCCAAATAGAATAAATTTTGGGATGTATCTATAGTCTTTAAGTTGTTTAAGTCCTGGCCTAGCAATTATCATTTAGGCATAAAGGAACTAGGATTTAAATTAGCAGTTCTACTACTGCTAGTCACCGGACATAGCGGACAAACCATAGTAGCATTGTCTTTAGATGGACTGAAGATTGATTGCAAAGAGGCAACGTTTGATTTAGAACAATTATTGAAGTCAAACCGCACAGAGGACCCATTGTCCACAGTGCATGTTAATAGCTTCCCGGATGACCGACGACTTTGTGTAGTGTCAGCCATACGGGCTTATATATCCAAGACAAAAGGAATTAGAAATTCAAGGCAGCTTTTGGTGAGTTTTATTAAACCACACAAGGCGATCTCGAGAGACACACTCGCAAGATGGACCATTAAAGTGCTTGGTTTCTTTAAGATTCCATGATTTTGTAGGCGTACCTCTGAGTCCCGTCGTATTTTCTCCAAACTTGTTGGCCACAAAAGCCACAGGTGGGAGAAATTTATTGAAGAGAGAGTGTGGGAGGAAGCCACTACACTGGTCCCTACCCCTCATTTGGTTTCGGTTGGTTATCCATACAAGTTACCTACGACTGACAAAATTAACCACACGGCTGTGTTGAAAACAGTTTAAATACGTATTTAACACTACTAGACGCTTTTGGTATTAATATTTATATATTTACCAGTGTCATTTCCACTGTGAAAGATTCCTCACCTTGAGATTTTGGTTTCTTGCAGACGCTCAGCTATGGCTACAAAGCGGAGTAAGGTATTGTACCTTCCCAGCTCAGTGAAGACGAAGACGGTTCACTGCCGGTAACCGGCCAAAGGTCGCCAGAACAAAGAGATTCTGGTGGAGTGGGGGGCTCGGAGGGGGATCCGGCTGACCTAGATGAACAGGTCGCGACTGGGAGGATTTGTCCAACCAACATGATTAGTCGGATGACGAGTCTTTGCAAGAGGTGGTGCTGCCCGTGCGGAAGCGTAAGCACAAAAAGAGGGCGGACTCATCTGAGGGCGACGACTTTACCAGGGCCCGTAAGAAGAAGCCGCTGGTGAAGAAGGCAAAGAAGAAGAAGTCGAAGAAGGCTAATAAGAGCAAGTCTTCTTCTTCGGACTCTTCGTCTGACTCGTCATCTACGGACATGGACTCAGACACTGAACGGGCAGGGAAATACGCCAAACTCAGTGGCAAAGTGGTCAAGAAGATCAAAGTCCAAAAGGGGAGGAAAATCCAGACTACCACCATGATGAGGAAGACCATACAAGGTCAATTCCACACCTTCAAGCCAGCGGAGGTGATTATGAAGCTGGCGGAGCAGTTCACTGGGATTAAGGGGATTCCCGAGTCGGCCATCAAAGAGATGGTTTGAGACGGTCCTGCTCACGGTGCATAAAGCGGTGTTCGCGGCTCTGTCTGCCATAACTCCGATCGCAAATCAGATGATGACAGAGAACAAGTTCTTTTCCCTTTGTGGAGAGATGGATGGGGGAATTACGATGCTGACTGCCGCTAGCAATTTCCTCTCTTATCGATGTTTCGAAAACATCTTTAAGGCTGTCTGTACCGACGCAGGCATGGAAGTCGTGCGGTCAAAGAAGGTCATGGACAATGACGGGAAGGAATACACTTATTCCTTGCCCCCAAGCTGGTTAAAGGCAAGCCCTTGGATAAAACCAAGATGTTCGGGGGCCGGTTGCAATACTTGTTCAAGCAGGTGAAGACGGGCTCCAAGTGTGGCAAACACATGGAGATGGAGAAAAGGAAGGCAACTGATGGGAATTCCAGCCGCTTCAGAAAGAACAGGCAGGATTTTCTCAACCGGCGCACCGGACAGTGAGAAGGCCGGTTCGGGACCAACTACGGCTACCAGGCAAGGGGAAGGGGTCAGAGGCAGTTATTCGGCTGGAATGACAGGAACAGACCCTTCAAGAGGAAGTTCACCCCGCAGAAGCCGTTCCCCCGCCCAGGGAACAAGTAGAGGTGGCAATGCAGACTCCTGTAAGGGTTTTTAAGGCTGGTAACATCAATAATTGCTTATCGGAATGGGAATATATAACCGATTATCTAACCATCCTTAGCCTAGTCAAGGGTGTTAGGATACCACTCTTGGAACAGCCCATGCAAGAAGGCATACCGTTTCCATACCGGTTTGATTTTGCAGAATGGGAGGCTTTGAATGCACACGTCCTTAAATTTTGGTGAAAAAAGCATTATAGAGCCAGTGCTTCATGTGGCTGGGGAATTTATTTAGAATATTTTTACCAGACCCAAACCAAATGGGGAAATTAGACTTATTTTGGACTTAACAAGGTTAAACAAATTAGAAGAGTATCAACATTTTAAGATGTTTTCCCTAGAAACAGCTAGAGACTTGGTGACGCAAGATTCCTGGCTGGTGAGTGTGGATCTCAGGGACACATACTATACAGTGCCGATTTATAAACCTAATCTGAAATTCCTCAGGTTTTATTGCAATGATGAGCTTTATGGGTTCATGTGTATGCCAAATGGTCTAGCTTGTGCCCCACACATTTTTACAAAGTTGCTCAAGCCGGTTTTTTCCCACATGGCAAGGAGAGGACACATTATGTTTCCCTATATTGATGATTTTTTTATTGTTGCACAAACACAACAACAATGTCAATTAGCAGTAGACCAGCTATGTGATACATTTACAAAGTTAAGTTTCTACATACATGAGACTAAATTGGTGTTAACACCTACTAAGAAATTAAAGTGTTTGGGGTTTATCATTAACACCACGGACATGACTGTTTCATTAATGGAACAGAAAGTTGATAAATTTACAACAACAGCAAACCAGTTATTGCGGTTAAGTAAACCAAAGATAAGACAGGTCGCAGTACTGATAGGAATCATGATAGCCTATGCCCCTGCTATTCTATATGGTAAGGTCCATATTAAATCACTAGAAATAGATAAGAACTTAGCGTTGGCTCGCACTAAAGGAAATTTTGAGAGGCCTATGACAATTTCACTAGAGGGTCTACAGGATATTATGTGGTGGGTTTCACACATTGATAATTCACCTAACCCCATTCTAATGGGGGAACCCAATACGGTAGTGATGACTGATGTGTCATTAGAAGGATGGGGGGCTCATAGAGACCAAGAGGCAACTGGTGGTCAGCGGATGGAAGATGAAATCTCCGATCATATTAATGTACTAGAACTCAGAGCTATTTATCTGGGATTATGTAGTCTAGTTCGCCTACCTAAAAATCATGTACGGGTATTAACAGATAATATGACAGCCATGCCTTACAGTCGTAATATGGGAGGGGCGCGTTCCAAACCATGTAACCATTTAGCCAAACTAATATGGGACTGGGCACAGGAACATGATATATGGCTAACAGTAGCACATATCCCAGGCAGTCAAAATACTTTGGCTGACAGAAAAAGTCAACATTTCCATGATCATCTAGAATGGTCGTTAAGTCACAGTATTTTCGATTACATTTGTGATAAATGGGACAAGGCAGAAATTGATTTGTTTGCATCACAAAACAACGGAAAGTTACCCAAATATGTGTCTTGGCATCCAGAGCCAGAAGCCTGGCGAGTAGATGCATTTTCTCTGATTTGAAATAATAAATTTTATTACATATTCCCACCATTCAGCATTATCAGCAGAGTGGCTAGGAAGATCAGGATGGATCACTCGCACACAGTACTGATAGTACCAGAGTGGGACAGACAACCATGGCTAGCGGCAGTAACATTGGGAGCGAAAGATATGCTCAGATTTCCAAGAGAAAAGGACAATCTACAATATCAAGGACCGCTAACAACCCATGGAGACGTGTCAACGACACCCCTTTTGGCATTCCTTTTCTAAAGAAACATTTGGAACAATATGGTCTAGACAAAATACATAAGAGAGACTCATTTCACACGCCTGAGCAAAAGGGATGGTGAAATTATATACAAGTTACTTAAAGAAATGGGGACTTCATTGTTTGCTTAAAGGAGTTAAGCCGTTAAAACCTACAATAGCCCTGATTGTAAGATTTCTAAGAATGTTAGAAGATGAAGGCTTAGGATTTGGTGCAATTAATGCAGCGAGATGTGCACTTTCATTCATCCTGCCAAGGATAGATGGACAAACGGTTGGAAAGCACCAGGTGGTTACACTGGTTTATTAGGTCAGTGTATGAAAGAAACCCACCCAAACCCAAATATAATAGGTTTTTGGATGTGACAATAGTGTTTAAGCTTTTCAAGTGATGGCCGAGTAATAAGCATTTATCCATTAGGGAACTAGGATTTAAGTTAGCAGTGCTGTTACTGCTGGTTACAGGACACAGAGGCCAGACAATTGTGGCATTGTCTCTGGATGGACTGGAGATAGACAACAAGGAGGCAACATTCGATTTGGAGACATTACTAAAGTAGAATCGCACAGGGGACCCACTGTCCATGGTGCACGTAAATAGTTTTCCAGATGATCGACAGATTTGTGTGGTGTCAGCCATTAGGGCGTATATATCCAAGACACGGGGAATATGGAATTCCAGACAGCTGTTAATAAGCTTTATTAAACCGCATAAGGCCATCTCACGAGATACACTTGTAAGGTGGACAATCAAGGCGCTGAAAGAGGCAGGAATTGACACTGGATGTACGCATCCCACTCAACACGCGGTGCCATGGTCTCGAAGGCAAGACAATTAGGAATCTCAGTGAAAAGAATCCTGGCGGACACCGGCTGGAAGACGGCTAGATCGTTTGCAAAACATTACAACAAACGACTAGAGAAGTCAAGCAGGCTGGCAACTCGCCTACTCACCAACTAATGATGGGTGAGAAATCACAAAATTTTATTTTTGTACTGAAACATTATTTATTTAAATATAAGTATAGATAGGATAAAAAATGATTTATGTAAAGTTCTGCCTGGGCTACGAGTAGCCAGAGGCTTAGTACCGAGGTAAAATAGTATAGTTATACGAATCTTACCTGGGTACAGATGATGGATAACTGTTGTTTTCCCGAGGTACTAGCCTCGGATAGTTGTGGGCTAGGGCCCGCCCACCCTACCCTACCACGACTATGACGTTGGCTGGTGCCAGAACAAAAACATATTAGTATCCATAGAGTTTGAGATAATTTTTTATCCTATTAAGTATGTAAAAGATTGCTGGACCCAGATGTGCTTCCTTCTCCCTAGTCCACGACTATCCGAGGCTAGTACCTCGGGAAAACAACAGTTATCCATCATCTGTACCCAGGTAAGATTTGTATAACTATACTATATATATGTATATATGTATATATACCATATTCTCACAGGTATATTGAATCCTACATGCATACCCATTAGCAGGCTTACAAATAAATACACATTATCTCTTCCGTTATATTTATATACATATAACACTTATACTCCACGTATGTATGTATATATATGTATTACTAAAGTAAAATAAGAAGTCATTTTAGCTTATCTGTACCACCTCATATAGCTTATTAAATCAATTTTATCAAGTAATAATAATGTAGTAGTCTGCACTGACCTCTCTGGCAAGGAGCCACATAGACAGGTAGGCATGGGTAGTATGGTGTGATCATGGATCCAAAGTGGTGTAATGGTTAGCACACTGGCCTGGAATGCAAAGAGATGTGGGTTTGAGTCCCGCTCTAGATACAATAGATCACAATTTCCCATTTTCATCACCCCCACGACACTGGTTTCCGTGAGACCAGACGGGAAGGCCAAATGAGTTAGAGCATCCGTCTCCCATGCTGGTAGATCGTGGGGTCGAACCCTGACTTAAAAACCCTGACTTAAAAATTGATACTTGTCGCTTCATAGCCAGGCACTCAGCATTATTAGGACTGGTGTGTTCAGTGTCACGATAATGTGACTGAGTGGGATACCAGGTCATGGTGCCGGTGGCCTGGTTTCCCAGTGGGACAGCACTATAAAGTCGCCATGAGTCCGCAGTGTCACAAGTCGGTACCCGTCCTGATATGACGTTAGATGTTGCTAGGACGTAAAACAACAAACAAACAAAACTGGTTGCCTTCATCGTGATCCTGTACAATCTACGCGCTGTATAGTTGTTGAGCCTACTTCCAACAGAACGCTGACAATATTTTAGCACACCCACCACCCTCTTTTTTTAAGGACACAATGCCTACTGTGTAGGGGTCGGCTCGGGTGGCCTCCGAGGTCCCGGTGATCGGGCAAGGCACCCTCGACTTGGATGATGTCGAATAATGTCCTCTAGTTCTTGTTAACTAAACCTTCCTAATAATCTTTACAGATATGGACAAGTATACATATCAATGGACAGACACATCTGAGTTGGATTATGAGAACTGGGAACCTGGCGAACCCAGGTTGCCTTCCCTTTATCCATGTGTGCGTGCATCTGAGTCATTAGGGAAGTGGGAGACCGCTGAATGTGAAGACATGTATGGATTTGTCTGCAAAAAGGCTGTAAGAACCACTCCAGGTAAATTGCTTATGTTTGACATTCACTTGTATTGCTTTTGCCTTTGTTCTTGTTGGTCGGGTGAAAATTAAAGTTGCATAATTAAATACTGTATCTTTATTCAGTATTATTAAAGGTAATGTTAATGTACTTTTTGCTTATATTTTTGTATTTGTCTTTATCATTTTATGGTATTAGTTATGTATATATGTGTTATTTTGAACTTGGGAAAGTGCCTCATAAGTATTGTACTACTGTTTTCGCCTTTTTCATGCGAAATATTACTGATGTAAATATCAACTTGTATGTACAATGGTCATGTGAAGATAAATACTTTATTAGCGAAATAGCGAATGGTAGACAGGAAGTGTGAACACTTATTTGTCTCACATTTTTGCTTCAGTGCAAGTAAATAAGCAACACACAGAATAATTAGTAGCATGTGGTGAATAAGGGGTCAAATTTCCCTGGATCATCAGCCCATCCCTTTTCTAATCTGTTCTTGAATGAATTTATTGACTCAGCATCAATAACATTTTGTGGGAGACTGTTCCATATATTTTTGATCCTGTTTGAGAAACTGTGTTGCCTTAACTTTGAAATGGCTCTGGGTTTTATTAGTTTGAGAGTGGTTATTAGTAGTAGTAGTTGTTGTAGTAGGCCTACTTCGCTAAGACAGTAACTATGGTGATGTGAATCGTTGGGCTCGGAAACCATGACTATCTTCACTTATGAGTAATTTCGTGTCATTATATTTGTACTCATTATAATACCCGTTGTGTCATTTTTCCTTCCTCACATTTCTCGTCCTTCCTCCAGCCACTCCTGATGGTACGTACCTTTGATATGTCATTCACTATTATTGTTCATAAACCATCAATAGGCCTACTGCTCTAATTATGTAATTGTAGATATATAAATGACTGCAGATAAATTGGTATTGGAATAAAGGTATGGTAACATATTGTCAATTTTCTCAATGTTATAAATCATGTCAATTGTCAGTGACGGGTGCTAGCTGTGTGTCCTGGGTAAAAGCATCATTGCCATCAATGCATTGTTGCATGTCGGGATGGTTGTGCCGGTTGTAGAGGTTAGGTAACATGGAAGCATACTGAACTAGTGATCAGAAGTTGAGATTTAATTTTCCTTTTACTACCAGCCACAGTATTACCATGTATAGAAAACAGCTTTGAGTGCTTAGTACTATGGACATTACTGCATGAGAGCACCATGCACACACAAAACATACCAAGTAGGCACATCAAATGAGGTACAAGAGCATAAATATAATTTAAAAAGTAAAGATACAAATTCTCATCCCAGATCAACACTCAACACTCACTAAGATAAATAAATAAATATGTCAATACAACAGTCACCAATATTTACACACATGGGGATTGACGGGTCCTTGGGTGTGGGGGGGGGGGGGGAGCTGTGTGCACAGGAGAGTGATTGCGAGGACCCAGGTTTGGTGGTTGATGGGCCACCTACTTTTACTGCACTTCCTCTGACAGAACTGAAGGGCCAACCAGGCTTCAAGATTGGCCATTTATACATACAAAGTCTCCCCAACAAGATTAACCAGCTAAGGATAGACCTACCTGAGTCAGGATTTGATGTCTTCACAATATCGGAAACATGGCTCAACAGTTACATGGAATTTATTTTTAAAATGAGCTGCATACTGATACATTGAAATATGAGGACCTTAACCTCTCCAACTGCAACATCGAACAAAATGGGCAATTGTAATCAGACCTCACACCAAGAGTATACTCATCGGCAACATATATAGGCCTCCAGATGGCAATCTAAATGAAGGAATTGACCTTCTAAACGAATCCATGAGACAAATAACCGACATGGACAAATATGAGATACTCATACTATGAGACTTTAATGTGGATTACAATGAAAAGAAACAGACTCTGTGGGGAACAATGAAATAATTTGCTGCAGATCACGAGCTCCAGCAAATGATACACAAACCAACCAGGATAACCAGAACCTCTGACAAAACAATAGACCTAGCAGTCACCAATATTAAGCACTGCACCAATGCAGGAGTTATCAATTATAATATAAGTGACCACAAACCAATATACATACTAAAAAAGAAAATAAGGAATGACAAGAGATTTGCCACCTACTGGGGACGTTCATACCGAAACTGTGATCAGAGAGAATTGGAAAACTCACTATAGGAATTCAACCAAAGAGAGCTCCTAGTGGAACAAGACCCAAACAAATGCTGGGAAATGCTTAACGCAACAATAACAAAAGCAGCTGACATGCACTGTCCCCTAGTAGAGCTCAGTATTAGAACTAACATGGCTGGGTACCTTAAAGATGAACTAACAGAACTACAACAAGACAGAAACTACTTCAGACACAAATTTGAAATATCAAAAGACCCTGGTGATGAGTTCATAGCCAAATGTATGACCAGGAAAACAAGAAATGAAGTCAGAAAAGCCAAAGCAAGATCCCTCCAAGACCATCTAGACAAACATCGAAACAATGCCCAAAAATGCTGCCGTGTACACAAACAGATTGAACCAGCAAACCAGACCAAAATTAGTAATGAAGAATCTGGCAATGTGATACCTGATAACCTACTTCCTGAAGAAATCAATAACTATTTAATCGAGATAGGAGAAAGGTTAGCCAGTAAATTTAACCGAGTAACAGCCCAACAAAAATGTTACCAAGCCAAACTAAATAACCACAACTATGATCTCAAAGAAACATCTTGTGATGAAATCTTAGACAGAACAAATCAAATATCATCCTATAAATCGTCTGGTATAAAAGACATGAGTACTGCCCTGATAAAGATGGCAATAACAACATTAATTAGGGAATTCACACATATGTATAACTTAATAATTAAAACAGGCATCTTCCCCGATGCATGGAAAGTAGCTACAGTCACCCCAATCCCCAAGACCAATAACCCAAGATACTGCGGTGAACTGTGACCAATTTCAATCCTCCCACTTCCCAGAAAAATTATTGAACAGATTATACATGATCAAGTTAAAGCATTCCTTGAATCATCCAACTATCTGACCTACCAGCAAAATGGATTTAGGAAAAAGAAATCCACAAGAGGGGCTCTGGCATCTCTACTGGATGAACTTTTGGGCAACATGGATCAAGGTGAACTAACAATCACTGTCTTCCTTGATTTCAATTAGGCATTTGATACAATTGACCATGAGTTCCTGATGCAGAAAGTAGCAAGAGCTAGGCAACAAAGCATACAATTTCTTCACAAATTATCTCAAGAACAGGATGCAGGGTGCAAAACTGAACAACAATGAGTCCACCACCCATAGGGTCAAGACCGGGGTGCCACAGGGCTCCACCCTAGGACCCCTACTATTCCTAATGTTTATTAATGACCTACCACTAGTATCTGAAAGAGCAACATTTGACTGATGACACAGTGCTCACGGTACACGATAGAGATCTTGTGGCAGCTGCAGCCCAGACAAAAATGGTGCTAGATAAGGTGAATACATGGTGCCATGAAAATAAACTAACAGTAAATAGTGCCAAGACAGAGTATGTGATGTATGGGATGAAAATGAGAAAAATAAGAGCTCCTCAAATCCAACTACAAATGGGTGGAACCTTACTTTGTGAAGTGGACTCCTACAAATACCTGGGCACAACTCTTGACTCCACACTAAATGGGAATCAAACACTGGCACTAAAAGTGACAACTTTTAGGAAATTATAGATTACAATGACATCATATATGAGCTCTTAACAAAACTAATGTGTGTACGCCAGTGGCGTTAGACACAACACTACAGGCTGTAGCTGTTCGTCTGACGCTGCATAAGACTGTAACTCTCTGTTCCATTTACATTCCTCCGAGCTCTGTTCTCACTTTACAAGAACTGGACGCCCTTGTGGACCAGTTACCGTCCCCATATTTACTTATGGGTGACTTTAACGGCCACAACCCATTATGGGGGGGGGACAATAGGAACGCTAAAGGCAAGAGAATTGAGGACCTTGTGGCCGCTCATGCTCTGTGTGTATTGAACGATGGTTCATACACATATTTGCATCCCGGCTACGGAACATATTCCGCCATCGATCTCAGCATTGTAGAACCAGAACTGGCGCTGGACTTTTCGTGGAGGGTCTGGGATGACCTCTGCGGGAGCGACCACTTCCCAATTATTCTTAATTGTGGGGGGGCATCTCCCATAGAGCGAGAGAGGAGCTGGCGGCTTTGTAAAGCCGACTGGCCCACCTTCCAGACCCTATGTTGCGAGAAGTTCACTCCAGACATCAGTGACATCGATGCCTTCACTGAGATGCTGAGATGGATCGCGGAGAAAACTGTTCCGAAGACCTCGGCAACTCCCAAGCGTTTGACGCCTCCATGGTTAGATGACGGCTGTAGGAGGGCTATTAAGGAACGAAAGAAAGCTCAGCGTAAATTCCACAGGAGACCGACTGCTGAAAATCTGGCGCTCTTTAAAATTCTGCGCGCTCGCGCTCGCAGAACAATCAAAGAAGCGCGGAGGCAGTGTTGGAGACAATTTGTTTCTAGCATCACCATGCACACGCCGTTGGGCAAAGTATGGACAATGATCAGAAGAATCAAACGAAGGGGAGGTGATTCTTCTGTAGTCCAGCACTTGAAACACAATGGCACCATTCTCACATCACTCGACGAAATAAGTGAAGAATTGGCTCGCACCTTTGCTGGAAACTCGTCTTTGGCAAACTGCCTCCCGGGCTTTCGGGTGGTCAAGGAACGCCAAGAGCAAAAGCTCTTGGACTTTTCTTCCGATGGCGAGGAGCACTACAACTCCCCATTCAGTATGGATGAGTTGAGGTGTTCTTTGGAAAGCTCGCATGACACAGCAGTTGGACCTGATGGAATTCATTATCAATTTTTGAAACATCTCCCTGAACATGGACTGAGACTGTTGCTTCAACTCTTCAACAACATCTGGGAGTCGGGTGTCGTCCCCGCCTCTTGGCGGGAGGCGACAGTAATACCGATTCCCAAACCTGGTAAAGACCAGAGTGAAGCCCACAACTATCGTCCCATAGCCCTTACAAGCTGCATCTGTAAAACCATGGAGCGCATGGTAAACAACCGCCTCGTCTGGCTACTGGAGTCAGGACACCACCTGTCCAACCTTCAATGTGGCTTCAGACGGGGCCGCAGCACCCTCGACCATTTGGTGTGCATGGAGACCTTCATAAGAGATGCTTTCCTTAAGAAGGAGCACGTTGTGGCTGTCTTTTTCGACCTCGAAAAAGCCTATGACACAACGTGGCAGCATGGCATCATGGAGGATCTTCATGCGATTGGCCTTCGTGGCCACTTGCCAATTTTCATCAGGAACTTTCTAGCCTTCAGGCATTTCCGCGTCCGTGTCAAGACTACCTATTCCCGCCTACACTCACAGGAACTAGGAGTACCTCAAGGCAGCATACTGGCCGTGACCTTTTTCGGGGTCAAGGTCAATGGTATTGCTGCTGCTGTAAAGCAGGGGGTCTCCTGTAGTCTTTTCGTGGACGACTTTGTTTTATATTACAGCGGTGCTAACATGAATGTCATAGAGAGACAGCTACAACCAAGCATAAATGGGATCCATCGATGGTCAGTTCTGAACGGTTTCAAATTTTCCAAGACCAAAACAGTCTGCATGCACTTCTGCCTGCTGCGTAGAATGCATGCGGAACCGGAGCTGACCCTGGATGGGGATCCCATTAAAGTCGTTGAGAAAACCAAATTTCTGGGCCTCATTCTCGACGCAAAACTGTCTTTTGTGCCACATATAAAGTACCTGAAAACAAGATGCCTGAAAGCGCTGGATATTCTGAGGGTGCTGTCCAGCTCAGAGTGGGGAGCGGACAGAGATGTTCTGCTCTCCGTGTACAGAACCTTGGTTCGTTCACGAGTGGATTATGGCAGCATAGTATATGGTTCCGCAAGGAAATCATATATTGGGCTGCTAGACACGATCCACCACCAGGGACTGCGCTTGGCCCTTGGGGCCTTCCGCACCTCACCAGTTCAGAGCCTTTATGTCGAAGCCAATGAACCATCACTTAATAACAGGAGAATCAAACTGGCCATGCAATATGTAGTCAAGATAAAAACTAATGCATTGAATCCTGCACACAATTGTCTATTCGAGCAACATGACGAATCCAGGTATGAAGCCAGGCCAAATTACATCCGGCCACTGAGGCTCCGAATGAAACCTCATTTGGAGGCCTTATGCGTGGATTTGGACGTGTTGGAGGATGCCAAAGTCCCAGAACATCCCCCGTGGTCGTTGAGAAAGCCATCGGTTATCCTCCGACTCACGGAACTGAGGAAATCTGGGACACATCCACTCGAGTACAAAGGACTGCATGCAGAGATTCAAGGCCAGTTTGCAGACCACCTCTCCATATACACTGATGGTTCGAAAGACCAAAGCCGGGTAGCTGCTGCGGCAGTCTGCCGACGGGAAAAATTTGGTGTACGTTTGCCCGATCAGAGCTCGATTTTCACTGCAGAGGCCCGAGCACTCCTTCTCGCTTTGGAGTGTATCGAGGTATCCAACCACACTAACTATGTTATATACAGTGATTCCTTCTCTTGCCTCCTGGCTGTTGCTGGACTGAAAACGAATCACCCTATTCTAGCAACGGTCATTTATAAAATGAACCAACTGACAACAGATGGGTATGATATCCACCTGTGCTGGGTGCCTGGCCATGCTGGCATACAAGGAAACGAACGAGCTGATCGGGCTGCGAAGAAGGCCCTGAACTGTGATCTTGAACCGTGTCTGATCCCTCACTCTGATCTGAAACCACTAATAGCCACCCACATAAAATCCAAATGGCAACATGAGTGGGATGAAAACATTAATAAACTTAAAGAAATTGAACCATCTGTGGGAAAGCCACCACAGACTCATGCGGGAGGTCGGCGGGACCAAGTGGTCCTTAGCCGCTGCCGTATTGGCCACTCGTGGCTTACACATGCTTTTCTGCTCAAGGGGGAACCTCCCCCTGAATGTATTGGGTGTCAGTCCCCACTGACACTCAAACACATTTTACTAAGTTGCGTTGATTTTTTGGCCCTGCGCCAACGGTTCTACACTGCAGGCAGTATGCATGACCTTTTTACTAAGGTAAAACAGGAAAACATTTTAGCCTTTTTGAGGGCAGCTGGACTGTACCACCTTATATAGTTTACTAAATGGATTCTATTAATTATTAATGAAACTTTTCTTTTTCTATGGGAATTTGTTTCCCTTGACCACAGATATATGATTGTGAGCTTTCTAATTTAATTAGTGTCTATTGGCACATAATTGATTGTCTGCTTTTACATGTAAAAGCGATGGTTTGAACAAAAAACAAACATTTCTCGCCATGAATATGGCCTATGCTGCCGACACGGCGTAAAGCAACCACCAATCAATCAATCAACTTAACAAAACAACAAAAGATCAAACTGCAAAGAATTCAGAACTGAGCACTGAGAACAGTTTATCAAGGCAAGGCACTCAGTGTGGCTGAACTGCACAAGAAAGCTAAATTGGATACTCTCTCAGAATGAAGGGACCTACAGCTGATGGCACTAATGCACAAACGTGCAAAAGACGAAAAATTCATTGACCGCACAAATAGAATAATAAGAAGAGGAGCCTCCACTCTGCTCAATGTACCACACCCTTCAACAACAAAATATATCAGAGCACCAATCTATAAAGGTAAGGTCATGTGGAATGACCTCCCTATCAGAGTCAGAGAAACACAAATAATACTTGCCTTCAAAAATGCATATAGAGCCCACCTGGATATTCAGGCCCTTGAATGACCACTGCAGTAATTACTAGCAAAGCCCCTGAGCTCCCGCCACCCCCTGCATCCTCACTTGCTCTCATGTGGGTTTCCCCCCCCCACCACCACCCACCCCAATGGGCCCCCTCCCCTGTCACCACCCTTAACCATCATGAACAAACCATCAACACACTGAACAACCTACACAACTATCAACCTGTTTAAACACATTGAACATTGTATAAGACAGACAAAATGGCTTGTCAACTATAAACTTACCTTCTTTATAAGAGAAAAAATGTAACCCTCAACGATTGTTTGAGTTGCCCCGAGTATACACTTTATACTCGGTGCTGCTCCCCATTTTTGCATGAACTACAGTGACTGGTGCTGTACATTATGCAGCAGGAGCCACTCCCTTAATTCTACAGGATCGGTGATGTAACTAATACCCCAGATAGCACACAGCCGTCGGCCCAACGTCGGCCCGACGGCGGCCGCTCTGTCGGCCCGACGGCGGCTGCCGCCGTCGGGCCGACGTTGTTTTGTCCAACCTCCCGCCGTCGCGCCGATGGCGAAAACCGCCGATGAGCCGACGGCGACAAACGCCGTCGGGCTGACGTTGTTTTGTCCAACCTTCCGCCGTCGACCCGACGGCGGCTGCCGCAGTCGCGCCGACAGCGAAAACCGCCGACGAGCCGACGGCGACAAACGCCGTTGGGCCGACGTTGTTTTGTCCAACCTTCCGCCGCTGACTCGACGGCGGAAACCGCTGACGAGCCGACGATTCAAATCATATTAAGACGAATAATTCCATTAATACATCCTAATAAATTACAATAAATTACAAAACTTTTACGTCGGCCCGACAGCGACAAACGCCGTCGGGCCGACGTTGTTTTGTCCAACATCCCACCGTCGACTCGACGGCGGCTGCCGCCGTCGACCCGACGAGCCGAGAAGACACTGTCACTCTAGTGTCAATACGTACAGGGTAATTCAAATCGTATTAACACGAATAATTCCATTAATACATCCTAATAAATTACAAAACTTTTACAAAATAATCTACACATATTAATAAACAAACCAGTAAAATAATTCCTTAAAATTCCTCCGATTTTTGGAGTTATTTGTAGAAAAAGAACGCTGCTCAACGATCGCACGTGGTCCGGTGGAGATTTGAAGTAAACAAACCGTATTCAAATCGTATTAACATGAATAATTCCATTAATACTTCGTAATAAATTACAAAACTTTTACAAAATAATCTAAACATATTAATAAACATACCTGTTAAATAATTCCTTAAAATTCCTTGTATTTCTGGAGTTACTGGTAGAAAAAGAACACTGATCAACAATCGCACGTGTTCCGCGGGCGACTCGAGTAAGCAAACCGTATTCAAATCGTATTAACACGAATAATTCCATTAATACTTCGTAATAAATTACAAAACTTTTACAAAATAATCTAAACATATTAATAAACATACCTGTTAAATAATTCCTTAAAATTCCTTGTATTTCTGGAGTTACTGGTAGAAAAAGAACACTGATCAACGATCGCATGTGTTCCGCGGGCGACTCGAGCCGGATTCCAAATTTAAAGAACTGCGCATGCGCGGCCCACCACCGTCGGCTCGACGGTGGCTCGACGGTGGATCAAATGTGGATCAAATGTGGAAAATGAATGCAAACCTGCGGCGGCCCACCACCGTCGAGCCGACGAAGGCCCGACAGTGAATCAAAAGTGGAAAGGGATTGAACCCTAACGTCGGCCCACCACCGGCGGCCCGACGGTGGCCCGACGGTGACTCAAAAGTGGAAAGGGATTGAACCCTAACGTCGGAACACCACCGGCGGCCCGACGGTGGCCCGACGGCTCAAAAGTGGAAATGGATTGAACCCTAACGTCGGAACACCACCGTCGGCCCGACGGTGGCCCGACGGTGGCTCAAAAGTGGAAAGGGATTGAACCCTAACGTCGGAACACCACCGGCGGCCCGACGGTGGCCCGACGGCTCAAAAGTGGAAATTTGGATTGAACCCTAACGTCGGCCCAGCACCGGCGGCCCGACGGTGGCCCGACGGTGGCTCAAAAGTGGAAAGGGATTGAACCCTAACGTCGGAACACCACCGTCGGCCCGACGGTGGCCCGACGGTGGCTCAAAAGTGGAAAGGGATTGATACCCAACGTCGGAAATCAACCGGTGGCCCGACGGCGGCCCGACGGTGGCTCAAAAGTGGAAAGGGATTGATACCCAACGTCGGAAATCCACCGGTGGCCCGACGTCGGCCCGACGGTGGAAAGTCGATCGCGACGGTGCGACCAATAGCCGACGTCGGCCCGACGGCTGTGTGCTATCTGGGACAGCACTGATCAAACTTAGATCATTTAGACTGTCAATTCCAATAGTAAGATGGCCGAAGACCAGTGCTCCGCCGCTGACAAATGTCATATTCAGATGAATAAATACTTTACCACAAACAAACAAAAACACAAATAATTATGCTGGCTATATTTCGATATTTGATACCTGTCATTTCTAACACACTAATTACTCAACTCACTAAATCCTGGGCATTTTATAGCCCTTAGTGTGCATTTATTCATTCACTAAATCCTAAACAGACTTGTCTGGTAAAAATATATAGTGTTGCGCTGCTGTAAGAATGTGGGTATTCTGAGTTCTACTGGTCCCTCAGTAGGGACTGGTGTGGTGGTTTCAGCGTGTTCCCGTGCTCAGACGTGTCCCGTTGCTTCTGCGCATGCGCGGATTTCGCATAAACTCGGATCACCCGAGACACTTATTGGTGCATGCGCACATCCTACAATGTCGGGTCGAATAATCTAATACGGTTCTCCGCGCTCGGGTGGAGAATTTTTTTTTTTTTTTTAATAGCCGATAAAAAATACAGCAAAATAGGATTTAAAGTATTTTATGATGGCCTAGTTTACCTATATTTCCATTTAATTAATCTAAGTTATTCTTTTTTGGCACATGGCACGTGTATTTGTCGATTCCACTCGGCGTGTTCTATTTGAAATTCTGACGACTGGGATGACCCGAGTCGCCCGGGTAGTGTTAATCGATTACGGCCATATTTATTAGATTCTGACGCATGCGCAGAAGCGAGGGACACGTCTGAGCACGGGAACACGCTGAAACCACCACACCGGGGCTAAGGCCCAGCACGTCAGGTCGCAGCTACAGCTTACAATACACGGTCGAAGGTGGCAGAGGAGTAGATAAAAGATTCAGTCCTATCCATAGTAGGGGTGAATGACAACCCAGCCTAAATCTAAGCAAAAACCACCTTGGTATGAATCAACTATAAACAAGTTTTGGAGGCCCTTGTTCCAGCGCTCAGTGTTTATCTATATTAGTTTACAGGGGAAGAACTAGGGAGAATGTAAAATAAACAAGATGGCGGCCACTGGATGCTCTCGATTCCACTTTTAAAGCATATTAACCTATATGATTTAATCAGGTTAACACTTCAAAAGTAGCATGTCATTATAGATGAGCATCTCAGCAATATATTTAGCATATTAGACTGTGAATTATACGTATGGGTTATATTCATAACCCCATCGCATCAGTCTCCCGGCACTTTCTAAGGTTGTTTACATTAGCAGTCATGTCACAGAGACAGTGCTGCGGGAGTAACATGGGAAGGGAAGTAGCGTGTGGTGGTTATAGGTGCAAAATGATAAGATAGAGCTGGGAGGGGAGACCATCACCAACTTCTACCTGTAAACTGAAGCTATGACTCAGCGTGCAAGATGTTAGCTTCAGAGACCAGCGGAACTTGGAACGCGCGTCTTGTCAAAGTGCTCAAATTAGAATGATGTCTTTGTACTATAGGCCCCAAATGCCGAAATAGAACTAAGGGCCTACAGCTGAAATGCAGACGCATACACCAAAGTTAATTCGTCATGTTTTCACATAATACAAGTTATGGTGCTGTCACATTACAATGCTTCTCGCCAACGCGAGTCGACGTATGTGATTTTTTGGCGCAACGTCGGGATACGTCAGGAAGTGTTAGGCGCGCGTTGGTATTCGTTGATCTATGGTGATGGTCGGCGGCGCGCGTTAGGGGATCAGCGAAGTTTTGTGCTTGCACAAAACTTTCGACGTGCCACAACGCACGGGTACCAACGTTATGGCGACGTTAGGGGCACGTCGAGATACGTTAGATGCGCTGGAATAACGTTATGCGAATGCTAGGCACACGCCGCCTGAACGTGAGGCTCGTTACCACACATTGCGCCAAACATTTTTAGTTTTTTTTCTCACGCGTCGGTATACGTTACCACAATGTCAGCCGCATGCTACCAATACATTGCGCTGACGCCGAAAAGTTTAACGTCTCTCGACGATTAAAAGTGATTTTGCGCGTTGGCGGCGCACCGGCGAGAAGCGTTGTAATGTGACAGCACCATTTACTTCAAACTGAAGTAAGGTGGATAATAGCAATCAATCTATTATATATTTACCTAAAAGTAAAATGGCAGAAACTCAAAACCATATTGGACGATGCATATTTTTAATTGCTGGACATTAGGAAGTAATGCAATATTAGTCCATATTTGAAGGAGAATTAAATACAACACTCAAAAGCAATTGCACAACTATCATCTAGGGCATACATCTAGAAGTACATATATGACAGGGACCTAGTTTGAACATGTTGAATTCCTTCATCCTGGTAATGGCTTAGTTCACTTCCTCTCCACCAGATGGACTGACTGGCGGCCAGGTGGCCGGTGTGGTGATTGGAACTCTCCTGGGTGTAATGCTCCTCGTCTTCATCATACTCTCCATACTGACGCAGCAAAAGATCATCACTAACCCCATGCAAAGGAACCCGTTCAGCAGCAGAAGCAATTACAAAGAAACAATCTAGCTGCCTACTTCTGGTGCACGCGTTAGATCTACCCTTATTCTTTTTATTTTTTTTATTTTTTTTTAAATTGAGGCTGTATTTATACTGTCCATAGCATATAAGCCCGGGTACCCAGGCTTGTTTTCAATGCTGGCCAGTTGTAGTGTTGGTGTTATCTTACCACACAGTAGCTGCTGATAAGGTATTTGATTCCTGCATTTCAGTAGCAGATAGATAATTGGTTGGTATGGTTAGTAGCCTATGTTAGTTTTTTTTTTAATTTTCTTGGCATATATGTATTTATGTTGTCTACTCTTATTACTAGACTAGCCTACTCCTATTTACATATCATAGGCTTGTACGTAATTCAAAACCATGAATCTGCAAATTTAATATTCTCCATAAAGCAGCAATTATATATATATATAATACAGAACGGTGGTTAAGTTTTAGGGTCGTTCAATTGTACTCCGATGATGCTTCGTCATGTATAGGTTTTTAATAGCATGGTGCGTTTCCTTGCCTAAAGTACACATTTCATATTAATTTTGAATTTCCAAAAAAAAAAAAAAATTCATATTAATTTTGATGGTTTGTACTAACTTTGGTCACTTTGACCAGACTGTCATTATGACCGCCTTAACACAATATTGGTCCAGGGGTTGATGCGGAGCCTAGCTTTAAATCATGTGTGGCTATTTTGTTATATAATTCTATATTTGTATGATTGTTTAACTCTGAGAACTATTCATATACAGGTTGTTGAGACTCAGAGAGTGACCAAGAGATCTAATTAACTCCCAATTAAGATACACTCCTAATTTTAATGTGAATATGCAGTTACTTTGATACTACGACGCTTACCTTATCAAATGGCACTAGTGCCGTGTGAAGACATCTCATTTACAAATAACAAAAGTAAACAGTACATGCGCAGTGAATACGAAAGATATCATTAATAAGTCCACCGATGTGTATTCAGTAAACATGTGAATGGCGATATGTGTGTAAAATCATGTATTTCAATAATAATAATAATAATAAGTGAAATTATAATGTGTGCCCATATATATATATTAAATTTAAGCAGATTTATTACAACATGAATGTAGTGGTTGCAATTTAACGGTCGTTGCAGTAGCTAGCTTTAGGGCTGTTGGTAAATACTTCACACGCAGGTTCAAATATCACCCAATATATGCTTGAGATGGTGTCGCATTCTATTTAATGGATTTGAATTGTTAGATTTAGGTTGAGTGAGTACGTAAGGATACACCTTTAAGTGGCAAATTTGCTGGTATTATTTGTTACTATTAAAACTAACCATGGACTTATTCCTCCAGTGCGACTGACACAGGGCCCGTATGCATGGGCAGCTTTTGGTGTTACAGCCTGATACCGTTTAGCTATCACCGATGTCGGGAAGTGTGTCAAGCGGTATGCAGGACCGCGTACATTATAGCTAAACGTGAAGTTATTTATAGATTTGGGAAATCCCTTGATTCGACAATATGAATAACGCCGCCAATGCAGCAGTGGCATTAATATAGGTTTGAATTTAGGGTTAATTGGATTAAATTTCACTTATGGCATATGTAATTCTGTTAAATATGACAGCATTTAATAGATTTAGGCCTAATATATTGCCGCCGATATGACGGCGGCAGCCATGTTTAGTTGACGTTGGACAGTATGGATATCAACGTCCATGCGGCAGCGGCGATTTGTTTACTTACATTCGTCGATTCGAAAATATTAATATCGCCGCCGTTGCGGCGGCACCGTTAATCTCGCTTCGATTTTAGGTTTAATTTAATAAAATTTCACTATTTGACTATGTAACTCTGTTAAATATGACAGCATTGAATAGATTTGGCCCTAATCGGTACCTAACACCTCCTGTAAATCAGCTATGGAATGGGTTTACCATAACCTAGTTTAGGCTTGTGGTGTTAGGCCTAACACTGCTCCATGCATACCGACTTTTCGGCGCTAAACCAGAAATCCCGTCTAAACGCGTTTTGGCTCGCTAACACTGCTTCATGCATATGGCCCCAGGTCCACATCGGCTAGGACGAGGATGCCACAGGTGGCGCCACCAATACAGTGTTGGGTCTTACGGAGTATAGCAATAATAATAATCCCCTTATCTATCTTTATAATTGCATAATGCTTTATGCATCATATAAAGCCATGTTCACACGGGGAATGTAAATCGATTCGTAGAAAGCGACTTGCCTAGTTCGACACACATTTCGCGTGTGAACGGGCGTCTGAGTCGAATTAGGGCTGAATCGATTTCTGTGATGCGCATTCTGTAAACCACCTCTCGAGGTAGTTTACGTGAGTCGATTTCTGTGAAGCGATTTATTTTGCCAGTGTGAACCCAACCGACTTGCTTGAGGCGGATTAAGGACGTGACAGTCGAGACCTGAGTTTGTTGACTTTCCGGTAAATTTGCTTTATGAACCTGCTAGAGGTGCACATATATTTTTTTCATCATTTATTTTTTGGGTTTCACTGCCCAGCAGAAGTTTTGACCATTCCAAACCAATACGATTCAGTTAATACATATCTAGGTCGAACCCACTCTCTCGTGGTCACGTCGCCTAACCGAAAACTGGCGCTGGTCAGACTGGACTTGCTCATGCGCAGATATCCACTTACGCCTTCAAGCGCTGCCCGTGTGAACGGGCGGCTAAATCGCTTCATATAAATCGATCTGTCTAATTCGCTTCACATTTTGCCCGTGTGAACACGGCTTAATACTAGAAGCAGCATGAAACTACACAAAATAAAACACAATGCAGTAATACTAGTATATGTGTGTTTCTTTCTTTAAATCCTGGTGAATTAATTGAATTGTGCACACATTTGAGCAATCAGTAAAACGTCTATGTAGAATGCTTTCCAGAACATGACATTCAATTCTAAAGAGCAATGCTATTTTCATACACATATGTCAATTACTTCCTTCATCCATCCACAGATGTACCATTGCCGTGAGATACAGACATGTTGGCCAGCAATATCATTGTCACGTGACGCACATCCGCAATGGTCTGGTTGGCATAAAACGTAGTAGAATTGATCATTTTCCTAACGTTCAAACTAGCAAAACATTCAAATTCACGGAATCTTAGCTCAGTGCTTTTGTCACTCTGTACCCAGCCATTGATTCCAAAACATTGAAAATAGATAGATAAATAAAAGCCACGGAACCCTATACTAATTCTGATCCAGTTTCAAGTGGTTTGTGATAATAGAAGCCAAATACAGGGAAGAAATGCAAACAGTGTTAAATAAGCATGCCGGTGTTGCGGATTCCGAGGGACACCAGTTTGCGAGGGACACATCGCTTCTGCACATGCGTCAAAATCGAACAGCATCATCACTAACCTTATAAATTGAAAATAATGTTTTTGGTAAAGATGTTTTCTATATGTGTACCAAACGATTTGTTTCTAGATAGTGTAATTTTAGAGATATTTGACTTCTTGTGTATTTTCTGTATGAAGATTGCTCACGGCCATTGACAATGCCTTGAGTTTGACAGTACGCGCAGTGCAAAATGTTAGTTTTATTCAAAATTAATAGAAATCAAGAACCCTAACCATATAAATTTAATATAGTCTTTATGGTAAAGATGTTTTCTATATGTGTACCAAGCGATTTGTTTCTAGATGGTGTAATTTGGGAGATATTTGACTTCTTCTGTATGAAGATTTGCTCACGGCCGTTAACAATGCATTTGAATGGAAGTGTCCCTGGCAAACTGGTGTACCTCGGAATCCGCATCACCGGCGAATATTAAATAGCATTTCTTTATATATTCATATAGCTGATTGCGTGGCGTATAACTTGTTATTCCGATATTACATTTTGTTGTTGTTGGTATATTAGTTGTTTAAGCAGGGGAAATTTCAGTCGCAGGCGATTGGTCTTCCTCATTCCACTGCTCCTTGCCCTATCCTAATAATGCCGAGCGCCTGGCTAGGAAGCAACAAGTATCAATTTTTAAGTCATTGGTTTGACTCGACCAGGATTCGAACCCACGACCCCACGATCTACCACACGGGAGACGGACGCTCTAACTCATTTGGCCATGCTGTCTTGCATGCATTTAAGCAATATATTTACATGAACACCTGCTTAAATTAATTAATTAAAAGTTTCGTCATAGGGGCAATAATTGGTATTTAGAAAACAATCCTTCTGAGTGAGCAACGCAAGAGGAGGCGGGGCATCCGGTTACAAACACCGCCCTCCGGGGGGGGGGGGGGCAGGTCAGGAGGAAGTCTGAATATTTATTTCACTCTGAGCATTTATACTGGTATAATTCGCTTCACTCTGACAAGAGAGACAAGAGGAAGATGAACTTTGAACAGTTTATTAAATAAGAAATAGTAATTATCAATCAGGACCTGTGAGGCTAATCGAGTGGGTGACAGTGCAGGGGCGACAATGCAGTGATGATAGGATCCATCTGAATTGTTCAAAGTGGATGAGGAGAGGTTAATCAGCGCTCACCCAATAAGAGAGCGAGCACTGATGGAGCCTCATGTACTTGGAGTGACGAGAGGTAAGTCTCGAAGATGTGACTCTTCCAGGTGCCTGCTTGGAGGAGGGCTGGGAGGGAGAGCCCTGATGCATGGCAGGCCTGAGCAGCTCCTCAACGCAGGCTGTGCAGTGTGACAGGCCTGTTAAGGTGCAGAGCAGCAGTAGTCGCAGCTCGTAAGGTTCTTGTAAGGAGCTTGATGGTGAGGGGAAGATGGGAGGGGAGAAGGAAGGCAGGGTCGTTAGGGCAGGATTGACCATGGCGAAGTAGTTATTCCAAGCTCGGAGAGGGCAGCAGGCGGAGGCAGAAATTCGGGGCAGGCGGTAGAGGACGGGGCAGGAGGAAGTGGAACGAGTCTTAGTCGAACGGACTTTGACATATATAATGCAGAGGAGGAAGCAATTACTGAGATCTCATAGGCATTAAACACATCGTGATTACCAGGGAATGAGGAGATCCAAATCTTGACAGAGCTGTAATAATTTAATACTGCTCCTGGGGATTGGATGGTAGAAGAGAGGAGGAGGAAAGAGAGGAGGTCAGATATACTCGGGAAGAGCAAGGAGGCTGCATGCTGCCTACAGAACTGCAGGGAGCGCTTGAGATGAGCGCACTTATTCTGCCATGTGCGAGCTGCGAGGGTACTCTTGTAAGGAGCTAGTAGGCTGGCATGGTGCTTCATCGTGTAGCCTGGAAGATAGAGGTAGACAAAGTACTATCTTCCAGGCTGAGTGGAATTACAAATAAAAATCAAGTATAGTCAAGGCAAGGGTTACTGTTACTTCTTTGAGATTCATGATATTACATAATCATTCGGCTCTCCTCTTAAGGTTATTATCAGAGAAAGAGCGGCTTAGCGCATCCGCGAGTATTAGTTCTTCGCCTGACTTATTTATTATGTCTGGCTTGCAGTTATGCATGGCAGCTAATAACCAGAGTTGTCTCTCACATGTACAAAGAATCTTCTTTTTTCCTTTCCCTGAAGGAAGGACTTGCTGAGAGGGAAGGTTATCTGTATTCACAGTGATTACAAAATTACATGGATCAGGCGGGGAAAATACTCCACCCAGGTTGCCTCTCCTGATGAGAGCTGCCTAAAGTTATCTTCTCTAGTAATGTACATGTGTGGTAGAAGCTGCATGCATTTTGGCTTGACGAGGACTCCTTGGCGGTCCAGGGAGCATGTCCGGATGCCGAGCCTCGCGCCGATGCCTAGCTCATAGGGAGCGGCTGTGACCCGTCTGACCAGAGGCGGGCTCTGGTGACAGGAGCGGTGGAGAGGGAGAGTGCCTGGTCTGATGTTGGAGGGGGCGGGTGACGGCAAGGACAGTGGGCTGAGGGGGCATGGTAGGGGAGACTGGCTCGAGCCAGGTGTCGGAGACCTCTTTTCAAGCGCCCTGAATCTAACTGCCAAAACTCCATTCATTCTCCTTGATTCCCTTCTCAGCCTGCATATCTCCTCATGCTCTGACTCGGCATGTGAGGAAAGTCAAGCTTTCCCCGAGGCGGGGTCCGAGGAAGTTTGACCCGGTGAATCCTGAATGGCTGCCAGGTCACACGAGGAGTGAGTCACCCGAAGCGGCTGAGACTGGCTATGTTGTTGGGAAAGGGGTGGCCTCCCTCATGTTTCCGTATCAGAGGCATAGCGTTGGTGCAAGTAAGTAGGAAGCGAAGTCGAGAGGTAAAGCCGCGGTGCAAAGCGAGGAAGACAGAAATAGAACAGCCTCTTTCGCAAATTACGCATGTTAGCCTCGCCAACATGCTTAATGCGTTATACATCACATATACCACTGAGCTAGTGCAGTGTGGAGCTCCCTGGGACGTCCCTTGCCTGAAGTAGGGTGAATGACCAATAGCACTCCAGACATTATTACACGTGATAACAGGTTCATCACCATATATATATATATATATATTTGATATATATATATGATATATATAATATATATATCATCAATCCTTTAAAAACGAGTGTCATTGGGACACCACAGATGACATTTTTTGCAACCAGTTTCTCAACTGTTCTCTGTTCTTCATTGCCATCCGGGACTTACCGAACTCGAGGTCTCTCCATTCCTAAATGCTGTCTTCCCACCTCTTCCTTTGTTTGCCTTGACTTCTTGCCCCTTTAATTGTGCCGTGCAGCATTCTCTCGGTACTTCTTACTAATACTATACATTATTTACTTCTTTTTTTAAATTCTTAGCTCACACATAATACAAAGTAGCCCTACTGTGCTTACTAAAGCCGTGTTCACACACACAACTTTAGGGCGAACTAGATAAGGCGAACTAGATGAGGTGAACTAGGAGCGGTTTAAGACGGAAATCGATATCTGCGCATGAGCAAGTCCATACTAACCAGCGCCAGTTTCAGTTAGTCGATGTCACCACGAGAGAGTGTGGGTTCGGCCTAGATATGTATGGACTGAATCGTATTGGTTTGGAACGGTCAAAACTTCTGCTGGGCAGTGAAAACCTTAAAATAAATCATGAAAGAAATATATGTGCACCTCTAGCAGGTTCATAGAGCAAATTTACCGGAAAGTCAACAAACTCAGGTCTCGACTGTGATGTCCTTAATCCGCCTCATCTAAACCGCTACTGTCCACACAGGCAATATGGGCCGACTTAAGTTAGATCGCTTCATATAACCTACCTCACGACGGGGTTTACTTGAAGCAAATTAGTTGAGGCGAATCAGCCCTAATCCGCCTTAGGGTCGCGTCCACATGGCGAATGTGAGCCGAACTAGACAAGGCGAATGTGAGCCGAACTAGACAAGGCGAATTAGTTGAGGCGACTTAACTCCTATGTGTGAACACGGCTTTAGTCTCCCTCCGTTGCTGGTGTCTCAAGAATATTACACCTGCAGTGGTAATCAGGCTGGTAATATTATAGTTCATACATCAGCTACCAAGTACTGACACTAGACAGAAGGACACTGTAGGCCTGCTCTTAATGCAATAAATGTGAGCGCGCTAGCCTCAGAGAACTATTGGTGTGAAAACATCAAGCAGAGGCTTAAATCCTCGCGTTACTGTTCGCCGTGTGTTGATTGATGTGCGTGGTTACGCTGCGCCCATTGAGTAAGTCTATGACGTCCCACATAAGGAGACCTAGACTACTCTCAGGGGTAACAGTACTAACACACAGGTATATCGACAGTGCCACGCCTATTGGGCTCACGGGTGAATGCGATCACCACCCCACCACCACCACCACCCTTGAGTACTGTGCGCCACCTTGCGGTTGATTGTAGAGCAAAAACGTGCCCAATGAAAATGGTTGGTGCTTTTAAGCCAGGTCTTATTAATCCTGTCACAAAATATCACAAAGACACTTAAATCTTAATCATTATAGGCGGATGTTCTCCTACTCATGCTCCTCCTCCCCCTCCTCCCCCTTCGTCATCCTCCCCGTCCCCTTCCCCTTCTTCCTGCACCTCCTCATCCTCTTCAACACCTCCTCCCCCTCATCCTCCTCTCTCCTCCCTCTTCATTATCTCCTCCTCCCCCTTCACCACATCCTCCCCCTCATCCTCCTCTCTCCTCCCCCTTCACCACCTCCTCCCCCTCCTCGTCCATTTCCTCCCCCTCCATCACCTCCTCCTCCACCATCACCTCCTCCCCCTCCATCACCTCCCCCTCCATCACCTCCTCCACCTCCCCATCACCTCCTCCCGCATCACATCCTGCATCATCACTTCCTCCTGCGTCACCTCCTCCTCCTCCTCCTCCACCATCACCTCCTCCTCCCCTCCTCCATTTCCTCCCTCTCCACCACCTCCTCTTCCTCCATCATCACCTCCTCCTCCATCACCTCCTCCACCATCACCTCCTCCTCCCCCTCCACCATTACCTCCTCCCCCCGCCTCACCTCCTCCATCATCACTTCCTCCTCCATCACCTCCTCCTCCTCCATCACCTCCTCCTCCATCACCTCTCTCCCCTCCTCCATTCTCCTCTCCATCACCTCCTCATCCTCCCCTTCCATCACCACTCCTCCTCCATCACTCCTCACCACCATCACTCCTCCTCCCCTCCTCCATTTCCTCCCCCTCCATCACTCCTCCTCCACCATCACCTCCTCCCCCCGCATCACCTCTCCATCATCACTTCCTCTTCCTCACCTCCTCCTTCCTCCACCATCACTCTCCTCCCCTCCTCCATTTCCTCCCTCTCATCACCTTCCTCATCCTCCATCATCACCTCCTCCTCCTCCATCACCTCCTCCACCATCACCCTCCCCTCTTCATTTCCTCCCCCTCCATCACCTCCTCCTCCACCATCACCTCCTCCCCCTCCATCACCTCCTCCCCTCCTCCTCTTTCTTCTTTTTCTTCTTCCTCCTCCGGGTGGGGTGGCCTAGTAAACCCTTCTTCATATCAGTTGCGAATTGTTTATTAACTAGCCTGTTGTTTTGTTTTGCGTACTTTATCTATTTCATGTGCCTTCTTTTCCTTTCTCTTTAATGTTTGATTCCATTCCCACCGGTTGCATATACATAGGCATACTACATGATTATCGATTATTGCTTTCTTGAGCTCTCTCCCTCTTTCCACCCCTCTCTCTCTCCCCCCATCTCTCTCTTTCCAACTGCGTAGCACTTACATTTCAAGAGAATGGCATTTCCATGATTCTCTTTCTGTGGTGATAACCAATGATTCAATTTGTTATTTAATCAAATGAATAAACAAATCATTGTGTTATTTATGTCTATTTATTGCTAGATAAACCCTATGAATAGGTACATAAAGACTCAAATCTACCACACTGTTGACCACATTTTCTTTTCTTAGTATTAATTGTATTAATTACTGATTGCTGTTGTATACCTCATTGAACCTTTGCTCTTGTTTCCTGACAACAAATAATGGTGTTTATTTTGTTTATTTATTGGGGTTTTACATAATAGCAACATCTGAGGTCAGGTCAAGACGGGTAGTAACTGACGTGTAAATTAGGTCATGTTCCTGTTCGGATCTACCTATATGGAGAGCAGTACTTCTATGCAAGGAACAAACAATAAGCATGTACAGTAAAACCTCTCTAAATCGACCGACCATGGCACCGACTTTAAATGGCCCATTCAGGGATGTGGTCGGTTTAGGGAGTTGTTGAACATTACAAGGGATAACAAATAAAAACTGGCCGCTTCAGTAGGCACTAGTTAGGCTGAGGAACTTTTAATCTGGATTTAGGGCTTCAGTCCAAATTCACCATGGATACTCGCCATGAGGTAAGGAGAACATCATCGCTGTCATTTTGGTGTTCTGGCCACCAATCTTGCTAGTTTCTGCTCATTGTAAGCGTGGCCAATATAAGTGTCTCACTCAGATATATACTTCATTATCTCCATCTATTGATATTTTGACCTTGTGACCTTTGCCATTAGTAATGGAAACGCCCGGAGCTAGGGTATCTCATAGTGTTTGACTTCATCGGTTCAAAGTCAATCAAAGAATGGAATAATTCATGTAATCTCTTGTGGGTACCATCATAATTTTAAACTTAATAAATTGGGGAGAAATTTCACTCTTTGTTGCATATATTATCCACACACTGTTAAATATTCACATTTGTTTTTAAATTACAATACGTTACACAAAACATTTTAATGCAACTTTCAACCAACCAATCAGGCACATAAAAGATGTCTTCATAAAGTTCACATAAATAGGCGTCTTCCTAACACTGATTCAAATCTGAATGCCGATCCTCAATTTGCACTGTCATTGGATTCAAAGTTAACTACATGGTTTGACACAGGAGGGGGTGGGTGATCAGGTCATGTGATACTAGAGCTGTGTTTGACTTCATCAATGGGAGCTGGACTTCTAAAATTAAATTAAATTAAATGTATAATTAAAAGGCCACTAGTAGTTCCAGCCCAGATTCAGATTTGTTTTTAATTTTCAATACATTTCACAAAGGATTTCTAATGCGACGTTCAGCCAAACAATCAGACACATGAAAGATGTCCAATAAATGTTCATATTAATCGGGATATGCCTAGTTACTCCCGCAGTCCTGATCATGTGACAGGGTTGCTGAACAACCCATTATGAAAAGCCTTGGAAAGCCGGATAAAGGAAATGACCACATCAATTCTTAATCTTTTTAGAAGCAAAATATATTCTACGTATACCTCTTTATACTTACAAACTACTTTTGAATTGTAGAATAGAATAAATCATGAAGATTAATGGAATTTATAAGTCGAATTGAGAGCTTTCTGTGGTCGCCATCTTTTCTTTTTGCACTCTCTGCCATTTCATCAACTCTGTGATATTATAGATAAAACAATGCACACTGGAACCACGCCCTCCACGGTTAATTCATACTGCAGAAGTTTTTGCTCAGATTTAATCAGGGTTGTCATTCACTCTTATCCTCCGGGGTAGGGGTGGATCTTTTATCTAGGCTATTCCTACCGCTGGTTCAAATCCAAACCTAAGGCAAAATAAATATTTTTTAAATTGGTGATCGGCCCGGCCCGTGCCTGAAAAATCTCTCACCCCTAATTTTTTTTTACAGATTTTTGCTTAACTACGGTTAAAAATGTGTCGGGCTAGCAGGAACTCAACTGTTGTATAAATTATTAAGTCATTAGTTTGACGCAGCCAAGGTTCAAACCCACAAGTTCGAATCCCACGACCTACCAGAACGGGAGGCGGACGCTCAACTCATTCAGCCATTGCGTCTGGTTACGTATTACGTCTACGTCAACAATATGTTTTGTAAACGCCCACCCGACTCTTGAGTTTTATTTCAAAAGGACGATCACCAATTTGATTTTTTAATTATTGGCCTAATTGGTGGTATTGCCCTTTTTGTCAACCCCCTTTCCCCTCGGTTTGACACAAGGCAGCAGAGTGCTGATAGTCGCCCGACGGAACGCGGGCAGGAGAATCAGATACACAAAGGGATTACACATGGAGTTGAAGGTACTCAACCACAGCCCGATCAGCTGCAACACGCTGTTCTTGATGTAGACCACGATCCCCAACCTGCCGAGCATGTAATACCAGACGTCCCAGCTCAGCGAACACACGAAGATGATGGTGACGGCGACGGCAGTCTTGGTCATCTGCGAAGTGGCGGTGTTAATAAGCGTTGACTCCCCAAACGACGAGTTATCACGGCGCGAGAAGAGCGTGAAGGTGACGCGTCCGTACAGCCCTATGAAGAAGCACACGGGCGCCAACCAGTGTGTGACGAAGATCATCGGACCATACACGAAGAACACCCACTCGCCCGCCACCCCGGGGATGGCGTACTCGCTGACGCAAACCCCGCGGTACATGGACGTCTGCACGGTGCACAGCGAGTTGCTGAGGCCGGCGACCAGGTAGGTGAGGCCGACCAGGCGCCACGTCCGGCCGACGGTCAGGTCGACGTGTCTGAAGGGCCGGCAGATGGCGAGGAAGCGCTCGTAGGCTACCATCACCAGGTTCCAGATAGAGCTGCTCGCGCACACCCAGTACGTGAGCTGGCTGTGCCACAGGGCGCACACCAGCGTGTCCATGACGAAGTTTCCTGTGCGCCACATGGGCTTCTGCAGCATGATGATGGTGCTGCATGTGCACACCAGGAAGTCGACCAGCGCCTGGTTCTTGAGGAGCAGCAGGTAGCTGCCAGCGAAGCCTGACCCGCCGTGCCTCAGGATGAACATGGTGGCGAAGTTGGCGACGGCGCCAACGACGCTCATGACGTTCTGTGACATCAGCACCGTGTGCTTCACGATGTCGACGTAGGTCGGGTCCTCGGCTGATGCTGGTTGGACGCTGCTGTTGAGCATTGTGGTGTTTGAGTGAGCGTAATTGGTCAACGACTCATTCAAATTCATGATTAAGTCTGCGTAGCTGTATATAGTCAAAATAGTCTATATGTATTACACAGTTTGTGCTGTTGGCTTGATCTGATGTGGTCTGTCAAACTGTTGCTGTGGAAATATGCTTTACCAACATGGATATGTCTGAGTTATATTTGTAGAACCCACTAGTAGTATAGTAGTGTCTACGGGCTTGCATGTCCATATGCAAATTGCATATGTTCTGCCTTTATATACAGTGTAGTTTATATATATATATATATATATATATATATATATATATATACACACATATATATGTGTGTGCAAGGCATTTGTGTGTCGAGATAAATATATATATATATAATATATATATATATACACACAAGTCACACACGCACACACATATATATATATATATATATATATATAGATTAGTTAGACGAATCTTACCTGGGTATAGATGATGGATAACTATTGTTTTACCGAGGTACAAGCCTCGGATGGTCGTGGGCTAGGGAGAAGGAAGCAACATCCGGGTTCAGCAATCTTCACCCTACTAATTCAGGATAAAAATGATTCTTAAAAACAAACCTAAGGTCATCTGACCCAATCCTAGTATGAGTGATTGAATAGACGTGGCAGGGCGTGGTGGGTGGGCCCTCGCCCACGTCTAACCGAGGCTCCTACCTCGGTAAAACAATAGTTATCCATCATCTATACCCAGGTAAGATTCGTTTAACTAATCTATTTTACCTCGGTATGCCGCCTCTGGCTAGCCGTAGGCTAGGGAGACCTTTACGTAATAGCATTTTTATCCTGATATTCCTGTTTGTTATTATTATGTTGTGATCAAGTCTTATTTATGTAAATGGAAAAACGATTTGTATGACCAATAAAGAGAAAAAAGTTTTGTTTTTTCGTACCTCTTTCTTTTTAGTTGGCGAGTAGCCTCTGTGCTATCGGCTGAGGCTTCTCTAGTCGCTTGTGATAATGTCTAGCAAACGATCTAGCGGTCTTCCATCCGGCGTGAGCTAGGATCCGTTTAACGGAGCTGCCTAGTAATCTTGCCTTGGAAACCATTGCACCCCGTGTAGAGTGCGATGAATATCTGTCTGTATTGACTCCAGATAGTTTTAACACATTCATGGTCCATCTGGCGAGGGTATCCCTGGAAATGGCCTTGTGTGGCTTAATAAAGCTCACCAAAAGTTGTCTTGAGTTTCTGATTAACCTTGTCTTGGATATATAATTCCGTATCGCGGAGACTACACATAATTTACGATCCTGTGTGAAACTCGTGACACCGATTGTGGAAAGGGGGTCACCTAAACGATTTGATTTTAATAAAGTCGTTAAATCAAATGTTGCTTCCCTGTTATCAATTTCCAGACCATTGAGTGACAGGGCGACTATAGTTTGGCCCCTGTGTCCTGTGACGAGGAGAAGCAACACTGCTACTTTGAAACCTAATAGCTTAACGTCCAGAAATTTATTTTCTGGCCATTTCTTGAAGAGGTTGAACACAAGAGAAACATCCCAAAACCTATTATATTTGGGTTTAGGTGGATTCCTCTGATAAATTGATCGTACGATCCAACAAATAACCTGGTGTTTACCCATTGTTTGTCCATTAACCCGAGGTAGGATTATTGACAGAGCACATCTGGCAGCATTGATCGCGCCATATCCTAGACCTTCGTCCTCTAAGAAACGTAGGAAGCGTCCTACCTGGGATACTGTGGGATTCATTGGCTTCACCTTCTTAAGTAAGCAATAAATACCCCATTTCTTTAAATAGGTAGTATACATTTTAACCGTTCCTTTCCTCCACGCATCATCAACCAAACGCTGTTGTGTAATTTTGTCCAAACCGAATTGTTCCAAGTACTTATTTAGAAAAGGAATGCCACCAACGGAGTTGTCGACACGTTTCCGTGGCGTTGTAGTGGTCCCTGATGCTTCAGGTTTCCTCGGAATCTTGGGAAGCGTAGGCTGCTTTTGGCTGTGGCTAGTAATCTCGGTAGCCACGGTTGAGTGTGCCATTCTGGGACGATGAGGATGGCGTGTGTTCCCTCCATTTGTATCTTTCTGGCGACTTTGCTAATGATAGTAAAGGGGGGGAAAATGTAAAAGAAATGATGTTGCCACTTTAGTGAGAAGGCATCGATGTGCCAAGCATTTGGTTCGGGGTGCCACGAAACATATTTCTCGAGTTAAAAGTTATTACGCGAAGCAAATAAATCGATATGAGGCGAGCCCCAAGTGTGACAGATGTGTTTGAATATGGATGGATTTAGTGACCACTCTAAGTGATCATGGAACTGGCGACTCATTCTGTCAGCAAGACAATTCTGCGTGCCTGGAATGTGTGTCACAGTTAACCAAACGTCAAAGGTTTGAGCCCGGTTCCAAATGAGTAGTGCGATTTCATTACACTTGATTGATTTTGTACCTCCCATATTCCTGACATAAGCCATTGCTGTGGTGTTATCCGTGAGGATACGTACATTATTTTTGGGGACTTTAACAAGGCTGGTTAAACCTAAATAAATGGCCCTTAATTCTAAAACGTTAATATGATCGGGTAGTTCCGATTCTAGCCATCTGCCGCCCGTTGCTACATCATTTCGATGTGCCCCCCACCCTTGGAGCGAAGCGTCCGTGGTAACAGTAGTATCGGGCTCCCCCATTCTAATGGGGTTGGGAGATTGATCAAAGTGCTTTAGCCACCAATGAATGTCGGCAAGGCCGTTTGCAGAAATAAACATGGTCTTTTCAAAGTTTCCCTTAGCTCGGGCCAGAGGTAGATTCTTATCAATTTCAAGTGATTTAATGTGTGCCGCTCCGTATAGAATAGCCGGGCTATATGAAACCATGATACCGATAAGGACTGCGACCTGTCTAATCTTTGGCCTAGAAATGTCTAACAGCTGAATCGCTGTGTGGTAAAGCTTATGTTTCTTTTGGCGTGTAAGCGAAACGGTCATAGCCGTGGTGTTTAAAATGAAACCGAGACACTTAAGCTCCTTTGTAGGAGAAAAGACGGATTTCTTGTCATGTATGAAGAAACCTAAATTTGCAAAAATTTTACACAAATCTTGAACGGCGAGATCACATTGTGTGAAAGATTTGCCCATAATGAAAGAATCATCAATGTATGGAAACATACAATGACCCAGTTTTGCCATGTGTGAAAAAATTGGTTTCAACAGCTTAGTAAAAAGGCGTGGTGCACAGGCCAAACCATTTGGTAGGCAGGTAAATTCAAAAAGCTGGCCATTCCCGAGGAACCTTAAAAACTTTCGATCTATGTGGTGAATAGGAACCGTATAGTACGCATCTCTCAAATCCACACTCGCTAGCCAACAATCTGGGGTAATTAAATCACGAGCTGTTTCTAAGGAAAACATTTTGAAATGTTTGTATTCAATGATTTTATTTAATTGGGTTAAATCTAAAATCAATCGAATGGTGCCATCTGGTTTAGGAGTGGAGAAGATATTTGAAATAAATTCACCTTCAGTATGTTCAACTCTGTTGACAATGCCTTTAGCTTCAAAAAGTAAAACTTGTTGATCGAGCTGAAACTTTTCTAGCGAATTAATTTGATAAGGAAAAGGAGCTCTTTTCTGGACAGGCAATTGTGTGAAAGGAATGTGAATGCCTTTAACAATACTAATAACCTCTGGGTTAGTGGTTAACTGTTGCCATTGATGTAAATAATTAACAATATTGCCTGCTTGAGAAAAGCTTACTTCAGTTTGTGTTTCCTCCGTGACCATTTCAGGGTCAGGAGGTTGGAAAGTTTGTGTGGCGTTCTCTACTTGTTCCCTGGTTTGGGGAACTGTGGTTTGGGAACGAAGTCCCTCTTGTAGCCGCGGTTGTCGTTCCAGTTTGAGGCTTGTCTGTCGCCTCGACCTCTTCCCCGCTGGCTGAACGGGAAGGACGGTCCGCCCCTGAACGGCCTTCCTCCTCTGCGGAAGCGAAAATCCGTCCTAGCCTGTCTGAACCCGGCTGGGTTTTGGAATTTACGGCCCTTTGCTTTGGTGTTCTTAGCACTCTTGTAGTCTACCTCCACCTGCTTGTAAAGGTAAGCCAGCTGACCGCCAAACATCTTGGATTTATCCAGAGGTTTGCTTTTGATGGGGGTAGGTCCTGAATACACAGTGTATTCTTTGCCGTCATGATCTGTCACTTTCTTTGAGCGTGCGACTTCTTTGCCCGCATCGGTGGTGACCGATTTGAAAACATTTCCAAATCTGCGATGAGTCATGTAGTTACTCGCTGCTGCGAGTAGGGCAATGCCCCGGTCCATAACCCGAGCCAAAGACGAGAACTTGTTCTCGGTTTGCATTCTGTTAGCGACAGGGATAATGGACATCAAGGCCCCCAAAACTGCCTTATGGATAACGCAGAGGGCAGTTTCGTACCGGCGACGCTCGTCAGACAAATGGATGCCCGCATCCATCTCCTTAGACACTGTAGCGGGGATACCCTTGACTCCAGAGATCTGTTCAGTCAATTTGTTGATGACGTCCACTGGCTTAAAGGTGGTGAAATGGCCATTCACCGTTTTGCGCATCATAGTAGTGGTACGCACCTTGTTAGCTTTCTTTTTGACAATTTTCTTGCCTACTTTAGCCCCTATTTTGGCGTAAACGCCTGCGCGTTCCGTATCAGAATCAGACTCCGTGGAAGAAGAGTCGTCTGACGAGTCCGAGGACGAGTCTTTCTTTTTCTTTTTCTTTTTCTTGGACTTTTTGGAGCGCTTAGTGTTAGCCTTCTTGTTGAACTCGTCTCCCGAGCTGCTAACCGGGCGACGTTTCTTGCCGCGCGCTTTCAGTTTCGGAACCTCAGGTGCCGAAACCGTGTCTTCCTCGTCTTCCGAGAAGTCTTCCCAATCCTCATCAGGGATTTGGGAAGGGTCTACAAAGGTATGAGCCTGGAAATGGCGCATTTCCTCCTCCACCATAGCCGCCATCTTAGCCTCCCAACCAACAGGTTGAGGGGGCTGATCACTGTCCTGATCAGAGGCATGTGGCCCGGGCTGTGGGGACGGCGGAGCCGTAGCCGGTGGTGACGAATCGTAATCTGTAGGAGGGACGCCGACCGCTGCAGCGGGCGGCTTATTCCGGCGAGTGGCCATCGGTTCCTGTAACGAAATAAAGCGTTACTAAACCGGAATCATCTCAACTACACAAGTGTAAGCCAGTAAACTGGGTTGAGGAACAAGGTACAGAGAACGTGTATTCCAACGTGTCAGTACAGGCGTGAAGCTAAATTTTGCCGTAGGTGTGTGGTAACGAAACCAACCAAATGGGGGGTATCGATCGTGAGATCGCCCACTCTCTCTGTTCCGTACACTTCTCCCACCCGTGGCTACAGCGCCAACAAGTTGGAGAAAATATTACGAAACTCGGAGGGTCGCCTTAAACCGGTCTGGGGTGTTTATAAAAAACACCCAGAAGCATCCCCAACATCATCCTCTATTAGGATCCGGGAGACTTTTCTTAGGAAATGAGCAACTCGGGTTGCCATTTCTCCCTGTCTAAAAAACAGGTGTCGATAGAACTGCAGTATCGGTTTCGTTAGTGCCAGCGGCACCCAAAGTTCTATCCGTAAGTTAAAAAACACGTACAAAGTCCAAATTGGACGTGAGAAAGTTCTGAACTTTCATACGGTGATGCTATAAAGCATCATAAACAAAGTAGGCTAATAAAAGGTACTTACTTTTGAACAAAAGCAGTAGTACTAGATAAATCCTGTTGGAGCAACTCACAAACGTCCTCCCGTTGTGAGTCACTTATGCTAATTGCTGGACCCGGATGTGCTTCCTTCTCCCTAGCCTACGGCTAGCCAGAGGCGGCATACCGAGGTAAAATATATATATATATATATATTAGCGTCGTAGCTAGGGGGAGGCAAGGGAAGTGGTTGCCCCCTCCCCTCCCTTCCCCACCAAACAAAAAAAAAACAGCATGTAAATTCTTTGAAATAGCTTGAAGTGGCATTTCAGAGTCTCTAGATTTAGACATTTCCTGGGGAAAATGCTCTCATACCCGCCTAGTGCCTTGTGCCTTCAACACTCAGCCGTTCCAGGAATTTATCTTACATCCCAACAGAAATTCCTAGCTATGGTTATGTACATAAATATATATATATATACATATATATATATATACATACATAGTAGAAGGCAGTTGCTGTAGAAGTTACGAAGAAGTTCCCATTGAACCTCCTTCCCAATTCCCCGGCTTTTTCTTTGTATTTATCTGTTTGAAACTTGACTATAGAGTAAGCACAGCAAACTTCGACCTCATAGAAACTGCTTGAGTGTGTGTGTGTGTGTGTGAAAAAGTGGGTGGTCGATTGATTGATTGATTGGTGGTTGCTTTACGCCGTGTCGGCAGCATAGGCCAGATTCACGGCGGGAAATGTGGGTGGGCGAGTGCATGACTTTGTCACCAACCTACATAGAGATTGATTTATGCCCCCAAAAAATATACAGTTCATGTCTGAGTTTGGACATTATGTTTGGGTAACTCAATCAGCCCCCCCCCCCCTGCCTCCGTCTCCAAGCGATCACTGTTTCACTCCACACTCTTTGCCTGCCTGGACTTTACCGCCCATGCACCCGCCCATCTACTTGGTATTTTCTTTTACTCGCCGCCCTCGTAAGGCTTCTCTTGGATCTCCCCGTGTTCATTTAATAAATGTTATTCACCTTTTTCATTATGCTTCAAACAAAAATTAATAGCATTTCACATATTAACCTTCGGGCTCCGTAGACTGGATAATTTATTATCATTATATAGAAAAGGCGGAATTATTTCTATTGTTATTATTAGTAGTATTGCTTGTGTATTACGCTACAAATTAATATGTATTATTGTCCAATCACTGCCCTTTCTGTGTGCGTACCGGGCCGCACGACTGCAGCGCCACCACGTATTGGCGGCGGTTCATGCTCGAATCATCCATTTCGTGCCGGGTTTTCTCTATTTATTAACTGGCTAGGCTTGGTATTTTCTTTTACTCGCTGCCCTCGTAAGGCTTCTCTTGGGTCTCCCCCATGTTCATTTAATAAATTAATGTTATTCACATTTTTCATTATGCTTCAAACAAAAATTAATAGCACTTCACATATTTACCTTCAGGCTGTATAGACTGGATAATTTGTTATCATTATATAAAAAAGGCGGAATTATTTCTAATGTTATTATTAGTAGTATTGCTTGTGTATTACGCTACGAATTAATATGTATTATTGTCCAATCACTGCCCTTTCTGTGTGTGTACCGGGCTGCGTGACTGCAGTGCCACCACGTATTGGCGGCGGTTCATGCTTGAATCAGCCATTTCGTGCCAGGTTTTCTCTATTTATTAACTGGCTAGGTTTTTATTGTATGTAGGTATGCAGGTATAGCAATACCTCAGGGAGTTTGACGCCCCTGCCCTGCAAAGTTGTAAACCACTGTCTTGTGGTACAGGTTCTTGACAGAACCGAAGGCTAAGGGAGCAAACCCTAAACAGAAAACCATGTCACTGTGGCAGCACTAACGGCGGTTGATGTATGGAACTCCCAACATCTCCCGACCAGCCACTGCAGGGACAAATAGTTTTGTGCCTGTCTTGACATGTTCTTGCCGGTGTGAAACCTCTATTTGCTCCCCGAGAGAGTGCCGCTGGTAACTTGCAAAAGCCAGCAACACTTTTGCAGGCAGCTATCATGAAATGAGGTGTTGGTGGTCAGGCGTGTGGTGGAGAAGTGGCAGAGTGAGAGGAGAGCGGAAGGAAACAGGGGGGGAGCAGGGGACCAGCGGCGGGTGCCGCCACCTGGAGGAGAGTGAGAGGGTGAGAGGAGGGAAGGGCGGCGGTGGCGCCGCCTGGAGGGGATGGGAGGGGAGAGGGACGGAGAGGGAGCGGGGGAGAGCGGGGGGAGGAGGGGAGAGGGAGAATGGGGTGGGGGGGGGGGGCGGAAGGAAGGATAGGCATGGGGGGGGGGGGGGGGGGTCCCCGCCTCTGTTTCGAATTACCCATATTGCCGTAGCAATATGAACAATTTGCGAACGAGGCTAATTCTCTTTTCCTCGCTCTGCTCCTCCCGCATTTCTGTCATTCTTCCCCTGCTGCTCTGCCTAGCCACTTCGCTTCCCCACCCTCCCACCCACTTTCTGGGGGGGGGGGGGGGGGGGGGGGGGGGGGGGGTGAGCGCTGAGTACATCTACAAGCTGACCTGAATCCTGATGTTTCCATGACTACCTTCACCTTGCCCCTGCTGGCACTTGAACTTGGGTCTCAGTCGCCCACTCGAATAGCCTGCCACAGTTCCTGATTGATTAAACTTTCAAATTTATATTCTCCTTCCGTCTTGTGTCCGAACGAAGCGAATTTAACCTAACTTTATACATAGATAACTGGGCTTGTCGGTAAATGTGACCCCTAGAAGTCATGAGTTAATGGGGCTGTCACACTACGACGTTTCCGCCGGCGTGCCGGCAACGCGCAAAATATTTGCAACCAGTCAACGGGTTTCGACGTGTTGTTAACGCGTCCGTAACGCCCCCTCCAACCCGTCGGCGCGCGTCGAAAGTTTTGTGCAAGCACAAAACAATCGGTGCGCCCCGACGCACGCCGACGTGTCCATCCACACGTTGCTATCAGTCAACATGTATCGACGCGCCACTAACGCGCCGCTAATGCGTCCCGACATGTGCCGGCGTTTCGCCCAAAAAGGCGACACGTTGGCATGCGTCGACGCGCGTTGGTGAGAAACGTCGTAGTGTGACAGCCCCATTAGCTTGGTTAAAGCTGCATAGTCCAATAAAGCATAATTTTTTCAAAACCAAAACAATTATCTAGAATTGATTCTGGATATCTAACTTAGATACTGATGCACTTTTTAAGCATGTGTTGCCACATATAAGAGAATACTGAGGCAATTTAATAAAACCTGTTACTGCAAAAGCCTATGGTGTCAGAGTTTTGGCATGCTTGCCAAAACTAATTTGGCATGTTTGCACTTTAAATATCTCAAAACTTAGCCATTTAAAATAAGTTACTTCAAACTAAAGTAAGGTAGGTTATAACAATCAATTTAATATATTTATTTCAGTATACTGTATATCGATCGATATATGTATATCGATCTGCGTCTACAACTCTGTGGGGAACTCAGTGTTCCTATAGAAGTCCCGTCCTGATATGTGTCTGCTCTTATTGGCTGCTGGTCCTGCCAAGTGTCCACTTTCCCAGGGCTCCTTTTGTGCGCATCCCTGATTTCCGGTCACATGACCTACAGGCCGGCATGGGATTTTATTGGCGGTCTGGAAATAAAATTCTCCAATTACTAATCAATTTAATTGAAAGCTTTGGGCATTTATATAGTACACAAGAACTCAAAAACAAGTGAAATGCTAGTGAAGAACTATTCCATAAAAGTTGCCGTCTGATGATTTTGACTCTGCTATTTTCTGAGATAAATACATTATATTGATCATCGTCATCTACTTCAGTTTAAATGGCTGAAATTTGGAGATATTTGAATTGAAAACAGGCCAAATTAATTTTGGCAAGCACATAAAATTCTGACACCTTGGGCTTCAGTGGTAACAGGTTCTATTAATTGGCTTAATATCGTCTTCTATGTGGCAACAAATGCTTAATAAATGCATCAGTATCTAAGTTTGGATAATATGTAGCGCCAAATCTAGGTAAGCATTTTGGTTTTGAAAATGTTATGCTTTCATCGAACTATGCAGCTTAAACGGGCCCGTTATAGCTCTTAGCGACGGGAACCATACTCCGACAAATGCTCTCCAAGCACAACCTTGCTTAGTTTTTATGTCTATAGATGTATATATGTGTGGGGAGAGTAGTGGACCCACTCCACCAGGGTCAGTGCTGAGGTCGGGGGGTGGGGGTCTGAGACTGGGTGAGTGGAGAGAAGGGAGAGTAAAACTGAGGTAATTTCAATTTTCTTTAGAGTAGTTCAAACAGGGAATATATTTGCTTTAATGTAAAATATATGTTAGTACAATTACAGTGCATAATTCAATCAAAAACGGGTGTTTTTTTTGTTGAATGTAAAAATGCTTTGGTTTGTCGTGGGTTCGGGCCATGGTCGAGTCAAACCAATGACTTGAAAATTGGTGCTTGTCACTTCCTAGCCAGGCGCTCGGCATTACTAGGACAGGGCAAGGACTGGTGTGCTCAGTGTCAGGATAATGTGACTGAGTGGGATACCAGGTCATGGTCCCGGCGGCCTGGTTTCCCAGTGAGAGCACTATAAAGTCGCCAGGATGCGCACTGTCACAAGTCGGTACCCGTCCTGATATGACCTTGGATGTTGCTAGGACGTAAAACAACAACAAACAAACAAACAAACCAAACGTCAGATTACAAGCTCAAAACCCTAACCACTAGACTACACAAAACACATATAGTTTATTGTCTCAGTTCAGGCTATGTGTATATACGACATCATATATACAAGGTGTATGTATGTATTTATGTATGTATGTATGGATTTACAGTAAAACCTCTCTAAATCGACCGACCATGGGACCGAATATAAGTGGTCCATTTAGTAAGGTGGTCGGTTTAGATAGTTAGAATATCCTGACAAGAGAGAGAGAGAGAGAGAGAGAGAGAGAGAGAGAGTAGAATTGCGGAAGCATATATATATATATATATACATATATATGAATATATATATATGATATGCTTCATCCTGGTTCAACTTGCATTACATGTCGGCCTGTCGGTGTGATATATATAGGATACAAAATTGCTTCTTGTGTTAACCACTACACTACCATATATACAGGGATGAAAGTGGTCTCTGGGGGAAAAAGCGGAAATCCTGATATTCTCCTATAGGTTTAGCATTGTCAGGGAATCGCAGAAAATTCCCGGAGGTTGGGTTTCATATATATTGGTATACGCTGATAGTGCTGCACCATTTGAAGCATGTATTAGTAGTATATGCTGATAGTGCTGTGGAGTCTGCACTACATATTAGTATCCGCTGATGGTGCTGCAGCGTAAAACTGTACAGTCTATATATGTTAATCGTGCTGCGGGATTGAAAAATCCCGGATATCCGCGAAATCGCGGAGATCTTTCATCTCTGCATATACATGGGTTACTTTGCCTACCTTGGATTGCCTTGCATCAACATTTTCTTAATGCAAATCGCTTGCAAAACCTCTACAGCAACCTAAAGCACTAACAAATCTTGTTTCTAAAAACAACAGGACTATATTATATATTGCCTCCTGTTTGTTGTTTTACGTCCTAGCAACATCTAAGGTAATATCAGAACGGGTACCGACTTTTGACTGCGCACTCATGGCGACTTTATAGTGCTGCTCCACTTGAAGACCAGCCCGCCAGCACCATGACCTGATATCCCACTCAGTCACATTATCCTGATACTGAGCCAACCAGTCCTTGCCCTATCCTAATAATGCTGAGCGCCAGGCTAGGAAATGACAAGTATCAATTTTTAAGTCATTGGTTTGACTCGACCAGGGTTCGAACCCACGACCCCACGATCTACCAACACTGGAGACGGACGCTCTAACTCAATGTGATTGACAAGACTGACAAATTAGATAGCATTAATTACCATTAGCTTTTCACTGTAAATATGGCCCTTGCTGCCAACACAGCATTAAACCATCAGCAATCAATCAGGATATTGGATCTTAGTTCAGAAGTTGATATTTAATAGCACCATGTCATTAAAGTAAGATAAGACATTTAATACACAAAACATATTCATTTAGTTAAAAGTCTATGCTTGAAAAGAAAACATACATATATTAATGGCTCCGAGAGATGGTTTTTAGTCCATGCAAATGAAAAAAAATAAAAACAATAGAGTATTGAGTTAGTTAGGATGTATAAAGAACCAATAAGTCGTCGGATTCATGCAATCCAACAGGATGGGCACACCCTTCTCTTCAACTTTGGATGTCTACATGCCATCTCAAATGACAACTCGAGCATGCAGACACAAGGGGAGACAGGAAGCATTGCTAGGTACTGCCAGACCAGGTTGTTACTTAGATAAAAGATTCACCCGTACTACAGTAGCCTGATTAGCGATGAAGAACAACCCTATGTAAAAGCTGACGAAAATAATCTACATGCTGGGTAAATGAAATAGCACATAAATTGTTAATTTAAGAAGCAAAATATATTCTGTATGTGCATCTTTATATTTACCCGCTACTTTTCGGTTGAAAAATATAGAATAACACATATAGTTTAATGGTTCTTAAAGGTGAAATCGGCATTCTGTTTTTTTGCATTCACTCCCATTTCACAAACTCTGTGCTGATATGAGTAGCTATTTGATACTGGAACCAGGGAGTCCACTTCCTGTTCCATACAAAAGCTATTTTCACCCGTATTTAGACTACATTGGCATTCACCCCTACTGCAAGTATGAGGTGAATCTTTTATCTAGTTTTTACTTATACCCCAGTCACACGAGGCCTGCGTTCGCCTACGATCAATTTGCGACGTCAAAACATCCTCCTTGCGCCCTCCTTAAGTGCTGTCGCCGCTAAGACGACAACCTCCCGGCATCCATTTCGGAAATCTTGGACGCAAGGAGGTTGCTGCTGCTGCATGTGCAACCTCCTTGCATCCTGTTCTGGCGGCACCATTCAAAATGGTTGGCACCGACCTGGTGCCTACTTGCACTGACCTCTTGGTTGGCGAGTTGCCAGCGACCTGGTGCCGATCTGGCACCGACAACACATGCGATGCCGTAGTCACCATGTGGTCGGCGCCAGGGGGCCACCCTTTCCCCAAGCCGGCACTGCCCTTTCCCCAACCCAGCGCCGCCCTGCCACTGACCCAGCGCCGCCCTGGCGCCTACCACGTATTTGACTCAATGTATTGAATGGGACGCTGGGAGGTTGTCGTGTGACTGGGGTATTAGATCAAAGATTCACCCCTATCCAGAGTAGGGGGTGAATTAAAAGTTACTTCAGTAGGAATTAGTTCTATATAAGCTGTGGATGTGGTGATTCCGGTGTTGCGGTTTCCCAGGGACACCAGTTTGCGAGGGACACATCGCTTCTGCACATGCATCAAAATCGAACAGCATCGTCACTAACCTTATAAATTTAATATAATGTTTTTGGTAAAGATGTTTTCTGTATGTGTACCAAACGATTTGTTTCTAGATGGTGTAATTTGAAAGATATTTGACTTCTTCTGTATTTTCTGTATGAACCTTGCTCACGAACATTGACAATGCCTTGAGTTTGACGGTACGCACAGTGCAAAACATTAGTTTTATTCAAAATTAATAGAATTCAAGAACCCTAACCGTATCAATTTAATATAGCCTTTATGGTAAAGATGTTTTCTATATGTGTACCAAGCGATTTGTTTCTAGATGGTGTAATTTGGGAGATATTTGACTTCTTCTGTATGAAGATTTGCTCACAGCCGTTAACAATGCATTTGAATGGAAGTGTCCGTGGCAAACTGGTGTCCCTCAGAATCCGCATCACCGGTGTGCAGTGTTTATCTTTATTGTAAAGTTGAGAAATTGCGAGAATGAAAAAAAAACCACAAGATGGCGGCCACAGAAAGCTCGATTTGACTTTTAAAGTGTATTAATCTACTAAATGTCTTAAATTATTCATCCGAAGAGAAGCGGGTATTTGAGTATTTCAGCGATATATTTATTTAGTATGTTAGATTCCTAAATTAAGTGGGCTTTTTCCTGTAACCAGACGGGATGGCCAAATGAGTTAGAGCATCCGTCTCACGTGTTGGTAGACCATGGGGTCGTGGGGTCGAATCCTGGTCGAGTCAAACCAATGACTTTAACATTGATACTTGTTGCTTCCTAGCCAGGTGCTCGGCATTATTAGGATAGGGCAAGGACTGGTTGGCTCAGTGTCAGGATAATGTGACTGAGTGGGATATGAGGTCATGGTGCTGGCGGCCTAGTCTCCCAGTGGGCAGCACAATAAAGTCGCCATGAGTGTGCAGTCCTCTTCTGGCTGATCTAGGCCCTAATTGGCCTCTAATGCCAATCGTTATTGCTTTGCGATAATCCAGTTCGTAATTCCGACCGCACCTGCGCTGAAAACGGCCTTTGTTCACAGATGTCTCCACTGTGGCCATTCTAAAGGCTAGATAAAGAGGTGCAGCAATATCCTGGTATTATCACTCAGTTTCAGGATTGGCAATGTAAACAATGTCATTAGCAAAATGGCCTTTTTAGTTCCAACTTCAGTCAATGCATACAGTAAATAGAACTATTTTAATGTTCCAAATTCTTATTTATCCATTATTTAAACTATTATTTACTAGTGTGTTAGTTGAATATTACAAAATGCTACAAAGCCTGGGGGGTTTGCGATTTCTAGGAGGGGTTTGTGATTTCCTAGGAAATCGTAATCCCCAGGGTGTGCAATTTTCAGGGGTTTGCAATTTCCTGCTACACCGGGCGACTCGGGTCACCCGAGTTGCTAGAATTTCAAATCAAACACCGCGAATGGAGTCGAGAAATACACTTGCCGTATGCAAAACGACCTGACCCCAGTAATCCACGTCTTTGCTGGGGTTGGCAAGAAGCGATGACTTCACATTTGTGCTGGTACCATCATGTAGCAGTACAAGTCCTATGTGTTTTTTAAAGTGTGGTGTGTTTTTTTTAATTCAGATTAATGAAATGGAAATATAACTAAACTATGCAATCAAAAAATACTTTAAATCCTATTTTGCTGTAGTTAAATCGGTTATTAAAAAAAAAAAAAGGTTTTAGATTAAGCCACCATTTTTTCACCCCGAGCGTGTTGGAGAGTGTTCGATCATGCAACCCGAGGATATAGACTCTGTGCATGCGCCAAAAAGTGATCTTATGTGACCCGAGTTGATTAATCGAATACGCCCCTGGTGTTAAAATCAGCGTAACCAGAACGGCAAGGCTCGGGTCGCTTTCAACATTGCTGGCATGAAGCTTGCCTTGAAGGCTGACGGTGCGGATAACCTCCGCTTGGTGGCGACACCTCCTGCCGACTGGTTTCTCGTTAGTTGCGCGTCCAGACACTGGTAGAGTCCGCTGGTCACCAACAGTGGGTTGTACGTGTCAGACACCTGAAGCTGCCGGGTGAATTAACAGGACAAAGGTTAACAGCAAGTAACGGCAGGAAACAGCAAGTGACAAGTAATAGCAAGTGACAATAAGTGATAGCAAGTTACAGCAAGTAACAAGTAATACCAAGTGACAGCAAGTGACAAGCAAATAGGGCAGCCGTTTTAGACCAGACTATAACCCATTCATACGCAGCCTGCCTCAAACAGCATGATTGACCAATTTCTTCTCTTTTTTAAAAGCTGCATACTCCGATGAAAGCATTAACTTTTTTAAACCAAAACACTCACCTATATATGATTCTATATATCTAACTTAGCTACTGGTGCATTAAATAAACAGATGTTGCTGCATTGAAGAGAATACTAAGACAATTTAATAGAACCTGTTTACGCTGAATCCTATGGTGTCAAGAGTGTTGATGTGCTTGCCAAAATTAATTTGGCATGTTTGCACTTCCAACTATCTCCAAAGTTAAGCCATTAATATCCACCTTACAAAAAATCAATATCGACAAAAGATTTAATAAATATCAAAAGAAAAAAATGCACAAGAAAAAGATGCACAAAGATAAAGATGCAAACAACAAAAAGATGTACACAAAATAAAGATGTGCACACAAATATTAATGCAGGCAAAATACAAAATACACCGAATTAAGATACACGGAGAATGAAAAATATCACCACACCAACTCCAATTCTCCCCCTCCTCCAATGGCCCCACCCCTCAAGAGTAACCATGGTAACCATGTTCGCTGACCTTGCTGAGGGCTTCTCCGACGGCCTGCAGGCTGTCGTTAAGAGGCTGTTCGCCAGGGGGCGTCTGGCACGGCATGGTCAGCTCCGAAACGCCGACAGCCTTCAGCAGCATCGACCCGCCCCCTGACGGCAGCAGCACGAAGTGACCACGCGCCGTAGGTGGCGGCACCTGGTAGCGGAAGCCAGAACCAGCCGGCTTGGTTGGCAGGGAAGGCTCAGCAACGGTCAGTAGGTATTGTTCCTGGAGGGCAAGTGGTAGGGAACTTCGTCAAAGACCCTATAATACTAAGACGGCTCAGCCTGTACTGTGTAATCAAAAGGATTAAACCCACCACTTGGTGCGCTGGCTGTTCTCTTGGTTAAACAGGTGCTATATTATATTTATAAATGTATATATGAATGTGAAAGATGTGTGATGATGGCGATGCTGATTATGATGCTGATGATGATGGGTATTTGTTCATAGCAATTTCATATTGATGTGTATTCATACTTACCTATCTCATGTATAATATAATTGTATGTGTTTACAGGTGAAACACCAACCAGCAGCCGGCTGGTCAAACCCACCACAAGGTGGCACTGCGAAATTTACATTACCATTGGAGAGATAGGGAGTGAGGCGTCTTAGTATTATAGGGTCTTTGACTTTGTTTAGTTTTTTGTTTTTGTGCATTAGATGATTAAGCGGGTGAAATTTCAATCGCGGACAATTGGTCTTCCTCGTTCCACTGCTCTTTTCTCAATCCGAGTAATGCTGAATGCCAGGCAGAGCAATGACTAGTATAACTTTTTAAGTCAATAGATTGACTCGACGAGGGTTTGAACCCGGGTGTTTGTATCCCATAATTATAGGCTTAAAGCTGCATAATCCAATGGTGTTAAGGCTTTTGAAAGATAACTATGTTGGGGATATTAGAGATGTAACTGCACAGCAGCGATGGGCGGCACACTTCTCTTCTTTCCCTTAAACGGACCCGGTATAGGCTGCTGAGACTCGTACCGTACTCCAACAAATGCTCTCCAAGCATACCATTGCAGGTTTTCAGTTTATGCAACTGTATATGTGGGGGGAGAGTGCTGAAATTGGTTGCTCCTGTTGTGTTGTAGTTAGTCCAGCAGCACTGACAAGGCTTTTAGACAACCATATAGACAAATGTTAGAATTTGCAATCTATAATGCTAAATGTGAAGTTCAAATGTTTATTTCTCATAACCAGCTACTTTTTGTGTGAATAGATTAATAGACTTTAAAAGTTGAATTCAGAGCTTTCTGTGGCTGCCATCTTGGTGGTTGCCATGGATTCCCCTGTGTGTGGGGAACCCCTCCCTCTAGGTCATGTGATGAGGGAATCCCACCTATGATGTCATTCATACATCACAGACCTCAATACTCTCCTCCCACATGTTCAGTTCGATGAACTGAAAAAACTAAGCAAAGGTATGTTTGGAGAGCTTTTGATGCTGGATTCATTTGTTTCTGGGTGAGGTATACCAGGCGACTTTAATATGGGCTAGGTGTGATGTAAAATATTGTACTTGGATAATGTAAATATTGGCCAACATGTCATGAAAATAATAGAAAAATAAAATGGATGATGGGATATCATTAAAAATCTTGATGTGGGTGTAGAGTCTGATGAGATTGGGTGGTGGTGTGAAAAAAATAATGCCTTCCTCTACCCCTACACACAGATATAATCATTTTTGGAATAGACTTATGTTGATTGCTATAATCTATTTTAAATTTGCTTGGAGTTATTTTATTTAAAATGGTTAACTTTGGATGTATTTGAATAGAAATTCTTTTCAATAATATTGATGTGCACACTGAAATGCTGGACACTAATTACCCATTTTCACGTGGTTATGTCCATAAGCCGGCCTTCCGATACTTTTTCTATGGCCCTGGCACGGAGTTAGTGCTGTGGGAGTAACTAGGTGCAACCAGGTGTGGGAGTGGCGCTCATCCGGGCCACTTACCTGCTCCCTAAGGAGGTGACATAGCGCGTTGAAATGCTGCTGGTTTGTCTCCAAGTCGTCCCAGTCTATTTTCCAACATGAAGTGGGTCGCACAATAACTGGCTGAAAAGCAGATAGAATGTGCTGATAATATTTTTCAAATATCTTTTTTTAATTTTAAAAAGAAGAGGAAAACATCAGATTTATATATTTGTTTTTGTTTTTGGGGAGTTTTCAGTCGCATTGGTGCGCTGAAGGCTGCAAATCTTCAGCACTAAATGGGCACCGCTGAAAGCAGTCCCATGTGGTCGGGAGTTGGCTTCCGATGGGGAGTGATAGAGGAATTGAGGGGGGAGGGGAGGGGGGGAGGGGGGGGAGGAGGAAGGAAGGAAAAAGGCAGCCTAAGAGCCCAACCACAGTCCTCTGAGAGGGCTGGTGGAGGCTGGGTGGTTGGTGTAGTTTTATGCCCCAGTAAGACCCTAGGCCATACCAGGACGTGCACCGACTTGTGACAGCGCACACTCATGGCGACTTTATAGTGCTGCCCCACTGGGAACTCAGGCTGCCGGCACCATGAACCGATGTCCCACACAGTCACATTATCCTGACACTGTGCACCCAGTCCTTGTCCTGATCTTGTAACGCCAAGCAGCAACAGGTACCTATTTTATCGTCATTGGTTTGACTCGACCAGGATCCAAACTTCAGCAGTATGCACAGTAAGTCCGGCCAAGGCCAGAGGAAGAAGTGAAGTGAGGATGGGATTAGTTAGGCAGTGGGTGGGGTTACCTGTTAGTTCTTAGTGAAAATTAGTGGTTGGTTAGTTGGTAGTGTCAGTTATGGCGATGAGGTGGGGCCTGCTAGTCCGCGGTGTCATGGTCAGGGCAACCTACAGTGTTGATGATGTTAACAATTAACAAAATTATAAATTTTTGTATTGTGTGTCGTATGCATCTATAAAACACAATACAAAAAAGGGAAAAGTAAAGAGGAAATGTAATCGTGATTTAGTCGTCATCTATTGATATTTCAAAATAGCAAATAATGACATGTCGCTTTAAAACATTGCACTTGGTTTCTAGAGACTGAATAAACATATAATACTTAAATATATTATATATATTATATCTATTACATATATTATGTCGAATATAAGAATTATATATATATAAATTGGTGGCGCTGCCTTTTATTTATATATTTATCTCTTTTACACTAATACTATACGATTTGCTGCGGCACCATTGGCGCCGCTGGCACTTCCGGTGCCCATTCGCCCCCAAATCACCATTCGCCTCAAAGTTGTTAGCTTTATATGATGTACAGTATGGCTTTTGTGCTTGGCCATAGCCCAAGAAAATAAATGAGGTCCTTCTTTATAGGGGTTTACAGGTAGACGAATTTATATATATTATATATTAAATAGTACATATTATATATAATCTAAATCTTAAAACTAAGCAGAGCAGAGTTTCAAACGTGGGGTCATAGACATAAGCTAAAGAAACAGAGGGCAAATAAGAAACAGAGACAGATGTTCCTGGAATATGTTACCAGTAGAAGTGCTTAGTCTAAATGCTTTTAAATCTAGGTTAGACTGATTATGGAGACATTACTGAAACAGTCAGAAACCCATACAGGAGTATTTTACTTCCACAATTCACAGAGATGAAAAGGCGATATGAACTAAACAGCCTACCTATAGCCGAATAGGATAAAGTAAAGTAAATGATACTACATGTATGTATGTATGTATGTATATGTATGTGTATGTGTGTATGTATGTATGCGTGTGTATGTATGTATGTATTATGTGTATGTGTGTATGTATGTATGTATGTGTGTGTATGTATGTATGTATGTATGTATGTATGCATATATATATATATATATATAGGATAAGTTAGACGAAACTTACCTGGGTATAGTTGAAGGATAACTTCTGTTTTACCGAAGACTTTGACCCTTGGTAGTCGCAGTACAGGGAGATGAAGCAGTTCCGATCTCAAGTCAATTTTTACCTGATCTATTTAGGAGGGTTAAATGTCAGCTAATTATCTATTTAGCTGTTTACCTTTATTATTTATGATTCTATATGCATTTTTAAAACCTTTTTTTTTTCTGTGTTGAACGGAGCGGGTTGGGTGGGCCCTATACTATGACTACCAAGGGTCAAAGCCCTCGGTAAAACAGAAGTTATCCTTCCAATGCTTTTGAGTTTTTGCTATTTTCTGAGATAAATATATTATACTAATCGTTATAATCTACTTTACTTTGGTTTTAAGTAACTTTAATTTTATATGGCAAAGTTTGAACATGCCAAAATAATTTTGGCAAGCACACCAAAACTCTGACACCATAGACTTCAGTAGTAACGGTTGCTATTAATTGACTTATTATGCCCTTCTATGCAGCAACAAATGCTTAATAAGTGCACCAGTATCTAAGTTGGATATGTAGAATCAAATCTAGATCAGTGTTTTGGTTTTGAAAATTTGATGTTTTCATTGGACTATGCAACTTTAAACTCCCTGAAAAGAGTAAAAACGTACCTTGAAACAACCTTGAAACAACATCTGAGTTTGTTGGATATATGCTAATTGACTTGAGACCGGAACTGCTTCATCTCCCTGGGCTGTGAATGCCTTGGTGGCAAGAGCCCAAGGTAATATATATATATATATGAAGTGGGTGAGACTACTCGTCCTGTGGCAATTGCGGGCTTGGGCTGATTAACCCGCATTCGGAAATGCGGGCTACTCGCTGAGACAGACCCGCATTTGCCACCATTTGCGGGGCCGGGTTCCCTGCTGTAACGCGTTGCGAGGAGACGTCAATTGTGACTTTCCTAGCAACGGTGGAAGGTCGAGCGCTCGGGCTCAGACCCATCGGACGTGTTTATGCACGCTCTGATGTTTTAGACGAGATTTAGGCTTTTATTGTCGGAATTCAGAAGAGTATTAAAGTAAATATGATGGGAAGGGACATATCGAGGGGTATTTATTGGAATTATAGAAACGGATTGTACTATTAGCATAAGAATAAAGCTGTGAGCTCTTAAAAAGTCAATTGGAACGTTCCTTGCATTCTTTACTATTCTCCAGTCTTCTTGTATATTAACCGCTATGGTCAACTTGCTATTCGATTGCGTTATATGTAATTAAGGGCCTTATGCCTGATGGGCCTTATGCAGCCGATCCACCGGCCAGGAAATTTACATGGAAATAATTACATAAATTAACACGTAGGCTCGCCTTAGGTGGGGGCGAAATAGCCGAACACTTAAATATATATATATATATACGAATACACTGCATTTATTTATGCATATTTAATATATTCTGATACACTCACATATAGAGTGGGTGGAATGACGTCACAAGACAACTTTTGGTGGCCATATTGGATTACATACAGAAGGCTTGCAACTGCCTACACAGTGCTTATTTACTGATTTGTTGGTTTATTTGTCACTGTTTTGAGCAGTTTGGCCTCAGAAGTTGTTGCTAAAGTGCTGTAAGTAAACACATTGGATGTAAACTGCCCAGAACCTCCCATAACACTAGAAAACTCTGTTTTACTACATCTGCCTGCATTCACAACATGGCTAGGGAGGGTGCTCGTAATCCAAGATGGCTGGCCGCTGACCGCTGAGTGATGACGTTATATGCACTCCCTCTATATACAGTATCATTTAAAGCTGCATAGTCCGATGAAGCATCAAATTTTCAAAACCAAAATAATTATTTAGATTTGATTCTACATATCTAACTTAGATACTGATGCACTTATTAAGCATTTGTTTCTGTGTAGAAGGCAATATTGAGTCAATTTAACATAACCGGTTACCGCAGAAGTTTCTCGGTGTCAGAGTTTTGGCAAGCTTGCCAAAACTAATTTTCCATGTTTGTACTCAAAATATCTCAAACGTTTACCATTTAAAATAAAAGTAACTTTGAACTAATGTAAAGTAGATACTAGTGATTGATCTAATATATTTATCTCAGAAAAAATACAGAAATCCAAAACCATCGGACTATGCAACTTTAAATGTTTGATACACACACATGTACATCACTACATGCATGCACCTGTGTCTATTCAGAAAACAATTTGCCAAAGTTATATAAATATACATATGGAGGAAATATATATTATATGTGCCTATATGAATATATTATATATATAATATAATTTTACAATTTATATATGATGCGTAAACATTTACAACCAAATTTTAAAAAGACTGATAGCAGAGCGAGGTTTCGATCCTCGGACCTCTGGGTTATGGGCCCAGCACGCTTCCACTGCGCCACTCTGCTATATGGATGAGACGTGTATGGCCGCCATCTTGGTCATCAGTGTGCGGGCTGATGCAATGTACCACAAAGTTGGCTGTTTGGATTATTGCGTGACGTCACACGCGCTGCACTGTGGGATTGTCGGCTATTTTGGGAAACAACTAGGTAGTGGCAGCCTCCTCGCATGTTGCCAATCACTGGGTAAATTGGGTACATTTTTGTTTTTTCCTTGTTCCATGTGCAAGCAAGCTATTATACTATGAAATACATGAAGATAAAGAGGAAGTCTAGCTCTTGACTTCTGTATAGGTTGCTTGTTATTATTTTTATTTAACAAGATTGTTATCTGCACTTGAAAAACAGTGATCACCCTAAAATAATTCCACATACTCTATGGGTAGAGGACTATCAGGTTTTGCAACTAGACTGCACAGATCATTAGAAATCGAAGGGTAGATCATCAAATATTATGGCACTTTCTCAATTTGTCATTTTAAGAAATCAGTTTTTTCTAAATTTTCAAGAATTGATATTTTAAAAATTATACATGTTTGCCTCGAAAAACTGTGAGCTGGTTCTTTGAGTGTAAGCATAGCAGTTCATAAAAGTTGCATAATCCGATCAAAACATTAACTTTTCAAAAGCAAAACACTTCTCTACATTTGAACCTCCATATCCACCTTGGATAATGGTGCATTTATTAAAGTTGCATAGTCCGATGACGTTCGAATCTTTGCATCATTTTTTAGATAAATATATTAAGTTGACTATTATGATCTACTCTTCATTATTCCTGATTGAGTCATTTGGATGAAAAATGGCTGATTTTGGAGCAATTTGAGCTGAAAGAACCCAAAATAATTTCGGCAAGCTTGTCAAAAGTGTTGTTGATGTGGCCGACATTCACATCTCGCGATGGTCAGGTGATGAGGAATGACCTATTAATGTGTAGGTAGTCTGGAACCTCACTAATCCCATATATGGTACTGGAAATGGGGGCAAGACTATAGCCGTGTTTACACGGGGAATTGTGAAACGATGTAGACAAAGCGATTTATATGAAGCGTTTTAGATGCGTGTTTACACGGCGGAGTTTGAAAGTGTGTCGGCGCCGGGAACCAGCAGGCGCCTGTAGCCGGCAAGCACTGCTATTTGTTTAGTTTACACACGTCGATTCGACGCCGATGTAGCTGCTACGTTAATATCGCTTGGAATTTAAGGTTAATTTAATTAAATTTCATTATTTGAGTCTGTAATTCTGTTAAATATGATCGCATTCACTAGATTTCGGCGTAATCGGGCCCTAACACTGCCGGGCACCAGCGATTAGTTACTGCTCCCCCTGTTGCCGGCATGCACTACTATTTTATACTATCGCCGCCCGGGAACCAGCTGAATCACTTCAAATAAACCACCTCAGGAGGTGGTATAGATGAACCGTTTCATATGAAGCGATTCAGCCCTAAAACGCCACAGAGCCGCGTCTACACGGCAAATGTGAGTCGATCTAGGCAAGGCGTTTCATATGTGGCGTTTTAAATCGCCCGTGTAAACAGGGCTTAAAAAGGTCACAAGAATGACCTGATTGGTGAATAGCCTCCCTGCCTAATGGATGTCTCAAAGTAGGTGATCAAACGGATGGGGGTAATAAAATTAACTGATTATTCTGTATATGCTTCCCCAAAGCCTTAGTTAATGCACCTGAACCTATGTTGGATATATACAATCAAATGTAGGTAAGTGTTTTGGTTTTGAAAAAAATATGTTTCATCGGACCATGCAACTTTAAGTATTTGTTGCTACGTACAAAACCATATTATGTCAATTTAATAGAACCTGTTACTGCTGGATCCTAAGGAGTCAGAGTTTTGGCAAGCATGCCAAAATTAATTTGGGATGTTTACACTTCAAATATCTCCTAAGTTAGTCATTATAAAGCAAAGTTACTTCAAATAAAAGTAAGGTAGTTTATAACGATCAACCTAGTAATATACTTATCTCAGAAAATGACACAAACTCAAAACCATTGGACTATGCAACTCTAAGATTGGTTGGTTGTTGGAGTTTTATGCCCTGGCAACATCTAAGATCATATGAGGATGGGTACTGACTTGTGACAGTACACACTCGGGCTCTATATGATACTAGATGGTACGCTCGATGCTTCCAAAAATGGTGACCGCTGTGAAGCATGTGCGTTATCGCTCCAAGCCAATTCTTTGCATGTTCTGAACTTTGTCAGGGGTTCTTTTAAAAATATTTGTATCAATTTCACAAGTCATTGGTTTGACGCGGTCAGGATTCAAATTCTTGACTTTCCGCACAGGAATCCAGCGCTCTGACCGCTACTACTAGATGATGGAAGTATGCGGTGTGACCGGTGCCAGGGAAAGTGGAAGGGAGAGAGGGAGACATTGGAGGCATTCGACTGGGACCTTTCTATCCGCAAGATTTAGGCTCTGCCCACCTGCGCAGTGAACTAGGTTTTCGAATGCAAAGAGGACCAGTCAAATGGCTTCAGTGGTTTCAGCCAATCAAAGCTGTTCTCTTCCATTGCAAATGGCTGCCCTATATAGGGGTGGCCATTTGCAATCGAAAAGAACCAATCAGAGCTGTTCATTTCCATTGCAAATGGCTGTCCCCATAGAGGACAGCCATTTGCAATCGAAAAGAACAGCTCCGATTGGCTGAAGCTACTGAATACACCATGTGACCTTATGGATGGAGCCACAAGACACATTTGATTCATACGTATAGAAACCCACTTCCAGTCCCAGTCGAATAGGAATTTCTGAAGAAATATTTTGATATGCGAATATAGAGGCCCAGTCGAATACGTCCAACATGGAAAGGAAAACTTGACCCACCAGTCCATGTAAGACCGACTCGCAGACGCCATTGGCGGCGAGGCGCTGCAGAGCCCTGAGCCGATATAGGGGAGCCTGGTGCTGGTTGCCGGCGGTTCCCTTCCCAGGCACCCCGGCACCAGAGGGCCGCCCGGCCGCCACGGGACCCTCACAACGCACGGTCTAGGAAAGTGTCAAGTGTAGGAGGCATGGTGGTCAGTGTCAACATGGCTGATATTGATCACAGTTCAAGTGGTCTGAACATATTCGCCACATATTCAAGATAAATATAATTAGATATATGTAACTATACATATTTATATATATTTATATAGATGAATACATGATTGATGGAGATGGATAAATTGACTGATGGAGATGGAAAGACAGACAGACAGAAAGACAGACAGATAAGTAGGTTGGTACGTAGATAGATGGATAGATAGATAGATAGTTATCTTCATTTGTGCCCTAGTTGTCCTTCTGGTACCTTCTTTTTTCACTCTCCATACATGTAATGGGCACTCCTCAATTCGCGACCTTACTATAAAAAGGTTCTTTCTGACAAAATGGTGCTCTTGAGATAATGAGGACTGAATCTGTGTAACTGCATGATAGCAAAGCAGATAGAATGATATATCTCAGTGAAAAATACCAGTTGAGAAAAAGTTGTGTAACTGCATGATAGCCTTTCTAGATAGAACATTTTTAGATCCATAAAACCAATTCGGTCACTTTGTCAGAAAGAATCTTTTTATAGTAAGGTCACGAATTGTTGGTTCACCGTGAATAACACCTTCACACCGATATAATGCAATATATAACTGTGTACATACATACATAGGCTACATACATACATATATATATACATAATACAGAGCACTCTCGTTAAAGCGTATTCCGTTCAGTCGGATATCAGAGAAACCGGACGAAACCTGCAGTAATTTTCATTACGGGATTCTATATGTTTCTATGCGTTATGACATTAGTAGCTCGGTATTCACTACAAAATGCATGTCAGCCCAACACGTTGAAAATAATTCTTTACTCAATGATATATACTAACTAACCATGTTGTTCACCCCTGGTAGTTGGTCAGTGCTTAGCAGTCTCTCGTATAGATCGCACTTCAAGACGATCTCAGCGCCTAAAGAACAGGATTATGTAATACCATATCAACCAGTTATTGCCCGATATGAGACCCGAAGGCTTCAAATCATTTATTAAATTAGGGCTCAAATCATTTATTAAATTACTTTAAAGATCTGGTTATTTGACTTTACCGTGGCTTTGTTACACAAATACTTGATATATCTTTATGATAGATTACACTTTTAATGTGTTTTTTACATGCTTTTCTTACACGAATACTTGCTGTATTTTTATGATAGATTACACTTTTAATGGGTTATTTGAGTTTGAACCCAGTCGGTCAGGATTGGTCTAATAGTAATACATATTAGACTCCATTGCTGTTATTAGTAATTATATGATGTCGCACAGGGAAGGGAAAAGTGGACTTACATATGTTATAAGGAATACTTAAAATCATTCAAACTTATTTTAAGCGATAGTCGAGTTTGCACTAATTGCCAAATCTGTAATATTCCTTAACCTACATCACTGAGGACAGTCATTAGATTAGAGCTGAATGACACTTATAGCCACAGCTTGATCATAGAAACCGTCAGACCATGATCGGGTCCTAAAGAACTCCTAGAGAATAGGTTGGTTTAAGCTATAAAAATATTGATTAGTCATATTTGTTCATAATAATTGTGAATAAGTAAATGTGTGTTACCATAACAGCGTCGCGCATTCTTGTCTTTATACAATCGCCAAACCAAGGCGCCCCATGCTGGGAAGGCTTTCCTACCGGCATTACACATGGTGACTGTCCAAGTTCCCCTCTACAAGGTCCCTACACTTTTGGCTCATGATCCGGACAAAGGAAACCCGAGACGGAAGTGGGAGAAAGGGGTGTTTATTAGGTAAGCGATAACGGCACAAGGTACAGTGTCAATAGGTGAAAGGTCAGTCGACCTGGTCCATGTCCGCAGAGGAAGCACTCTGGGAAGAGGTAGGCCCGGGAGCCGACCCCCTGGAGTGATAATGTAAGGTTAAGATAGGGAGAGTAGTAAGTATAATAAAGAGATTTAAAAAAGAGGGTGGCCCCAGGCGCATGCGCCCGAGAACGCGTTGGCGACCGAGGCCGGGGAGGGTAAGAGGCGGTGCAGGTGGGCGACGAACTGGCCGACGTCGTAGGGCGCGGGGGCGAGGTGATCGACCCCGCGCTCGAGGGCGAACTCGAGGTATCGTCTGGCGTGCCGGTCGCGGTTTCACAAGGTGCCGGGGGCGAGGGCGGCACGGTGCATCTCCATCAGATGCCGGTGCGCCACGGGCCCGTACTCTGGAATGGATCAAAGGTCAAGTGTGATTATCGCCTGCGTATGGTGCGCCCTAATTCGAGACAAGCAACGAATTTCACACTGGTGACGGACGAGGTCGAGGGCAGCAGGGGAGAGATGGGCGCGGCTGAGGGCGTCGGCGAAGACGAGCTCGGCACCCGGCTTGTGATGGACAACGACGTCGAATGAGCCGCGGTCGGCCATGAGCCATAGCTCCCGGGCGCACGCACTCAGGGTGGGGTCGATGGCTCGACCGGTCTGGATGGCGTGGGCCGAGGCGGCGTTGTCGGTGTTAACGATGATCTCGTGTCCGCCGGGGGCGGGGGGGCCGAGGGCCCGGACCGCCAGCACGAGGTTGAGGGCCTCGAGCTCATGGATGGTCGGGTAGGCCGTCCGGAAGTCCGCGTCGTAGGCCTCGGCGAAGCAGGCAGCCTCCGAGAAGGCGCCCCCACCGGTGAGGCAGGAGTCGCACTCGATTATCCATCGGGGGCGGCGTCGAAGGGGTAGGAGACAGACGCCGTTCCCGCCGATCGCGTAGTCGCGAAACCAGCGGACGTCCTTCCTCAGTTCTGGGTCGATGTCCACGTGGCCCGCAGATGGGGCGGCCCTCAGGCTGCGCAGGATTCGCGCCATGAAAGTGCGGCCCGGGGGGATGCAGGTGGTGACATGTGCGAGTCGGCCGAGGAGGCGCTGGAGGGCCCTTCTGGTGAGGGTGGACCGGTGGAGCCAGCGCTCGCACTCGTCGACGATGTCGCGGAGCTTGCGATCAGGGATCCTGAGGGTCATGGCCTCGGCGTCACACTCGATGCCGAGCCAGACGAGGCGCACCATCGGCGGGCAGCATTTCTCGGGGGCAAGGGCGAGGACAAGTGCCTCGCAGAGATCGCGGATGCCGTCGAAGGCGCACATAGCCGCGAGGAAGGTGGCCTCGCACTCGACGAAGTCGTCGACGTAGACGTCGCTGTAGAAGCCGCGCTGCGCCAGCGCCCAGACGATCGCCGAGGTGACGCGGACGCAGGCGGCGCCGGAGGTCCTGCAGTCAAATGGGAGGGCGATGTCGACGTAGGTGCGGCCATCGACGAGGATGCCGGAGAGCGGGGTGGAGAGGGGGTCCGCGCGGAGCTGCCGGTAGGCGCGAGAGACGTCGGTGGCGAGAGACGTCGAGGTCGGTGGCGGTGGGCAGCGTGTAGATGTGGGGACGACCGAGGTACTCCCTCCTGGGGATGCCCGCGTTGACGCTGCGGCCCGGGGGGAAGGACAGGTCCACGATGACGCGGCGCTTGCCTGGAGTGGACTTCGGCCGCATCATGATGGGGCTGCACTGAGCCCATGGCGTGAAGGGGGGGATCGCGAACGGCCCGAGGAGGGCGCCGCGGCGCAACTCCTCCTCGGCGTAGCTGGAGACGTGGTGGCCGAAGTCGGGGTCCTCGCGATGGTTCTTGTAAGTTGGCGTGGGGGGACCCGGCGCGGTGTAGTTGGCCGGGAACCCGAACTCGAGGTGGTCGAGGAGCAGGGGGTCGTCATAGCCGCGGAGCACCCGGCGCCATTCAGTGATGAAATGTTTGGGAGGGCCGAGGACCGGGCGGCCGCGTAAGCCCGGGCGTACTCGGGGTATGCGGCCCAGCCCTCGCCCGAGAGGACCGGCCAGAAGGTGTCGAGGGTGGCCCTGTACTCGGCCGGCGTGGGGGCGCAGGTAGGCGCTGTGGCGAGGGTGCTCTGGAGCAGCGGGTCAACGACCTGCTCGACCGGCTCGTCGGCGCCGGCTCCGAGTGCGGGGCCGCGGGCGGTCACGTCACACAGCGCGCAGGCGGCGGTGGGGTCCGGGGCTGACGGTGTGGACGTGTTACCGGGGGCGCCGACCCGGCAGGCAAAGCTGTCGTAGGAGGGCGTGTCTCCAGGGAGGCCAATGTTTACGTGGGTAACTGGGGCGGGACCCTCCAGGTGGCGCCGGCGGGGTCTGAGTGGCATGATGTCACCGTGGCTTCTCTGCCCGGGCCGGCGGTGCCGGCGTTTTCCTCCAGGCAGCACCACTGCTGTGTGTGCGGCGTGACGTCACGGGGGGGGGGGGGGGGGGGGGGGGGGGGGGGGTGGTCCCGCAGGGGCCGAGAGCTGTGTGTAATGACGCAGTACCAGCCTTACCGGGGTTCCCCTCCATGCAGCGGCCTCGGTCGCATAGCGTGACGTCACGGGGGGAATCCCGGGGGCACCGGGGCGAAGCCATCCGGGGCCGGGGCGGCCTCAGGAGCCGGTGGCACCTCGTGGCGTGTGCGGCTGGCTTCCCTGCAAGCTGTCGGTGGGCGTTCCGTGGGTCGGGGCGGGATCGCGCGAGGCGGGGCGGGTGGCGTGTCCTCCCGCCGGCGCGCTAAAAATCCCGTTGAGAGTTCCTGCCGGGGCGGTCGCGGGACTTCTTAGAGAAGCAACTCGCCTCGGTGTGGTTGGTGACTATTTTTCGGACGTTTGCGCAGTAACCACATACATGCGCCACCTTTTGCATCCCCGAGCTGTGTGACCCGCCCTTCGACGCCTTATCGCAGGATCCGGGGTCCTTATTCCATGCGGGGCACGGTGCGCCGATCGCCGCCCGGTCGTAGTGGGCGCGGGGGTCGGCTCCCGACTTCTGCTGCTTCCCGGGTTGTTGTTGATCGGCCGAGGCGGTGGCGGGGGCATGGCCCGCCATCGCGATCACCTCAATGCGGACCGCATTGATCGCCGCCTCGTCCACCAAGCCTTTCGGGAGCCTACCATCGGCTATCCGTGTGAAAATTTCCTCCGAGTAACGGCGGACGACTGCCCACGCCAGCGAACAGTTGTCCTGAGCAAACATCTCCTGATGGTTAGACAGGGCGAGCAGTCCGCCCTCGGGGAAGCCGCGCTGGTGCTCCAGGCGCTTCAGGCCGAGTGTGTACTCCTCTCTCGTCGCCTCACCCTTTTTCACTGCCTTCCCCTCGTCCCCGCGCTCGACCAAATCATATGGAAAAAGATATTTGTTGGGTATACCTTTTTCTCGGGTGTGTCCCTTCCCGTCTGCTGGTGCTACGATGAGGCGGACCGCCTCCTCGGCTGTGGAACGGGTGCCCCTCTTGTAGTCGCCGCCGTGTTGTCGGTGGCTGGAGGCGTGTCGGCCGAGGGCATGCGCGGCCTGGGGGCGCCTGGGTCTGTGCCGGGGCGGGCTGGGTGAGGGAGACGACCAGGCGCTGAAGCTCGCGTCGGGGGTGCGGCCGGGGTGTGACCCGTTCCGGCTCCTTACCGGTGCTGGCGACGGGGAGGCCGGGAGAAGGATCTGGCCCGGCTGCGGTGGTAGTGAACCCGGGCCAGCCTGGCGGGCCGGCTCGGGGGGTTGCGGGGCGTTGCCGGGGCCGCCGCCGGTGGGTCCGGGTGGCGCATGCCGGCCGCGACTGCCGCCATCGCCGCAGTGGCTTCCGCGAGCACCTTACTTTGGGCCGCCATCTCGGCGCGATGCCCGGCCGCCTCGCGCCTCTGGTTGGCCGCGTGTCGCTCCAGCATGCTCCAGCGCTTCTCAATGGCGTCGATGGAGGCTTGCATACGTAGTAATCCGTCGGCTTGCTTTGCTTTAGCCGTCGGCTTCCTCGCGCGTGTCGACTGCCGGGCAGGAGGCGAGGTTCGAGGCGGTGGCGTGGGCGGCTGCGGGGATGCGCCGCCATCTTGCGAGTGGATGGAGTTGCTCGCGTCGCTCGCGTCGGAGGTCGGGGATATTGTTGCCTTCCGTGTGGCGCGCTTCGCGGGGCGGCCTCTGGTTGCTGCGGCTCTGCGAGTTCGCTGCATATTGTTACGTGACGTGGGGGCCTTTTTAAACCGTTTGATGCTGTTTGACGTGGGTGATTCATGGGTGGAGACGGGAGTTGCTGACGGTAAATCCATAAGGGAGGGAACCAGAAGCCCGAATGCAGGTCAGAGGGGGGAGGGGGAGGAGGGAGCGTGCAGTGCTTGGGGACGTGACCGTCTCGGGCTTCCCGCCGGATCAACCACAATTCGGAAATTATGGGCCGATTCTTTATACATGTTAAGTAAAGAAGCTGAGAAGACATAAAATGTAGCTTGTGCTGATGTGCTCTGACCTGGTTCTGAGGACAGCGTCAAGTGTAGGTGTTCTACATCGGTGCAACAGTCCTGCAGCCAACCTTTGAAGAAGTTTTCCAGACTCAGGACATCTGTATAAACAAAGTAGCAACTTAGTTCAAGGATATATGTATGTATGTATGTACGTATATATGTATGTATGCAGGTGTGCATGCGTATGTATACATGCGTGCGAGTGTATGTATGTATGTATGTATGTATGTATGTATGCATGCATGTATATATCCATATATAATATATTTGTATATATCTATATATGTATATAGTCGTCAGAGGCATTATTTTTTATTGATGAATTGCCTTGGAAATTTATATTAATATATAGTCTAGCACCTTACATGTTATGTGGTATTTTTTTTGTTTTTGTAAATATTTTATTCATCTGAGTACATATTTTGTCAGCGCCGGGGCACTGGTCTTCCAGCCATTGGAGTGATCGCATTTGATCTGTACATAGTGGAAGTGGAATGTGTTGCATTGTGTGCAGCACAACCCATTCTGAACATAAAAAGAAAGTGGGGGAGCAGCCTATGCTGCATAGTGTACAGCATAGGTACTCAACATAGTGCAAGGTATATGCATCAATATAGAGTGTGCAGTAATTTACACTAGTGGTTAAATCATATGCTGTGTTTGTATATCAGTTAGATTTGCTTTTAATAACGGTTAGTCTTTTAATAGTGTATTTGATTAAATGTATCACTTGTAGCCCATGTTAATAAACCAATCGGCAAGTACACACTGATATTTCTCTTTCTTTGACCACACTAACAACAGAAGTGAGGGTTAAATGTCAGGGTATGGTGTATTCAAGCTGGAAGGTGTGCATTGTTGTGTGTGTTTTTCAGCGTTCGGCAGCATTGGGAGACACGTCTTCAAGGAGAGACCCATACTTTAGGTCAGGAAACACTCATTTTTCTTTCATGTGATAAATCCATGGAACAGTCTTCCAGACCAAGTCGTTGAAGCACCAATGGTAGAAGCATTTGTGAGACGGCTGGATAGACATTGGAGAGGACACTGACAATTATATGACTTCAGAGCTCCATCCACCTCCATATGTGTGCAGAATTATAGTTTTTTTTTTTACCATAACCAGCCAATCAGTTACCCTAGATCAGCCAGAAGAAGATGTATAAGTCAATCTGTAAGTCACCTTCCTCAATGGTGACGCAGTCGACGAGGCCGTGGAGTCCGTCGCTTTCGCTGTCCTGTCCCGACAGGCTGCTGGTCTCACTGTCGTGAAGGGTGGCGCCGTCACCAGCGGCCCGTTCAGCCGCGTTCAGGTGCAGCACCTGTGCTTTCTGACACCAGGGGCCGCGGAGAGAGGAGTGGGATTTATCAATGGGTGTGGCATTTTTCTATCTCATACCAATCACTTTAAAATATATACTTGTCAGTACCTAGCCAGCATTACTAGGATAGGACGAGGCGCAGTGGTATATATGTGATGTATAAGAACTATGCGAGTATAAAGGTGTGAAAGGGAATGTTCCCTCTATGATCACCCATATGTTGTGTACTACTTTTATGGGTGACCCCTTTTCACAGTTGCGCGAGGTGGCGCCACCACCCCCAACCCTACCAGTGGCACGAAATACTGTCACTCAGGCATTGTTAGAATAAGTAACATTCACCAAAAAGAGAGAAAACATTATGCAATTGTATAAACCACAAATATCCCGGTGAGGAGCAGCGGAAGGTTGAAGACCAATTATCAACAATTGAAATTTCCCCTGCTTAAAAACTGAATACATTTGTTTAATGCTTATACAGCTTGATGTAATCATACTTAGGATGTGAGCAGGTACCTTGATTATATCCATGCTAAGGTTAGCCACGACCTGGTTGACCTGTTTAAGTACAGTGGCTGGTGTCTGACATGTGATCACAGTCAGTTCTAGTTGTGTCCAGTAACCAGCCATCTGCACATAGAAGGATTAAAATTATTAAATTATAACCTAAAGTTGCATAGTCCGATGGTTTTGAGTTTCTGTCATTTTCTGAGATATATATATTAGGCTGGTCGCTATGATCTGCCTTTCTTTAGTTTGAAGTAACTCTTATTTTAAATGGCTAACTTTTGAGATGTTGGAAGTGCAGATATGTTAAATTAATTTTGCCAACCATGCCAAAACTCTGACACCATAGGCTTCTGCAGTAACAAGTTCTATTAAATTGCCTCAGTATTCCCTTCTATGTGGTGACAAATATTTAATAAATGCACCAGTATCTAAGTTAGATATGTACAATAAAATCTAGATAATTGCTTTGGTTTTGAAAATTTGATCTTTTTATCGGATATATGCAGCTTTAATGATTATAACAAAAAGGAATAGTAGCTAAATGGTGTTAAATTATCATTGATTAATAGGGATCTTCTAACCGATAATAATATAACCAAAGAAATATAATCATATTACCATTTTTAAATAGCCAGACGTCTAATATATCTGAGATGCTTGGAACTACTTTGCAGTTGCAACTACGATATTAATACTAAGCTGCAGCTGATGCCAGTCCTGGGCCGCGTTCAGGGTGCGTCTCGGAGGCGCCTCGTAGATGGCACTGATGTTACGCTATTCTGAACTGCACAAGCAGTTTGTCGCCTCGAAAATGGCCGCCCCCTTAGGCGGCGGCCATTTGCAATGGAAATGCTGCGCTGTGATAGGCTGAAACTACTGGATACGGCGGCCATTTTCGAGGCGCTTTTTGTCTACTATCTGAAAAGGGAGGCGTCGCCGAGACATCGCCGCAATGCGCCCCAAACGCAAATAGGCCAAAAAGCATTGCCGCGACGTCGCCGAGACGGACTCTGAACGCGGCCCTGTTATGTTACCCGTGTGTGTTAATCCTACTCCATGTGACTCCACTGTAGGGTCCATACACATGTGAAGATAGGGAATTAAAGGCTATTTCAAGGCTGCATTTGGTAGGAATTTAATACTATTTTCATTTGGACTTTAGGGGGTGGGGGGGACAATGGTGAATGGCGATTTCGGACTAATTTAGATAAGTGGTGACAGTTTAATGGAATTCAAGGTTTTTCAAAATCAGTTACCCAAAATAGGTTAAATTCAAGGCTTTTCAAGGCCTTGAGATGGGGCAAATGAAATTCAAGATCCTGTCACAGTGCCAGTGGCATGTCTACATCGCTAGAAGATCTGCGTAGAATAATCACTCGCCTGAATCATGTTCTGCGACTGCCTTCTGAAAGCGTCGGCAGCCTCCTGCACTCCCTGTGACACGCAGGACTGTTGGCCGGTGGTTCCCCCTGGTGGCATGTCGCGCAAACAAGTCTCCAATTCACAGAGCGCGTTTCGCAGCCGGCCATAATTACCTCGAATTGTTTGGAGCGGGTACAGCATCTATGTGTGATAGGTCTTTTGTGAAATAATATGTTAATTATTTCTAATTATAATAGATTTAAGAACTGTATAAAAAGAAGCTGATCTCAGGATTCCTTATAGTAATAAACTTGGACAAGCTAAAACTGGTGATTGTGGGTGTCATCTAACTTATGCCAAGTACACACCTACCATATAGGATTCGCGCACTAAAACTCACGACTCGACCCGACCCGCTTAAAACTGAAAACGGGCCGATTCATTTTTCGAATCGCGAATCGCAATCGTAAGCTAGGTACACACCTAACGTTTTAGCCCTAAAAATGAGTTTTTAGTCGTGAATCGCAATCGGTAGGTGCGCTAGGAGAGTGCACACCTCATGACTTTTGGGCAGTTTTAGATCGTAAACGGTAGGTGGGTGCGGAAAAACGGTAGGTGTGTACCTAGCATAAGACAACTAAAGCCGTGTTCACACGGGCGATGTAAATCGATTCGTAGAAATCGACTTGTATAGTTCGGGTTACATTTCGCGTGTGAATGGGCGTCTGAGGCGTTATAAGGCTGAATCGATTTCTGTGATCTGGATACTGTAAACCACCTCTCGAGGTAGTTTACGTGAGGTGATTTCTGTGAATCGATTTATTTTGCCCGTGTGAACGCACTGAGGCGGATTAAGCACCTCACACGCATGCGCAGTCGACACCTTAGTTTGTTGACTTTCCGGTCGATCAAAAGCGCATATTATATAATTTGGTCTATGAACGTGCTAGAGGTGCACAGGTATTTTTTTCATCATTTATTTTAAGGGTTTCACTGTCCAGCAGAAGTTTTGACCGTTCCAAACCAATACGATTCAGTACATACATATCTAGGTCGAACCCACTGGCGCTGGTCAGACTGGACTTGCTCATGCGCAGATATCGACTTCCGGCCCAAGTAGTGCCCGTGTGAACGGGCGGCTAATTCGACTCCTGCTATCCGCCTTGTCTCAATCGCTTTAGATTTTGTCCGTGTGAACACGGCTTTAGTGGAAAACAGAATACCATTTAACCTAAGCCATATCATATTTTATCACAAATGTGACTTTTGCATTCACCGATTAACAAATCCTCCGTACAATCATATGAACAACAAACTGCACAATAAAGACAACCCTCACCTACCTACCCATTTAAAAATAAAAACACCTTTATAAAGGCATTTGGGTAAAATCACACCACGGGGTATCTCAGTAAGGGGTCAAGCAACGTTTTCAACATTTTTCACTATTACACAAAGTGCATGACCCGGAGGAGGTTGGGGGATGGGGGGATCAGTCAAGTACCACTTGTTTTATCGCTTAATAAAATGTTGATTTTGAGGGGGGGGGGGGTCACATTAGTAGATTAAGCAGGGGAATTTTCAATTGTGGACAATTGGCCTTCCTCATTCCAAAGGTACCAACATTTTCAAAGAAGTGCAAGGAGTATTACTTTTCCAGCCCGCACCCCCACCCACCCTAAGTAGCACAGTTTTACTACAGACCCAAACGGGGTGGCCAAATGAGTTGAGCACCTGCCTCCCATTTTTGGTAGGTCGTGGGATTCGAACCACTGTGTAAAATATTCCGATTTAATGCATCGGTGGGGGAATGCAAATATTCTATTACTGATCAGGTATACGTGACCAGGTGCATGTATGTGTATATGTATGTGCTGGTGGTGCCTGAGTGAGATGTAAATAGACAGAGTGGTGCTGGCAGGCCTGTGTGTAAGGGGCACTCAGAGCCTAACCCCTCCCCCCTCTGCTAGGTAGGATCACCACACTCAGGCTCAAGGCAGGTGGTGGCCAGGGGAGCCACACAGCTTGGTGGTGGTGGGCAGATCACTGGTAACCATGGGGACCAGGAATGCTGGATCCCTATTGGTAGAGCTAAGAATGCTTGTTTCCCATTGGGGGAAAAGGGTGGGGTGATACTCCACAATGAACCCATGTAGCATATAAATAATAAACCAGGGGCCATATTCATGTGGAGGTGCCAAGGCCTTAACCGCGGCTACGGTATCCCCACAAGGCTAACGGTGGAAAATCCGTACTTATGTGTCGGTGCCAACGCTAACCGCCGACCATAGCCTAGGCTAAGCTACCCCGTTTTCAAACCAGGGTTAACTGCTAGACGTGCCGGTTAGTGTGTGTGTGAGGCTCTCAATCTATTAAATGTCTGTGTCTGTGTCTGTGTCTGTCTGTGTCTCTGTCTGTGTCTCTGTGTATGTGTCTGTGCCTGTGTCTGTGTCTGTGTCTCTGTCTGTGTCGCTGTTTCTGTCTGTGTATGTGTCTCTGTCTGTGTCTGTGTCTGTGTCTGTGTATCTGTGTATGTGTCTGTGCCTCTGTCTGTGTCTCTGTCTGTGTCTCTGTCTGTGTTTCTGTGTGTGTCTCCATCTGTCTGTGTCTCTTTCTGTCTGTGTCTGTGCCTGTGCCTCTGTCTCTCTCTGAGACACAGAGACACACACACAGACACACACAGAGTTTTGGTGCGTAGTAAATCCTAGGGATAGTTACCTCGGGGTATGCGCCTAGAGCAGACAACCCAAAGAAGGGTAGTCTGCATGGTCCAGTTAGAGAGCAGGCTAAAGAGAAGAAGTGGCCGAGAGATTCCGCTAACACCCGACACGTGACACCGTCGAAGGGTCGGCTTAGGTCCACCAATAATAGCCGTGCTGGCAGTAAAATATAAATAAATGTGCAATGTTAACATGTTGAAGTGCATAATCCGATGGTCTTGAGTTTCTGCCATATTTTGAGATATAAATATATTGGGTTGATAGTTACAATCAACTTTACTTTAGTTTGAAGTAACTGTTAATTTAAAGTGTTAACTTTGGAGATAGCTGGGGTGAAAGCATGCTAAATTAATTTGGCGAGCACTGCAAAATGCAAAATGATGGACAAAATGATGGACATAGGCTTAGTTTACTTTTCTTTAGAATAGCAACAGCACTGCAAAATGCTGGACATTGGCTTAGTTTACTTTTTTTTAGATTAACAACACAGCACTGCAAAATGCTGGACATAGGCCTAGTTTACTTTTTTTTAGCATAACAACATAGCACTGCAAAATGCTGGACATAGGCTCAGTTTACTTTTTTTAGCATAACAACATAGCACAGAAACGCGAAATTGTAATAAATAATAAGTTCACCAATATCTAAGTTAGAAGTGCAAGATCAAATATAGATAGACGCCTTCGTTTTAAAAAGAAAAGGTTTTCATCAGATTGTGGAGCTTAAAGTTTAAGTTAAAGCTGATTTAAAATTAAAGTTGCATAGTCCGATAGCTTAGATTTTCTGTAATTTTGTGAGATAAATATATTAGGTTGATCGTTATAATTTACCATACTTTAGTTTGAAGTAACTTAATTTGCTTTAAAATGACTAACTTTATTTTAAGTGCGACGATGCAAAATTAATTATGGCAAGCACGCCAAAACTCTGACAACATAGGCTTCAGCACTAACAGATTCTATTAAATTGACTTAGAATTGTCTTCTATGTGGTGACAAATGCTTAATAAATTCACCAGTATCTAAGTTAGATATGGAGGATCAAATCTAGATAATTGTTTTGGTTTTGAAAATTTGATGTTTTCATCAGACTATGTCGCTTTAAACTCATTTAGTAGCATTTATATAGGATTGTTCATTCTTTGTTTTATGTGTTTGCTGTGTAATACTAATAGTGATAGTCTAGCTAACGTTGATGTAGGTTAGATGCAACCAATACAACTTACAATACCGTCTATGATATTTAATATTAGAAGTGGTTAAATTGAGGTTAAAGTTAGAGTGTGAGGTGTTTGGGCATACATACCTGGCTGTCTTGCAAAACATGGCCTGTTCATTTTCTGAGACATCTGTTATTTCAGTAATCGTTGCATGAGTACGTACATGTAGATAAAAGAGTCACCCCTATCCAGAATAGGAACAGGGATGTGGGAGTAACTAAAGTGCAGGTAAATCTTTTAGTTTAAACTCATCCCACGGTGGGCATATACCAGGCCTACGTTTGATCAACCGCCAGTCATATGGCATATATAACTTGGAACTTAATCAGTTAATGTCAGGGTGGGAGTGAGGTGGGGCACCGAGTCTGATACTAAAGCTGCATAGTCTGATGAAATATCAAATTTTCAAAACCTAAACCAAATATCTAGATTTGATTTTACATATCTAATTTAGATCCTGATGCACTTATTAAGCATTTATTTCTGCATAGAAGGCAATACTGAACCTGTTACTGCAGAAGTCTATGGTGTCAGAGTTTTGGCAAGCTTGCCAAAACTAAATTCACATCTTTGCACTCAAAATATCTCAAAAGTTTACCATTTAAAATAAAAGTAACGAATGTAAAGTAGATACTAGTGATCGATCTAATATATTTATCTCAGAAAAATAGAGAAATTCAAAACCATCGGACTATGCAACTTTAAAGTAGGCATATATACTATTACTAGACTGGCAGTCGTGGCAGAAGTAGCATAATGATCAATATCACAATAACGGAGGCAGACCTAGATAAAAGATTCACCCGGTACTTGTAGTACACAGGTGAAGACCAGCCTTATATAAATACAGGCAAAAATAGCGTTAGTATGGAAGATGACCTAGAAACTGTGGCTCCAGTATCAAATGGGTACCCATGTAGGCACAGAGTTGGTGAAATGGGAGAGAATGCAAAAAGACAAGATGGCGGCCGCAGAACGCCGTCGATTTCACTTTTAAATTGCATTAAACTAGATATTATATCATATTTTTCAACTCAAAGGTAGCGGGCTAATAATAAAACAGATGTAAAGAATAATTGTTGCTTCTTAGATTGTTAAATTAGGCCCTCAATTCTTTGACCCGCATTTTCGCCACCTTTTACATAGGGTTGGTTTGCACCCCTACTGCAGCAGTACGGGGTGAATCTTGTATCTAAGGCAGACCCAGTAAATAACTTCCTGAATAATTTCGGACTGTGAATTAGCCCAACCTAACTTGGGTGAACAAACAATGTGTAAGATTATTAAGAATGTGTATTTACTACGAATTGTCGAATGTACTCCTACCCATCATTTAACAATAACAATCAAGTCAGACTAGATAAAAGATTCACCCTTATTAATCATTAGAGCAACCTAACTCTCCTTATCCAAAAATTCAGTAAGGCCAGCTACAGGTGGTTTTGTCACGATGCTCCAGTATTTTCCATAGGAATTTCGCTTTTAAAACGAGGAAACAAAATTCAAGATTTGCTATGCAGGTATATCACTTAAGTAAATTTGGATGGTGTCCGAGTCTTAATTACATCAAGCGAACCATAATCAGTAGCGGATGAGTATGAGTGAGTGAGAGAAGGCAAAGTGTAGAAAACTAAATGTTCGTCTGCTCTCCGCCATTGCACTGATCTCCTGGTCACCTCTGGTCGGCAGTGAATCTCATGGCCCCCTCTCACCTCCTTCTGTGTTTTGTACTGGACATCTCCGGGAAAAGAACGACAGGGAACAAGACTATGCTTAATATCCTTTAGTATATTAAAGCTGTTATCCGAATACGCCTGAAACATTTGTCGGCATGGTTATTTACTATCCGCAGCAAATTTCATGGTAGCCTAGTTCCGTGGCCTTTTCAATAAATGGCGCCAGGGATAGTTTGAAACTGTGGACGGACCGATCGGTCTCCCCGACCATACAACTCAAGATTCTATGCCCCTACTAATACCATAGTTTCATGTTGCCTCGTTGTCATCGTTTATTTATACCTTATTGGATCTTATTTACATAAACCATTTGTTTACAACGCTCCTTGGTGTAGTGTGTATACATGAATTTATCGCAAGATTATACTTTATAGTTATACGACTATGTTATGTAACAGGTTGATTGAGTTGAGCTCCCGCAGCACTGTTTGATAGCGGCAGATAGGGGTGAATCTGTTTTCTATCGCTTCACCTTTATTCAGTATAGGCGTATGGGTGAATAACAGCCCAGTCTAAAACGAGCAAAAACTTGTTTGGTTTAAACAAGAATGTGGAACTCGGGGTTCCAGTATCCACTGTTTATTTACATTGACGTAGAGTTGGTGAACTGGGAGAGAATGCAACAACAAAAAAAGATGCAATCCACAGAAAGCTCTTCATTCAAAAATAGCAGGTTGAACTATATATTTAGCCCATTAGATTGCAAATGTGTGGTTAATTCCTTACATCCATCCAATACGTTTTTTAAGGGGTTGTTCAGCAGTTGTCTCAGGAACAGGGCTGTGGGAGTAGGCCTAATTACTACTTTGTGTGGTGAGATTCGAACGCATGAGGTTCAAATGCGGCCAAATGAAATCATTGACTTAACAATGGATACTTGTCCCTACTTAGCCTGGCACTTGGCTTATTATGAGGGCAAGAAGCAATGGAATTAGGAAGACCAATTGTACGTGATTGGAATTTCCCCGTTTACTCAATGAATAATTAAATATAGCTACATTTTATTAAAGGTTTTGAATTTCTACTTTAAAAAAAAAAGGATTAATAGCATTTTGTCAATTAATATGAGCTTTGATCTACCTTATTTTAGTTTGAAGTAACTTATTATAAATGGCTAACTTCGGAGATATCTGAAGTTAAAAAATGCAAGGAGTATGCAACTAAAGTTATTGTTCTTATGCAGAGAATTTTATTGCACCTCGATTTTTCTCATATTATGACAATATATACCTCCTGTATACTATATATTTTTGTCTATTTTATAACGTAAATATATATATTACACATTAAAATTTGCAATATTTTATTTGTTTCAAATTTATTTCCGATTGCAAGCAGACAAAATAAGAAAAAAGTACATTTTGAAAACAAAAAAAAGTTCATGGCTGACAGCATTCAATCAATCAATCAATAGGATACAGCTATAATAGGCCTTGGACCTGTTAGCCACTCTTTAATTAATAGAAGTCGCGACAGTTTTTCAGATGTGGTGGATTGTAGAAACTGTCACTGGCTCCAAGATATACGTATTGCTTGACCAGTATGCATCCAGTCGGGACTTGAAACAATTCACCGATTCTGCATTGTCAGCTCACCGTGTGAAACATTTAGATCCATATAGGCATGCATGCCGATAAATGTGGATATAATCACGCAATTCATACATGTATTTGGAGGCATGTTGATAGATAATAGTGTGTCGGTTGCCTACAGGCAACATAGCATCAAGTACATAGATACCACATGTACTATCATTTTGATATTAGCTCTAAATTGTATGAACGTCCCAATAAAATCACATACATACACTGAGTATGTAATTCCACATTGTGTCCTAAAATTTGCTGACTCAACACAATTTAAATTTTCAATGGTCAAACACATTTCCTTGTGTTAGCTCATGCAATCAAATAAAAAAATTCAGAAAACATTTTCTCTCTTTTTAATCTTAGAAAACTGGCACTGTCACAAGAATAATATACCATTACAACAGGAGACTCCTATCGTCGGTTTAAATTTGATAATGAATTGAGATTCAGTTATGAAATTGATTGGCTTGAGTCGACTTGCAGATTTTGCAGATCGAACAAAGGCGTGATTATTTTTAATATAATGCACCTGCTTCAAAACAATATGCAATCTTAGGCTACATTCAGAACAATGTATCAAATTATAAGGCATACAAATGAAAATAAGTACAGTTCTTGAGAGTAAATTATGATTACAAAGTGCATTGATTAAAAATATCTTTCTATGCGTGGGGAGTGATAAATCCAATGTATATGAAACGTATGTCCATACCTCAGTTAAATAACCTGGTTAAAAATTATGGAAAATATCACCAAATGATAACAATCATATGATATTCTTCACACAGAAAGTCTAAATCCCATTCTATCTGCCAGTATCTCCTTTAATCACTTTCTCAACCGCACCTTTTCCCAATTGCAACATCTTAGAACCGGTAAGCTCACTCTATTACCAAAATAAGACACATATACACACAACAAATTAAATATGCTAGGTGGCGCAATGATTAACGCTAAGAGCACCATTAGCTCAGCGGGGTGCAACGCACAAACATCTTCACAAGATGCAGATGCTTCGCTAAAGAAACAAATAACTTGGAAAACTTGATATGTTAATGTTAATATATAAAAAGAGAAAAAAAAGATTTTAAAGGGAAAAAAAGTGCGATTATATTCTAAAGGAAATATTCTTTGTCAATACCAACCGAGTATCGCCATTATAGGACGACGCAAAATAACAATGAAATAAAACCAAGCTCATCCGAAGAACCACATCATAAACATTTTACTAGTGCGACCTTATGAATTATTAGCGTAATTATGTTATTGTATCGTAATATACTCTGCAATATCAGCTTACTGAAGTCTGGTGCGGAATCACAAGGAGCACAGAGGAAGGGTGCTGAGGGGAAATAAATTAAATGCACAACAATCCGACGACAGATTCATTCTCCAATAAATGGTCTTAACAAACATAAGATAATAAGTGATATGAACAAAAGAATTTCCGTAAAATCGACAGACTGCTTTTTTGTCATACTATATTAGGCGTAGGTTAATGTTCTCTTCTGCTTTTCCAAATCACCATGGCAACCCCTTGAGTTACCAGTTTGCACCAGTACATGACTGGGGGACAGGACTGATGCTCTGGCTACTCTATATAAGCCATAATCTACCAGATTCTATGTTACCGGCATCATAATTAATTATAAAAATCACCACAAGACTCGATATGCACATTCTGGGTTGTATACATGTCTTGACAATATCACTTTGCTTCCAGATTTACACCATCTTAATATTAACAATTTTGTATGGTGGAACAAAAGACTGCTTTCGGGTCACCGGGGTCAAGCTGAGGCTTCTCTCAAAATTGAGGATTTGAGGTCCAATAAAACCAGTTGGAATCAGAAGGAAAAAAATCAAACGATTTTTGTTTAGTTTTTTTGTTTAAACATAAAATGACTGGCTATGGGGGCCCTTCAGAGAATCACAGGCCCATTCTTGGCACTCCGGGCCCCAGACCGATGTACCGGCTGACCCCACCCCCCACCCCCATGGGCCCTGCTTGTGCATTATTTTCTAAGCACGCTCCCGAGCCTGGCCCGCACATCAGTAGAGTACGTTTGCCATGTCATCAACATTTCCAACTGGGAATATACAAATCTCCCACTAAGAAAAATCATCAATCATGTGGTATGTGGAACAGTTATTGGATATATACATTGTTATACGTTAATATAGTCACATAGCAATAAGGAAACTATACCTAGTACGCAGTTTTATTAAAGAGAGTGGTATCAATACATCACCTGGGACGAGCATTAACTTGATTAAGTGTAATATTCTCCATTTTTTTTAAATGTTTGTGTTTATGGAATACTGTCGGGAGTTAAAAATCATCCAATACTAAAAGCACATGCTACTTCCAATATGTGAGCACAGTGTGGTACAGCTAATCTAGACAGACAACATCGGAGTGAAATGACCAACTGAGTAACTAATTTACAAGCCATATATAACTTTAGTGAGTGCAGCTGGAGGAGGCAGGAGGCGGAGTGGCTGGAGGCAGCGGCGGGCCGCGTAATAAGGGGAGGGGAGGGTAGGGGGGAGGGGGAGAGGTAGAGAGAGTGGGGGGGGGGGTGATATATACGTAATAGACGTATAGGCATGTGACTAATATATGTTAACGAGATGCAGAGGTTTGGACAAAGGATTATGCAAATGAGATGACGTCATGGAAAGTTTAGCCGGCGGGTTCAGCGAGCCCTAGGCCGTGAATAAACCATTCAGTATCCAGAAGTCAAAGTGTTCAGACATTGTACTTTCACAGGGGGGTCCTCCTCCGCCGCGAATCAAACGCAATGCAAGCATTACGACCAACTCAGCAAATTCACCAAACACGAGTAAATCAATCTTTTAAATCATTTGGTTTCTACTTTCAGTGGGCAAGAGATTTTCCCACATGCTACATTTTATTAATAGAAATATGAAATGGGTGGAGCCTCACTTTTATGGACTTGCTTTTTTTCCCCCGAGGAATATACAATGACAAGTGTTCGTAAGCACAGGCAGCCTCTGGATGAGGTTGCGCTTGTCAGTGAAACTATATAGTCGGGCCCGCTGGTAGCGTCACTTGACTAGAAAAGTACTGTCAGTGTGAATTTATTTATTTGTATCAATATTTCTATTACTCAATTTCTTTTATTTTGTATTCAAGCAACTTAAAGAGAAGCAGTGTGGTAGATTCCAGATTTTTGGTTGGAGCTCCCCCCCCCCCCCCCCCCCCCCCCACCCCCGCAATATTATTCAAGTAAAGTGTGGCAACTACCATTGACACCAACAAGCAATACTGAATGATACTACCGGCCATTACCTAGAGAAATCATGTCATGGATCAAAACGTTGGAAACCATAATAGCTTTATTTAGATGATTTTTTTCTTTTAATACTTTTTCTTTAATAGCTTTTTTTATTTAATACTTTCTTTTCAATAAAAATGTGCATGTAATACGCGCGTGTGTATGTGCAACACACGGGTGGTATAACTGCTCTAATCTTTAGAATATTTTCATTGATACTAAACATACCCACGATACTCTATGTATCTGGTGCATTTTTGGTGTTAAAGTTGTGGCGGGCTTTTAATACGGTCAACGAACACTTGAGCAATGGAATAAGACTGCTTAAAGCTGTACGTCCCAGCAACAACTAAGGTCATATTAAGATAGGCAGCGACTTGTGACAGGGCACACACTGATACCGATCACTTTAAAGTTGAATAGTCTGATGGTTTGAGTTCGTTATTTTTCTGAGAGAACGATATTAAATTGATTGTTATAATCAACTTTACTTTAGTTTGAAGTAACTTTCATTTTAAATGACCAACTTTGGAAATATTTGAAGTGCAAACACTAAATTAATTTTGGCAAGCACGCCAAAACACCGTAGGCTTCGGCAGTGACAGGTTCTATGAAATTGACTCAGCATTCCCTTCTATGTGGTAACAACTGCCTAATAAGTACACCAGTATCTAAGTTATATATGTAGAATCAAATCTAAATAATTGTTTTAGTTTTTTTAATGTTGATGCTTCATCGGACTATGCAGCTTTAAAGTGCTTCTTTATTGACCTTGACCTCATATCATGTCACATTATCCTGACACTGAGCAAACTAGTTTATTTGTGTATGTCAAAAATTATACATGTAATATAAATTATGTGAATATACTCACATAATCACCCAAGGATGCATATTATATTTGTATACTAAACTGTCAATCCTGGCCGTACCATTGGCTAAACTTGTCTCACGGTTCCGGGTCACTGACTTTGCTGTGACAAATACTTTTATAGGTCAACCATATATAAGTTAACTACATATATGTTAGATTTGTTTGAGTGTTCATCGGTTGTGCAGTGGTAGTGAGAAAGGTCATTCTTCCGTGGCTAGAGGGGTTCGAGCCGATATACCCAAGGATTAGGTCACCAGCAGCGGGGTTGGGTGGGTGGGTGGGTGGGGGGTACCCCGCTGTTCATATGACTGATCACGCCACACGCGCCTGAGCTCAAGGGGTGGGGGTGGGGGCGGGGGGAGGGCGCCCTACTGGCTCCCCCGCTCACTCTATATGCGTATATTGCAATATACACAGTATATATACACATATACCAGACATTCTTTTATATATCAAGCATATATAAGTAAACTATACATATATGCACACACACATACACAGGGTCCGTACACATGTGAAGATATGGAATTCAATGTTATTTCAAAGGCTTTTAAAGGCTGTTTTTGATAGGAATTCAAGACTATTTGAATTTGAATTTCAGGAAAATAACAACAATAGTGAATGGCGATTTTGGACTAATTGAGATCAGTGGGGACAGTTTAATAGAATTCAAGGCTTTTCAAGACTAATTACCTAAAACAGGTTAAATGCAAGGCTTTTCAAGGCCTTGAAATGGGGCAAATGAAGTTCACGACTTTCAAAGACTTTCCAGGCCCTGTACGGACCCTGCATATATATGGTTTACCTATGAAAATATGCCAGATTGAAACCGGGCTGAGAGTGGCAGTCAGAGCAAAGTTATTGCATATACACACACAAACATATGGGATATTGTTACAAGCCTTTTGTGTACGCACTAGCACTGGTAGGATACACACAGGATCGGGTCTGTATGGAATGTGACACAATACCAACAACATGTCTTCGGTTTCATTTGTTCATTAAAAAAATATATATAAGACATCCAATAAGAATTGGTTCTAAATACATATATATGTGGAGATACAGGATAATACAAGAGGCTAAACTATTATTTGAAATTCCGTTGACTAACCACCAAGTTGTGCCACCGTAGATCTGGTCGCTAGTTTTCTTATGTGTATGGTGGGTTTGGTATATATTTATATGCATAAATATATATCTATGAATATACACATGCGTACATATATGTATACATATGCTAGATATATATGTATAAATATATGCATAGTACATATATCCATCTAAATATAGAATATATGTATTATACATAAACATAGACATTATATATGTATACCTATATATATACACACATATTTATACATTAATACATCTATATATTTTACATATAAAAATATGTATAGATATATATTCATGCTATATATAAATTTATACGTATATATTGAAACATATATTCAAATATGTATATTTATAGATTGATTGGTGATTGCTTTACGCCGTGTCGGCAGCATGGGCCATATTCACGGCGAGAAATGTTTGTTTTTTGTTCAAACCATCGCTTTTCCATGTAAAAGCAGACAATCAATTATATGCCAATAGACACTGTATATTTATATATATTTATTTATACCTACATATATTAATAGCTACACATATCGACACACACCACTAGACATGTACAAAGGCCGACCTCCTATTCTATGCCAGTCTGCTTTGGAACTGAATCCAAAGGAAAGAGTGCCGGCATGCTGCTATCAAGATATCAATGGACATTACCTACAGGTGGATATAGACACACTTGACATCTTAATCATTGACATGATCACGTGAGCGTGTGGCTCTGCACGAGGGCAGGCCCGCAGCAAATGGACTGAACGCCAACTCCCTCGCCAGGGGCCAGTCGCCTACTAAGTGACTATCAACTTCTCAGTATTCATTCAGTGTAAAGGCAGCGCCACTAACGCGTGGTTTCACCGGTTTCTTCAAAGCCCACTTGACTGAGTAAAGAGTCTTGAGTACAGTGTTACTTGCTAACGATTGCACAAATGGTTCCTACGGTTGACACGAGGGGGCAGGACAATGTTCCTGGAAATTCTTAAGAAGATGACCGTGTCTGAGAGAGAAACATCAAGGACTTTGCCGCTAACGCGTGGTTTCACCAGTTTCTTCAAAGCCCACTTGACTGAGTAACAAGTCTCTTGAGTACAGTGTTACTTGCTAACGATTGCACAAATGGTTCCTACGAACGACATGAGGGGGCAGGACAATGTTCCTGGAAATTCCTAAGATGACCGTGTCTGAGAGAGAAACATCAAGGACTTTGCCGCTAACACGTGGTTTCACCGGTTTCTTCAAAGCCCACTTGACTGAGTAACAAGTCTCTTGAGTACAGTGTTACTTTGTAACGATTGCACAAATGGTTCCTACGAAAAACACAAGGGGAAGGACACTTTTCCTGGAAATTCCAAAGATGACCAGTGTCTGAGAGAGAAACATCAAGGACTTTGCCGCTAACGTGTGGTTACACCGGTTTCTTCAAAGCCCACTTGGCCGAGTAACGAGTCTCTTGAGAGAAATTTCAAGGACTTTGCCATTACCTAAAATGAATATCAACTTTGCTAAAGTTATCACTTCATCCACATATATAGTGTCATACTTCAACATTACAATCCAGAATCATGAAACATACACACATCAATTATGAAAGGGATCCTATCACCATCACCTACAGTTATATAACTGATAACAATTTCTCTCACAGTGCACATTTTCAGAATAACAATGTTTGGTGGAAAATACGCTAATTCTGTTTATAACTGCATACCACAAGGTATCCGTTACCTATAGCAGACTGTTGTGTCATAAAGGCAGAGTTCTGCCAGTTAGTTCTACCATAGTAAATGATTGCCATACAATCAGATAATATAGTGTTACTTGCTAACGATTGCACAAATGGTTCCTACGAATGACACGAGGGGGCAGGACAATGTTCCTAGAAATTCCGAAGATGACAGTGTCTGAGAGAGAAACATCAAGGACTTTGCCGCTAACGTGTGGTTTCACCGGTTTCTTCAAAGCCCACGTGACTGAGTAACGAGTCTCTTGAGTACAGTGTTACTTGCTAACGATTGCACAAATGGTTCATATGAACGACATGAGGGGGCAGGACAATGTTCCTGGAAATTCCTAACATGACCGTGTCTGAGAGAGAAACATCAAGTACTTTGCCACTAAAGCATGGTTTCACTGGTTTCTTCAAAGCCCACTTGACTGAGTAACGGGTCTCTTGAGTACAGTGTTACTTGGTAACGATTGCACAAATGGTTCCTACGAGAAACACAAGGGGGAAGGACACTGTTAATAGAAATTCCTAACATGACCGTGTCTGAGAGAGAAACATCAAGTACTTTGCCACTAAAGCATGGTTTCACTGGTTTCTTCAAAGCCCACTTGGCTGAGTAACGAGTCTCTTGAGAGAAATAAAGGACTTTGCCATTACCTAAAATGAATATCAACTTTGCTAAAGTTATCACTTTATCCACATATATAGTATCATACTTCAACATTACAATACAGAATGATGAAACATACACACATCAATTATGAAAGGGATCCTATCACCATCACCTACAGTTATGTAACTGATAACAATTTCTCTCACAGAGCACATTTTCAGATAACAATGTTTGGTGGAAAATACGCTAATTCTGTTTATAATTGCATACCACAAGGTATTCGTTACCTATAGCAGACTGTCGTGTCATAACGGCAGAGTTCTGCCAGTTAGTTCAACCATAGTAAACGATTCCCATACAATCACATGATACAAATGTTTCTATCTAGTTGTATCGCTGCATGTCAAAACATCAATCTACATAATATATGTATATATATATATACCGTGATAGTCTTGCATCTCTTCCCTGCTTTACCCCCCGCCCTTCCCAGAAATATGTTTTTCAGTCATTTATATCAGTTACAATTTAATTGAATATGGTCATTTCTATGCAAACTTTGGGGTTGTGTCGCAGCCGCATTGTCAATATTCAATATTCAATTGTGCGCTTTCAAAAAAAGAAATTAAATATTACATACAAAAAGAATGCTAGCATCATAGCGACAACATAACTACTGACACAGATGTTATCTAAAAAAATAATAATGATCATAAAACATTAGAGATATCATTCACAGTTGTAAGTTAGCACATCAGTTTCTATGCGTAAAAGGTTTTTTGTTTTCTTTCGTTAAATGCATCGTTATCACTGAGGTCTATGGTCATGCGCAATGCTCATCGGTACTTTTTCATCCGGCGCAGCTGGATGTAGGTCAGCAGCAGGAAACCGAAAGTAAGGCCAATAAGCGCCACAAGGTTCTTGTACAGGTCCCACACCGTGTCATGTGGGATGCCCTGTTTCGTCAGATACTCGTCACCGCTGGAACTGTAGCGAACAAAAGTGACTTATTGATCGATTAATTGAATGATTGATTGATGGATGGATGATGGATTCAAGCCGTGTATCCAGCAAAGGGGCATACTCACGGCGAGAAATAAACACAATTTATTTTATCACTTTGGCTTTCCGAAACCAAAAAAACAACTATTCATCTTATTACATGAAAAGCTTCTGGTAATTCTAAAATGATCAATTAGGTGCCTGGCAAAATATTTGTCACGGCTAATAGAAATCGAGGCTCACATCGGAACAACATTGCTTACAATAGACCTTTTCCACTGAGCAGGCAATAGCCGCTACTGACAATACTAGCTCTTGTTGTGCCATCAGAGGACAAGTTGTCGGTGGAAATCTTCTATAAGTTCCACTGCCATCAGAGGGCACGTTGATTGTGGAAATGCTCTATTTAGGATATTTTTTACAGAGCATGCTGCACAGTAAGCTGCTACCCAAAACATTAGTTTATCCACCGCTATTAGATGGTGGGTTGTTGGTGGAAATCCTCTGTAATACCTTTTCCACAGAGCATGTTGCACAGTGAGCTGCTACCCACATTAGTTTGTTTGTTGTTGTTTTACGTCCTAGCAACATCTAAGGTCATATCAGGACGGGTACCGACTTGTGACAGTGCGCACTCATGGTGACTTTATAGTGCTGCCCCACTGGGAAATCAGGCCGCTGGCACCATGACCCAATGTCCCACTCAGTCACATTATCCTGACACTGAGCTAACCAGTCCTTGCCCTATCCTATTAATGCCGAGCACCAGGCTAGAAAGCGACAAGTACCAATTTTAAAGTCATTGGTTTGACTCGACCGGGAACCGAACTCCCGACCTTCCACACGTGCCCGGTCCCACATTAGTTCTTGTCACTTTCGTTAGAGGGCTGGTTGGTGGTAGTGATCATCGAATTCGCTGAATAGATTATTTCCACCACCAACACGCCATGACCCACTTAGATTGTTGTATAGCAACAAACAAATCGGGACTTTTTGCAACATTTAAGAAAAGATTTTGGACATAATTACATTTCTCTATTAAAAGCTGAACAAAGAAGATTGTCTTTAAAGTACTACTTACCAGACAGTTTCAGTCCTGTTGCCCAATTGTGTATCACTGCACATCTGGATTCCTTTGAGTTCATTCACCGTCAAAGCCTGGATAGATTAGATTGATATTGACATAATGCAGTTTCCATCCCAATTGTATACAGTACAGGTTTAATAATTAGGCATTCGCTTCAAATTATGTGTCCGATAAGGACCTCCGATGGTAATTATTGCCACAGAGGGATATTCTTAGGTAGTGTCCGCTGGTCCCTGAGGAAGGACTGACGCTGTGATCCAGCGAGTGTGCATGGGGTCAGACTGACAGGTGAGGGCACATTGGAACGAGGCGCAAAGCACTGAGTAGGAGGTGGGTGTGGGAGGGGATGTCCCCTCCCTTGGGCAAAAGTTTTTTGTAAACAGACATCCAACATAAAGGGATTTAGTGGCACCTGAGAGCAATGTTCTAGGCATAACCGACGCGTGAATGTTGTCAAGTTTTAGCTTTACTGGAGTGCAAGCTCACAGGGACAATAATTTATGCATGGCAACATATATTTAGCTGCCGGGGAGGGGGGGGGGGGGGACAGCTGCCGGGGAGGGGGGGGGACGTACCCCCCGTGCCCCTCCCCTAAATCCGCCACTAAGTGCTCACTTTGCACCTCTAACCACATGCTTCTTGATGACCAAAGATGTTATGGTTTTTGTCATACATTTGTGTCTAATGGAGATTGCAGTGAAATTGTCCAAGCAAATATATTACATTAGATAAAATACTACTTTATGTAAGTGTATTCACCAGCACCACTCCACCTTCTGACGCCCCACGTACAGAGACCTGACTCAGGCCATCCACCCCTAGGTGGTAACCATAGTAACCCAGCCACCCATGTGTGTGCAGTCTGTAATGGTTGATCACTGACATGGTACTTAAAGACTGTGCTCAGAGAGTAGTGCATGGAGCCTGACAACTGGTGATAAAGGTGATGACTGTGCTTAGAGAGTAGTGCATGGAGCCTGACAACTGGTGATAAATGTGATGATGATGATGACGATGATGGTGACGATGATGACGATCAAACTAGCAAATTCACAAAAGCTTACGTTCAAGGAGTACGAGAAGATGCTGAAGTACTTGCACCACTGTAGCCATGGCGCCAGTGACGTCATGTTGACGAGCAGACCGCTGAACACCATCATGAACACCCACAAGAAGGACGTGAGGATGGTGCCGATGGTGTGCGTCTCCACTGTCGCGGACATGAGCAGGGCAACGGACGACGCAGACAGTGACGTGAGGAGCACTGTCAGCAGGTACACTATGAAGCTGACAAAGTCGGCTCGCAGACCTGCCAGCGGAGAAATCAGAGACACGAAGCTTTAAAGAGTCACCATTTTGTTTGTGGGGGAGTGGGGTTGAGGGGGAGGTTGGTTGTTGGGAGTTTTACGTCCTGGCAACATCTAAGGTCATATCAGGATGGGTACTGACTTGTGACCGTGCACAATCATGGTGGCTTTATAGTGCTATCCCACTGGGAAATCAGGCCACCAGCACCATGATGTGATATCCAACTCAGTCATATTATCCTGACACAGAGCTACCCAGTCCTTAATGCCAAGCGCCAGGCTAGGAAGTGACAAGCAGTATCAGTCATTGGTTTTGACTCAAATATAAGTCATTGGTTTTGACTCAACCGGGAACCAAACTCCCAATCTCCCAAATCCGAGACCTGCACTCTACCGATTCGGCCACTGAGCTCGGTGAGGGGGGAGGAGTTTGTTCATTATACTCATTGAATAAGCAGGTGTAAATTCCATTAACAGACAATTGCTCTTCCACATTCCACTCTTTGGTGTCTTTTTTAAACCCTTTCCCCGTAATGTCGATTAAAGCTGCACAGTCCGATAAAAGCATCAGATTTTCGAAACCAAAACAATTATCTAGATTTTATTCTACATATCTAATTTAGACACTGGTGCATTTTAATGAACATTTGTCATCACACAGAAGGGAATACTGAGGCAATTTAATAGAACCTATTACTGCAGAAGCCTATGGCAGTTGCGGTGCTGGTAGGCTGGTGTGCTTGCCAAAATTTATTTAGCATGTTTGCATGTTAAATATCTCAAAAGTTAGCCATTTGAAATAAAAGTGACTTCAAACTAAAGTAAGGTAGGTTATAATGATCAACCTAATATAGTTATCTAAGAAAATGACGGAAACTCAAAACCATCGGACTCTGCAACTTTAACAGGCCACTGCTCTTTGCCCATCCTAAGTAATGCTGAGCGTCAGGCTAGATAGTGGCAATTACCAAGCATTAAGTCACTGGTTTAACTCAACCAATATTCAAACCAGGGGCCAAATGTATGAACAACTTTTTATCCGCTCCGGTGTTAAGGGCGGCCGGCGGGTTAGCTAACGTCAGTGTTGGAATATGTGTCATGGAAAATGTATGTGGCCAAAGCGCGATGGAGTTAGCTAACCGATGCATTATTTATAGATTTGGAAAATCCCTCTGAGATTAATATCGGTTCGATTTTAGGGTTAATTTAATGAAATTTCACGATTTGAGTATGTAATTCTGTTAAATATGATCGCATTGAATAGATTTGGGCCTAATCGGTCCCTAACACTGCCGGGCACCAGCCAGCCTTGTTATTGCTGAGCCTGTTGCCGGCGAGCACCGCTATTTCACAATATCAATTTATTTCAATAGTTTTCATTGGGTCGATTAAAAATATCTTAATGCGCGATTGAAGTTGGGGTAATTTGAGTGTCAGTGCCAGTGCCATCGGCAACGATTTGCTTTGTTTATATTCAACAATATGAATATCGCCGTCGATGTAGCTGTGGCGTTAATATCGGTTCGATTTTAGGGTTTCAAGTTTTGAGTATGTAATTCTGTTAAATATGATCGCATTGAATAGATTTGGGCCTAATCGGTCCCTAACACCGACAGTAAACTTGATATGGCTTGGGGTTAGCGTAGACGACGTTAAGCTCGCGGTGTTTGCCTAACACCATCACATACATTGCAACTTTTCGCCGCTAACCCGGAGATCCCCGCTAACCACAGGTTTGGAGCGCTAACCCTGCTTCATGCATTTGGCCCCAGGCGAGTGGGGCGAGTCAGGCGCTCCGCCGGCATATATCCCACAACCTGATATATGGGAAGTGGGTGCTTAACATATTCAGCCATCCAGTCCGGTTTTTTTTAAAAGAGGAAAGATTTTGCTACCAAAGTTGTCCTTACCAATCATCCAGTAAGATATGAGAGAGAAGATGGTAATGGGGATTATGCGTGTTGGCAGGATATCACACAGCAGAGTGGCCAGGAAGTAAACGGAGATTCGGTAGAATCCGCTGATGTTCTCATGACTGCAGAGTGAGAAAACAACACAGTAACAACAATCGTGACCCACGACACACTGACATAGTTGTAGTGACATATATTACGGTACAACATGCCACTTCTGAGTTGGACAATTCATTTGCTGGTTCCAGCGTCACGATTTTTGATCTTATTGGTTCTTTATACTCTTGATTAACAGAGTGTAAAATTGTTTCAACTTAACTACTTCTGTGTATTTGCACTTATTTGTTATATTCTGTGGTTGCATGGTTAAATATAAATTTATCTATGTAGTAGTAGGTCTGCACTGACCTCTCAGGCAAGTAACCAGATAGACAGGTAGGCATGGGTAGTGTGGTGATATCAGGGATCCTAGGTGGTGTAATGGTTAGCACACTGGCCTGGAATGCTAAGAGATGTGGGTTCGAGTCCCGCTCTAGGCACAATATTTCCCATTTTCATCACCCCAACGACAAATATATACATAGTTATATCAGTATTCGAAATAAGCCAAGCCAAGTGAGAGTAGGCATGGATAAGCAGAACATGGCTTGAGCTTTTCCGTTGGACACGTGAAAATTTACATTATTTATGACATTTGTTTCGTTGTTTTGATTTATTTGTGTAGTTCTATTCTCATAACCATGGATGTTAACTGAGATAATAAAGGTAAGTACTGTGAACAAGTGAAAATTCTGACGGACAAGTGAAAATCACACCAGACTTGTCCTATGGATAAGTGAAATTGTTTGCTTATTCATCTCACTGTATCTATATACACATATATATTACTCCATTTATAGTGCTGCAGATAGATCCACTGGTTCTCACCAGTAGGAACTTACATGAAGAGCGCCCGGTTAAGAAGGAACACATTCACGGCGGCCATGTTGCCAAACACGTGGTTCATTGCAATGAAGAAGAACGCTCCCACCCTACAATCAAAATTGTCATGGAAAAAGGATTAAAATCACGTCAAGGAATGGCGACCACGGTACAATGGGGGTAAATAACTATTTATTTAATCAGCCTTTGACTATTGTAACTAAACCGGATTCTTTAAGAAAGTCGCAGCAGGAAGATAAGGGGTCGGTTCTTAATATTTGTCATGGGAGGTTTATCTTCTTTTTTTGATGATTTATAAATAAATAAAAAGAATAACATGTTTATTCAAAGGAAGCTCTCATTTGAGATTCATGTTGTAGTATAATCAAGATATTATTATATATACACATAGGCATGTGTACTACAAATAGTCCAATTTGTTTGAAAAATAGGACGCTAGCCTTGGAATAGCAGAAACGTGGGTTATAAACCAGCTCCGGGCAGAGTATTTCATTTGTTTGCAAAACCTTCCAGAATACTATAAGCAATTACAAATAGTAATAATAATAAATGATGGTGATGATAGTGGTGGTGGTGATGATTGTGACGATGATGATGTGTGCTGTCCTGCATTGGCCTATATATATCAAAGACCTTATAATAGTAAGACGGCTCACTCCCTATCTCTCCCATGGTAATGTAAATTGTGCAGTGCCACCTTGTGGTGGGTTTGATCAGCCCGGCTGCTGGTTGGTGTTTCCCATGTAAACACATACAATTATATTATACATGAGGTAGGTAAGTATGAAGACACATCAATATGAAATTGCTATGAACAAATACATATCACCAACAGCATCATCATCGCCATCACCACACATCTTTCACATTCATATATACATTTATACATATAATATAGCAACTGTTTAACCAAGAGAACAGCCAGCGCATCAAGTGGTGGGTTTGATCATTTTGATTACACAGTACAGGCTGAGTGAGCCGTCTTAGTATTATAGGGTCTTCGTATATAAGCCGGCGGAGTGCCTGACTCACCCCACTCGCCTGTTTTTTCCTTTTATTTTGTTACCGGTACGGCTATTCCGAGCTATTGGTCGAGAAAATATCAAAGTTACCAATCCACTTACACTCTCGTTTTGTTGCCTTGTTATTTGTAGCTCCAATAAAATTTTAATTTTAATCTCTCACCTGTTCTGAATGCCTGATTTTAATGAAGAGTCGACTTGGAAGTAAATGGTGCCAATAATGAGGGACAGGATTATCGATGAGGCCACCTGTTGGACAGACAATGTGTTTAATACGCCTTACGTGAACTGATTCGCAATAAATTACATACGCCTCTGGAATTGTCTAAATAGATTCATAAACAGTGTGCTTCTGGAAAATCTACCATCAACAATAGATTGAATTGAAACATCAGCATCATATAGCATTGGCTTTTGGGGGAAAATATGTTTATTCTGCTGAATAACTCTTTTGTCAGTGCCGAAGCACTGGTCTTCCAGCCATTTTTCAATTTAGGATTATTTACACAAAAAAGGTATATAGAGTAAGGTACACAATAACTGTTGAAGGAGTCGAGTGAAAAGCCAGATGCAGGTGCGAACAATTCCAGCATGGTCATACCATTCAAACTTATCATTAGGTCAAATATTCCGATAAAATGCATTGGTGGGGAATGTGAAATGGTCTATAAAGGAGTACAAATGCTCTATTAATGTAAATGATGTATAGGGTCAGGTGCATGAATGTATTTATGTAGTTGCTGGTGACTCTTTACTTGTAGTCAATAATCATTGTGTATTAGGTAGATAGTGCGAAAGGGGCACTGTTAGTGTGTAAGGAGCTCAAGAGCTCCACTCACTACCCCTCCCCCCAACTGTTAGTCACGGATCACCACACACACACACAGCAGGCAGGTGCAGGCCAAGCAGCCACACCGCATGGTGGTGGTGGGTAGATCACAGTAGCCATGGTGACACAAGAATGCTTACTGTTCATTGGTGGAACTAGAAATGCTTGTTGCTGATTGGAGATAGTAGTCAGGTGGTATGCATTATCAGATCCATGTACCACTATATAAAAATAAACCTGAGGGTGCAAGCTCTCACTCTACTTTCACTCTTTATACTCTTCCTTTCTCTCCTTGCCTGTATTGATTTCATATAGCCTGCCTACACAAACCACAGCTGCCAGCCGACAACTTTACAATTAGGTATGCATAATAACTGCAATTTACTAAGTATTCACCAACTTGATGGCTTCAACCCTCCCCCCCCACACACACACACATCCAAACCTTTTGAATAAAGTACCTATCTATATTATATATATGCCTCAGGAGAAAAAACACTAGTTAGAAAAAACCAACAGTTGGCTGGGTGGGGGGGGGGGGAAATATTTTTCAATGAAGAATTCATGAAATCATATAGATTAATAAGACTTTATAAAAACTCGAATCGAGACTTTCTGTGGCCGGCATATTTGTTTTTTACCACCTTGTCAGCTGGGTTAAACTCAGGCATTAAACAGTCGATTACCCGACGGTAGTGTCTGCTAAATCAACAGAACATCAAGCCGAGTTGTCGGGTAAATCAACAGGACATCTAGCTAACATCTAGGTCGGTGCCGACTCCTTGTCAGCTTGGTTAAAGCAGGGTATTAAACAGTTGATTACTCAATGGTATTGTCCGGTAAATCAATAGGACATCTAGTCAATTTAGGTCGGTGCCAGGTACCTCATCGGCTTGGTTAAAGCCAGGCATTAGACAGTTGATTACCCGATGGTAAATCCGGTAAATCAATAGGACATCTAGCTAGTTTAGGTCCACACCAGGCACCTTATCAGCTTGGTTAAAGCCGGCCATTAGACGTGAGATGTGAGGTGAATAGCGATTGCGCAGCTTTCCACAAGACAGCTTCCGGTGCTTAGCCTACTCACCTGTAATAGTAGGGCTACAATACCAACCTTCTATTGACTTATAACCTGAATACAAAATTAACTGTGCCTTCTTTGTGTACCTTGGTTTTCTGTGCATTTATTGTCCACATTCACACACATATATATATTAGTTTAAATATGTGATGTATAAGCATTATACAAGTATAATTAATCGGAAGCTTTCACACCGTATTATATTCTAACTCATCTACTATATTGATCTTGTTTATATCGGCTACAAATAGACTCATCAAGGTATTGTGTATTCGATTACAATAATTAGTAATCCAGTATCACGGCAGCGTGCAGAACGAGTGATGACAACTGAATTACCCCCCTCCCCCCCATCAAACCACACCGTCACGAGAACATACCAGTGTTGAACCAAGTAACGGCTCACACGGCCAAGGCGTTCATCTACAAATACAAAACCCATTAAACTGGTGCCCGAGCTGTTATCAGGGTCAGGCACCAAAAGGTCAAGGACACATTTCCTTACCCACACACGCACACACCCATGGCCCCAAAACTGCAGCTCCCACAGTATCCAGTGTTACTGCTCATGTATCATGTATCATGGACGTCAAATGAATCGGTGCATGTAGCGATCGGTTTATTTCCATCTACGAATTCATGTGCGTAGCATAGGTTGGTTGGTTGTTAGAGTTTTACGTCCTGGTAAGATCTAAGGCCATATCAGGACTTTATAGTGCTGCCCCATTGGGAGACCAGCCCGCCAGCATCATGACCTGATATGCTACTCAGACACATTATTCTGATACTGAGCTAATCAGTCCATGCCGTATCATAGTACTGAAGAGTGCCAGGCTAGGTAGCGACAAGCATCAATTTTGTAATTGTAATATAATATACATATAATAGATAATATATCTAATATATATATTATATATATAATATATATTAGATATATATATTAAATATTCACACATATAATCCCAGAGCAACCACAGGGAGACGGTCCAAAACATATAGCTAGTTAATGTAATTTTGCAACGATACTTTGTAAATAACCAAATAAATTGACTGACTTCGCTTAGCAGTGAAAAAAAAGGTCAATACGACTTATTGTGATAGGCAAATGAAACAATTTTTACACAAAAGAACTGGCAACACCAGTCCAGTCCAGTCCATATTAAGATGGAAACTTAGACAGTAGACTGGGGCAGTGCCCCAGCGGCATGCTCACCTGGGTCATGAGGGTGTGCGGGTTGCGCACCATGTTGAAGAAGGTTCGCCGACACACGACGGACAGCTGCGTGAGGAAAGTTGTCGGGTACGACACGTGTATCACGTCGGTTCCACTTGGCTGACTTTGCTGGTCGTCCCCATGGGGCGGCTTCATCGCCGCGTCCATCCTGCAGCAACAGAGACCCCACTCTTTTTCAGACTTCTTCTTAAGTAGTTTTTTTTTAAAAAAGACCAAAATGAAGAAATTCCGTAGCTTTTTTTAGCATGCAATAACTCCTGGTTCCGAGTATGCTCCACTAGTCATATTGCCCATCAGGTGGGGGGAAAGATAACAATGTAATCTTTGGAGAACAGCGAGAACTCAGAATACACATATTAACACAAATCCATGAGAAGCAAAAAGCAAAAAAATCTGAAAATATGGCGCCATGTAAATGTAAAACAGTTTTTCAGTGAATGCATGACTGAATACATAATTGATGATGAGAATTCTGACACATACCACACTGCCCTACTGATTATATTTAGATGTTGTGAGGTTAACCTACTGTGCTTTCCAGTCTGAGGTCCTGAAAGTTTCCACGAGGTGCTGCTTGGTGAGCTCCACTACAAATAAACACATGAATGGGCTATATTTACTGATTTCTTCATCATTTGCTTTAAAGTTACATAATCCGATGCCATTTTCTGAGGTCATAATATTAGGTTGATCGCTATAAGGCCAAAAAGAAAAATATTCATGTCTCCAGTTGCACGGGGGACCTTTTTTTGGTCGGGACGTGGATTTTCTTCTTCTTTTTTTAAATTAAAAAAAAAAAAAATTTATACAGAAAATTGTTTGTCAAAGTGCACTGTAAGAACTGCACTTCCAATTCTCAAAACCATGCAAGAGTGCGATTTAAACCAAATAAAAATCGAGTCGGGAGGGATTCTAACAATTTCGGTCGGCAACCGGAAACATCAATATATATTTTTTTATGTATAATCTATCTTACTTGAGTTTGAAATAACTTGTTTTAAATAGTTAAATTTTGAGGTATTTGAAGTGCAAGCATGCTAGATTAATTTTGGCAAGCACGCTAAACCTCTGATACCATAGGCAGGAACAGGTTCTATTGAATTGACTCTGTATTCCTTTCTATGTGGCAACACATGCTTAATAAGTGGACCAGTACCTAAGTTGGATATGTAGAATCGAATCTAGGCCAGTGTTTTGCTTTTGCTTTCATCGGATTATGCAGCTTTAAGTAAATCTCAGTCTCGCATAACATACATGGATGAAAGTGGCTCCGGGAAAAAAAGCGGAAATGCTGCTATTCTCCCATAGGCAGCATTGACAGGGAATCACGGAAAATTTCCTGAATAACCTACTACAAATAAGTTAATCAGAGCTCCGATCATGTGGAATAAGCTCCCAACCAAAACCAGAAAAGCGGGTTCGATCCTTGCCTTTAAAAATGCATACAAAGTTCACCTGGTTATTCAGGCCCAAAACCTGGCACTGCAAATATATAATGTGACCTACTGAATGACCCATTGACTTCGCCCTCTATCATGCCTGCTCTCTCCCTGCCTGTCCGCTCCCCTGCCCCTAGATCCCTCCCCCCCCCCCCCCTTCCACATTTTGACAAACAACTATTATAACTCAATGACATAATAACATTCAAGACGCACTACCACCACTGAATTACTACATCTTCAACCAGCATTGCACACAATATAAACCACTATTCATGCACAACATGGCACTATTAAAAGACTAACCATTAATAAAACCAAATCTAACTGATATACAAACACAGCATATGATTTAACCATTAGTGTACATTACTGCACACTCTATCTTGATGCATATACCTTGCACTATGTAGAGTACCTATGCTGTACACTATACAGCATAGGTTGCTCCCTCACTTTCTTTTTTATGTTCAGAATGGGTTGTGCTGCACACACTGCAACACATTCCACTTCCACTATGTATAAATCAAATGTGATCGCTCCAACGGCTGAAAGACCAGTGCCTCGGCGCTGACAAAATATGTATTCAGACGAATAAAAATATTTACCAAAAAAACTAAAAGTTGGGTTTCATATGTATTGGTATACGCTGATAGTGCTGCGCCGTTTGAAGCATGTATTAGTAGCATAGGACTACGCTAATGCTGATAGTGCTGCGATGTCTGCACAACATTTTAGTATACGGTGATGGTGCTGAAAAATCCCGGAAATCCGCGAAATCGCAAGAGATCTTTCATAACTTTCTGAACATAAAAATCAACCTCATGCAATCACAGTAAAGGATGTTCCATGGCGTCACCATACCCTAAGTGGCTAGCCACCGAACCATCAGCCTCAGTTCCCCATCCTGGCAACATCTAAGGTCATATCAGGAGAGGTACCAACTTGTGACTGTGCACTCATGGTGACTTTATAGTGCTGCCCCATTGGGAAATCAGGATGCTAGCACCATGACCCAATATCCCACTCAGTCACATTATCCTGACACTGAGCTAATCAGTCCTTGCCCTATCCTATTAATGCTGAGTGCCAAGCTAGGAAGTAACAAGTATCAATTTGATGTCATTGGTTTGACTTGACCGGGAACCGAACTACCGATCTCCCGCACTCTACCGATTCGGCCACCACACTTGGTCTCACTGGGCAGGAAGCTGTGCCAGATATCACGTCTTAAACGAAATTTCTTAAACGAAATTTGCGATGGTCAATGCAAATAAATAAATAAATAAATAATTAATTGAACCGAAACTGGAAATGCCTCCTCTCCCCGGGCTGTGAGTAGTCGGTTAAAGTTACATAGTCCGATGGTTTTGAGGTACAATCATTTATCTGAGATAAATATATTAAATTGACTACTATAATCTACCTTACTCTAATTTGAAGACACTTTTATTTTGAATGGCTAACTTTTGAGATATTTAAAGTGCAAACTTAATTTTGCATGCATGGCAAAACTCTGACACGATTGACCAATTTCATATGACGTCAGCACATGTATTTAGGTCAGTGGGCGCGCTTCTTGGCTGCAGGACAACATCCGGTCACACTGCAAACTCAATGGCAATGGGCAATCTTCATAGAGAAAAGGTGAAATATCTCTAAAACCACAACACCTAGAAACAAACTGATTGGAATACACATAGAAAACATGTTTACCAAAAAGATTATATGTTAAATTGATACGGTTAGGGTTCTGGATTTCTATAAATTTGGAATAAAATCTACGTTTTGCACTGCGCGTACCGGCAAACTCAATGCATTGTCAATGGCAGTGAGCAATCTTCATACAGAAAAAGTAAATATCTCTAAAACCACAACACCTAGAAACAAACTGATTGGAATACACATAGAAAACATGTTTACCAAAAAGATTATATTAAATTGATATGGTTAGGGTTCTGGATTTCTATTAATTTTGAATAAAATCGACGTTTTGCACTGCGCGTACCGGCAAACTCAATGCATTGTCATTGGCAGTGAGCAATCTTCATACAGAAAAAGTTAAATATCTCTAAAATCACAACACCTAGAAACAAACTGATTGGAATACACATAGAAAACATGTTTACCAAAAATATTATATTAAATTGATACGGTTGGTCGTAATGCTTGCATTGAGTTTGATTCGCGGCGAAGGAGGAGTACCCCCCACCCTCCCCCGCGCCGCAACGACCGTTGGGGTTGCGTCACCCCCCCCTCTCTCTCCTTCCCCTTATAACCCGCTCCCTTCCCTCCTCCAGCCACTCCGCCTCCATTCAGCTTGAAGCACTCACCATTTTATAACTTCTCCCCTGTATGTACTCCCCCCACTTTATTTCACTAAATAAAGTGTATTTTTCTCCACTCCTGCCATGTCTTCCTCCTTCGCTGCGTATCAGGGTTATGGATTTCTATTCATTTTGAATAAAACTGACGTTTTGCACTGCGCGTACAGCAATCTCAATGCATTGTCAATGGCGGTGAGCAACCTTCAAACAGAAAAAGTTAAATATCTCTAAAACCACACCACCTAGAAACAAACTGATTGGAATACACATAGAAAACACGTTTACCAAAAATATTATATTAAATTGATACGGTTAGGGTTCTGGATTTCTATTAATTTTGATTAAAACTGAAGTTTTGCACTGCGCATACTGGCAAACTCAGTGGCAGTGTGCATTCGTTCTGCAGCCAAGCTGCGCACGCATACACGATGTTTACAAACATTGAAAGGGGTCTATAGGCTTCTGCAGTAACAGGTTCTATTAAATTAACTCAGTATTCCTTTCTATGTGGCAACAAATGCTTAATAAAGGCATCACAGTATCTAAAGTTGATGCTTCATCGGACTATGCAGCTTTAAGCAATAGGCTGCTCGTAGTAAACATCTCAGTGCAATCATTAAATGAATCCTCATCTCCAACTTTTAACACAACTATTCCATCAGTCTTTTTACTGGCTGTATCAAACAAGCCAAATCAAAACATAATGTAACACAAACAGCGGACAACATGAATACTAGAAGCAGGTACTCACGAATTGCTCGTGAAACATGGAGAGGTTCTATGAGCAACAGGAAATTAGCCACATTTAATGCATTAATTAAACTTTTTTTCTTAAAAAAATTAATAAATGGATTAGTGCGTGATTTGCTAATATATACACCAAGATAGTTCCAAACCATAATTGAACTGGAATGTTATGAAATAAAAAGCCATAATGTGAGAGTATGTCTGTGTCCATCTGTTTCTATCTGTCCCCGTTTTTTTCGACCTGGGGCCCCAACGACGGGGGTACCAACAAGTGCTCCCCCTTCCCCCTTTTTTCCCCCTATTTACTTTATGTCTGTGACATTTAATTCTTTTTTGGGGGGTTTATATCCTAGCAACACCAATGGTCGATTCAGGACGGGAACGAATTGTTGTCAGTGTGCACTCATGGCAACTTTATAGTGCTGCAACACTGTGAGATCAGGTCGCCGCCGCCACTCAGCACATTGTCCTGATACTGAGCTAACCAGTCCTTGCTCTATCCTAGTAATGCTGAGCACCAAGCGAGGTAGCGACAAGTATCAATTTTGTAACTCATTGGTTTAACTCGACGGGGATTCAAACTCCTGACCGTCCGCACAGGAAGCCTGAGCTCTACCGATTCGGCCACCGAGCCTGATGGATGAGAGGGTGGCACGGGCCACGATCGGGCCAGCTCTCCATTGAACTGAGCTGCACCTCTATGAATGACAAGATAATTCAATTTCTATTGATTGATGTCAGTCTGTCTTGTTGCCTGTACGGTAACCCTAAACGAAATATTGGCAGAAATGAAGGCAATTTGCGGACATTTAAAAAAAATATATATATATAATAAATAATTTGAATTGTGCATGTTTTCGAAACATGGGTAATTGAATACACTGATCGACCACCTCCCTCCCCCCTTTTCTAACTGCCCTGGATACAGGGATGCTGCTTATATGACGTTTGAATTTCCCGCTGTTAGATGACGTCCTCCCTTCCCGCTTTTATTCTACACGTACAAGTTTCCTGCTTCACTCTGACCTCGGCCGTGCCTCCATCAACATCTACACGACTTTATTTTTGCCATCCCTCCCACCCAAACTTGTATGGATAAAACGTGGGGTTAAGTTCTGTAAGCCTCAACAACATCATATCTGGACACTCGCAATGTAACTTCTAAAGACTCTAATAAATTCCCAATATATAGATTCTCGGTCTTGTGTTATTTCAATTATAGAGTTGCGCATTGCAATTTACCGGACTGAAAATATCAGATGAACCATCACCAAGAATAAAAGATGTGTATGTTATAGCCAGCTCCCTCATTCCTCATATTACCTGGGTCAATTTCAACCTCCAATACAGCGGTCGCTTCATCAACTTTTTGATAATCTACATCTACAAAATAAACAGAAAAACAAATGCACAACTAGATTATAAGAATATATTAACAAATGATGCAGCACTTCAGCAATGGTAAATATGAACACACTAATAAAGAGTTGAACTTATAGCGACTCTATAATTAGTTTCCATATACTGGGCACAAAAGACAGTTTACAACTATCGCCATGCACATATAAATACAACCGTCTTTAAAACAATGTAATATATATAACTGGCACAAATCCTTAATGAATTACCATATAAATCAATTCTCATTTTTGTTAAACAATTATAAAATAAAATTAATAAACATTTTTAAAATGTCTAAACAATCATCGAAATGCGTTTTTATTTTAGTGCAATAATTAAAAGCCTATATACACATTACATTTTAAAAGTGCTCAAATTTGATTTCAAATAAATAAATTGAAATAAAATTATTTTCAGAACAAAATTATCAAATAAATAATTTTTGAAGTCCTAAATAAAATTAAGAAACATTAATCTCAAAAGAAGCTTCTAGATAAGTTTCTGTAAAAAATAAACTGAAAACATGCCCGAATTACATTTAAAGCATGATTTTCACTTTTTTAAGGAATCAATTGGAATACATTCTTCAGGCAAGTTATGTATACATCGAATAACCTGCATGACGATATATATATAGTAATTAGTATATATATAGTACAACTTGCTTATAGAATCGCCAGCCAAGTTTGACTATATACGATATATATTGTTGTTTGTTGTCGGTTTGTTGTTTTACATCCTAGTAACATCTAAGGTCAGCATATATAATATAACTGCCTATATATTCGCCAGGAAAGTTATACTATATATATAATATATACACTATAATATAATATATATAGCATAACATGCCTGGCGAATATATACATATATCTTATTACTCCACACCAAGTGACTTAGAGGGCGGCGACTCCTTGGTACCAAAAGGCGCCGGAGGTGTCGCCACCAGAGCCTGCGAAGCCCGCAGCAACGGAGGCAGACATGCCTGCAGAAAGTTCATTGGTTAAATAATAATAACTAAACTAATACAACATATAAATAATTCCTTCCTAGCGAAGATTTATACCCGTATATTAATATACTCACTACATATATTCATCAGACAAGTTATACTATATATATACACATTATGCATGTATCTTTTTTTTATGGCACAGGACTTGCACAGATTGCTAAGTTAGCGGCGCATGCAGGCAGAGCGGGGTGAAACTGACCATTTGGGTGAGCCGCCCCATTCTTCTGACTGGCACTGATCGTGTGTCCACTGAGCACGTCCAGCAGGAAGTCGGCCGGGTTGTCCCCCGGCACACACGTATAACCTGCAAAACAATGCACCGTACACACCCCGATCACATCGCCGCTACCGTCAGTGAAAGCCACATGTCCACACGCACAGCCACAGGCAGTAGGCCCAGTGTGTGGGTGGAATGATTCCAAATGGGCCCAAGCTTGAAACCACTCCGCCTACCGACGAGGACTATTAAGGTTGCATACTGATGGTTTTGAGCTTCTGTAATTTTTCTGAGACAAATATATTAGATTGATCATCATTATCTACTGTCATTTAGCTTGAATGTCTAAGTCTTGAGATATTCGAAATGCAAACATGTCAAATCAGTTTTGGCGAGCTTGCAATAGGCTTCTGCAGTAACAGGTTCTATTAAATGGGGAGCTTTCATGAGCCATTTCTCTACACTTGGTGGCAGCACCTGTTCCCGGTCCAAGTCGGCCATCATGGTTGGATAGAAGGGTGTAGGTGTGTGTGTGTGTGTGTGTGTGTGTATGGGTGTGTGTTGGTGTAGGTATGTGGTGGGGGTGTAGGTATATGTGCGGTGGGGGTGTAGGTATGTAGTGAGAGTTTAGGAGTGTGATGGGGGTGTAGGTGTGGTGTGTGTGTGGTGGGGGTTTAGGGATGTGGTGGGGGTGAAGGTGTGTGGGGGTGTGTGGGGTGTAGGTGTGTGGTGTGGGGTTTATGGGGTGGTGGGGGTGTAGGTGTGTGATGAGGGTTTAGGGGTGTGTGGGTGGGGGTGTAGGAATGTGGTGGGGGGGTGTGTCTGTGGTGGAGGTGTAGGTGTGTGGTGGGGGTTTAGGATTGGTGGTGTAGTAGGTGTGTGTAGTGTGTGGTGGGTGTGTAGGGGTGTTGTGTGTGATAAGGGTGTAGGTGTGTGGTGGGGGTGTAAGTGTGTGGTGGGGGTGTAAGGGGTACAGGTGTGTCGTAGGAGGTATAGGTGTGTGTGGTGGGGTGTGTCGTAGGGGTTCAGGGCTGTGGTGGGGGTGTAGGTGTGTGGTGGGGGTCTAGGGAATCTAAAGATTGTGAGGTGCCGCTCTGCAAGACATCCCTACACCTCCACCACAAACCACCTACACCCTCACCACACACACCATCAACCCCCACCACACACACCTACATCCCCACCACATTCCTAAGCACCCACCACACATACCAAAATCCTCACACTTGATAGTAGAAGGAACGGCTTCTATCCAACCAAAGCATTACAGAGACTGGGATGGTGCGCCATCTGACGAGAGGCTCATGCAAATTGAAACTCAGTATTCCCTTCTATCTAATCTAATCTAATTTAGATAATTGTTTTGGTTTTGAAAAGTTGATACTTCATCGGACTATGCAGGTTTAAGTATGCCGACAAGTATGTAAAATTGCTTCGTTTTTTATTAAACATTTACAGAGATATTTTAATATTACGCTTATTGAATAAGCCAATTAGGTCAGTGCTTTGGTGCTTTAAAAAAAAATTTCAGTTAAATTCTTTTAATCTGTCGATGAACATGTCTCCTCAAAGAGCAGTCTATTGGATATCTGTACATCAGCTACAGGAGTCATGACGTTGCATTACATATTATTTGTTTATAAGGGGAAGTGGGAAGACAACCATTAATGGCCACACTCTTCCTACAATTTCTATTATTGTCAACATATTAATTTATGTGTGTACTCTGTATGGAAATAATGAATAAAATTGTCTTAATGTCTTTTTTACCATTATTTCTATTTCTATAAATAATAACAGGGTTCATAGACATGTGAAGATATGGAATTCAAGGCTATTTCAAAACTGTTTTTTTTAATAGGAATTCAAGACTATTTTCATTTTAATTGGTGATTGGCGATTTCGGACAAATTTAGATCAGTTGGGACAGTTTAATGGAAAAGAAGGCTTTTCAAGACTAATTACCCAAAATAGGTTAAATTCAAGACTATTTCAGGCCCTGAAATGGGGCAAATGAGGTTCCAAGACCTTTCAAGACTATCCAGGCCGTGTACAGACCCTGTAATAAGCACACCAGTAAACATACAGTCATCACCAAAACAGTATCGAGCACACACTGGAGACGAGAAAGGTGTCTACCAAGGCTAGTGAAGAATGGAGTGGCCTGGTCGGCGGGACCATGGAAGACGGTGCAGCCACGAAGGAGCAGGTGCAGTGTGTCCAGCATCCGGAAAATGGAGAAGCGTGGCTGGTGCAGCGACAACACCACTGTAGTGTCCCGTTTGCTTAGTCTGAAATGAATAATGCATAAATGCACCAATGAGGTTGATATCAAAGTTCCCTCCCCGCTACCCCCCTCCCAATGTGGATATTTAATCGGGAGGAATGCTGGGTAATTGGGGAAAGCCATAAGGCTATAAAAAGAAAATTAAATTAAAAAGAAATGAATCCATAGTACTGGCCGAGTGAAACCAATGACATAAAAATGTATACTTGTTGATACCTAGTCTGGCGTTCGGCATTACTAGGACAGGACAAGGAGCAGTGGAATGTGAAAGACCAAATTGTCCCTAACTGAAATTGCCCCTGCTTAATCAACTAATGTACCAAACAAAATATAAAATTAGCGTCTGGCCCACCCACAACGTCTTATTTGGGGGAGTTGAGCTACTGGGCAGTGTCTCAAGTTGTGTATGTGAGACATAAGGGGGTGTGAGCTGCTGACCGCTGCGATGGTGACTGATCTGTCATTTTGTTGTTGTTGTTGGTACATTAGTTGTTTAAGCAGGGGGAATTTCAGTCGCAGACGACTGGTCATCCTCATTCCACTGCTCCTTGCCCTATCCTAGTAATGCCGAGCGTCTGGCTAAGAAGCGACAAGTATCAATTTTTAAGTCATTGGTTTGACTCGACCAGGATTCGAACCCACGCCCTCCCAGCACGGGAGACGGGTGCTCTAACTCATTCGGCCATCCCGTCTGGTACTCACTACGTTCTTATTATTTGAATTGAAATTACATACAAGCAATTATTTTTAAACCGTGACGTATAAGCCACATTGTTTCTCTATATTTGGAAATTCTGAAAGTGAATATCCACGCATCTCCCATCAGTTTTACTAATCAAATAAAAATTACATATAACCAATTATTTTACATTATTTCTCTATATTTGGAAATTCTGACACAAGTTAACATCCATGCATACATTGTGGCAATATGAGCGCAAGCGCTCTTGTAAACCAACTAACACGAGGACGCATGACACCCACCAGTCGGGTTCAAAGGTCAAGGGGGAGTGTCACAAGGCTCCCAGGGGCGCTCTTTATATCGTCTGGGCGCGGACTTTCCACAGTGACATTGGCAATGGCTTACTTGCAGAGTGCCCACATGACACTGTAGGCCATGGCAGCGTCAAGCCCAGTGGTCGGCTCGTCCAGAAACAGGATGCGTGGTGAAGTCAGCAGCTCCATGGCGATGCTAGTCCGCTTCCGCTCACCACCGGAAATACCGCGACGCAGCTCAGTACCGACCTGACAATTGAAGAAGTCCATTAGTTTTCTATTATTATTATTATTATTATTATTATAATAATAATAACTAATACTACTATTATTAAATGACCAGGCGGAATGGCCTAATGAGTTGAGTGTCCGTCTCCTGTTTTGGTAGGTTGTGGGATTCGAACCCTATGGGTTCGAACCATGGTCGAGTCAAACCAATGATGTAAAGATTTATACTTGTCGTTAAGGTCATATCAGGATGTACCGACTTGTGACATCATGCACTCATAGCGGCTGTATGGTGCTGCTCCACTGGGAGACCAGGCCGCCAGCACCATGACCCAATTTCCCACTCACTCACATTATCCTGATACTCTGCTAACCAGTCGTTGTTCTATCCTAATAATGGCGAGCGCCAGGCTAGGTAGTGACAAGTATTAATTTTTACGTCATCGGTTTGACTCGGCCAGGATCCAAACTCCCAACGTTCCGTACTGGAATCGTGCGCTCTACCGATTCAGCCGAAGCATCTGATTGTATTCAGATGAGGGAAGGATGAAATCCCCCACCCCCTTCTCCCAACAGTAAGAATCACAACCTGATGGGCGGGGAGGAAGGACACCAACCGTGCGCCACCCACACCAAGCAACCTTGGGGTTAGCCTAATTCACTTGAACAGCATTATCGAGGATGGTTGTTGGAGTTTTACATCTGGGCAACATCTAAGGTCATATCAGAATGGGTGCCGACTTGTGACAGTGCACACTACTGGTGACTTTATAGTGCTGCCACACTGGGAAATCAGGGAACCGGCACCATGACCTGATATCCCACTCAGTCGCATTCCCCGGACACTGAGCCAACCCGGCCTTGCCCTATCCTATTAATGCCGAGCGCCAGGATAAGAAGCGACAAGTATCAATTTTATAAGTCATTGGTTTGACCCGACCGGGAACAGAAGTCCTGAACTCCCACACGCGAGGCCCACGCTCTACCGATTCGGCCACCGCGCCTGGTACATTATCAAGGAAGACTGAGTCCAAAGTGAGCGGCTTTGGACTTGGCTTTGCAGTATACTTGAACCCTTTCGTGAGGGTCCTGACTCCACTTCATCAGCATACTTATCAATGCCATTAGATGTGATTACGAACTTTAAATATACTAATCGTGAACAATGAGTGCGTTTCTTTTCGCCATATTGACAACAAAGTCCATATTCATGGCAAGAGATGAAGTCAATTTATAGACTCTTTGGGTGAGGTTGGAGGGTTGCAAACCCATATTTCCCACACATTTAAAAAGGTCAAATTTGTATATGTTTGTGTAATTGCTGTAACTTGCCACCTATGTTCTAAGGGTACAGCACCAGAATTCCAGCATCTCCACGTAGTAACCCAAATACCCGAGCTTAAAAAGGAGAATTCTGAAGGAACTATATAGACAGAAACAACCCGGTTGTGACGCAAGGTGAATTTTAAAGATCAGCTAAAGATGCTACACAAAGCCACACCATCACTGCCAAAATAAATGGAAATGTAATTTGTTCTTTTTCAAGCACAGCCCTAAAGTAAACCGATGAGAAGTGACAACTTAGGACACAGCATGAAGGGTGTGTAAGTGACGCATGTATTACTTTGAGTTAATTGAATGTTAATATGCAAATTGATTTAATTTAAGTACCGCCAATTTTTGTTAAATAAATATTTTTAAAAGCTGTAAGTAGTTTCACGAATCTATTTTATGAAAAGAATGAAAGAGATAAAGAAAGCACGAATGAAAGAAAGCATGAAAGAAAGAAAGCCCGAAAGAGAGAGAGAGAGAGAGAGAGAGAGAGAAAGAAAGAAAGAAAAAAAGAAAAAAAGAAAGAAAGAAAGAATTCGCATGTTTTTTATGGTATGCAGGATATATGTATATGAATTATTATGTGATACAGATTCATACAGAATTTTAGGTGAAAAAAAACAAATTGCCATCCAAAAAATAGCAGGTCTGGATGACGATATTGTATACTTAGCACAAAACCTAGACCGAAACGTGTATTATCTGCGGGCAGAAATGTTTTATTTCGGTGCGGGCAGCGATTTCCTTCGAACTGTTACCTTGGTATCGGCGCAATCGTCCAGCCCGAGGTCCTTGATGACCTTCTCGACTTGGAATGCTCTTTCCTCGGCGGTCGTCCCCCTCGGCATGCGCAAAGCCGCAGAGAAGGCAATGTTTTCACGCACAGTCAGCATTCCCATCACCGTGTCATCCTGCCACGTGGGTGCAAAGTTAGTTTTGGGATGGGTTGTTCTTCGTAAATTATGAACTTGCTTTATTAGGGGTTTCGCGTCCTAGCTAATAATCAATTTTTTTTAAATAATAATAATAATAACAACACACCCTGCAGAAACATTTACTCAACATATCGAATGTGTTCTTCCTTAAATAAACAATATTATTGAAGTAACATGTATTAATGTACTAGCATAGTCTATATATTGGCAGTGGGCGTCATAAAAATGATAAATAACAGATGCTGGATATCACTAATAATTTGTGGTGTTCTCTATGGCGGAGTGGTTAGAGTGTCTGGACTTTTTTCTAGGTCAGACTCCTAATCTGAAGGTCGGTGGTTCGATTCCCCATGCCCCCCACCTCTGCCAATTTGGATTTCCACCACTGTGGATAACTTACAGTGTCATCAAAGGCCAGTTGCTCTCATACCATGTCTATGTGGTGTGGGAGGTTAAAAATCCCTTGGGTCGGTAAAAGCATAGGCTCAAGCTTTCTATCGACAAACTGTCTAATGGTGAAAACAAGTCTATTCAGGCATATCCATAACAGGCAGTATAAATCTTCAAGAAAAAGAAAACTAATTAAAACCTGGGTGGTGGGTGCAAGGGAAAATAATATGTGGCTGAACGGGTGAACACAAAAATCCTCCCACTTCTCCCACCAAATCATATCTAGATTTGTTTGTTGGGGTTTTACGTCTTGGCAACATATATGGTCATATCAGGATGGGTACCGACATGTGACAGTGTGCCGTCATGGCGACATTATAGTGCTGCCCCACTGGGAGAGACCAGGCCACTGGCACCATGACCCGATTTACCACTCAGTCACATTATCCAGATACTGAATCAACCAGTCAGTTCCCTACACTAGTAATGCTGAGCACCGGGCTAGGTAACGATAAGTATCAAATTTGTATGACATTGGTTTGACTCGACCGGGATTCAAACCCTCAACATTCCGCACAGGAAGCCCGCGTTTGTACCAATTCGGCCACTGCGACCGGTCTTATCTATCTATATGTGATCAGTCTGAAAGTGCTCTGAATACAATACCACATTGTGATATCACCAATGTCAAGGGGAGTGGCAACTTACATGAGTGGCATATCTTGTTTGTTGATATAACGATCTGTTATAACAGTGAGCAATGCCACAAAAGATAGCTCATAGGAAAGTGCAACGTGCTCATCAGCTTATGCTTAAGCATCTATTTCAATTAATTAGATGACCAGACGGGATGGCCGAATGAGTTAGAGCATCCGTCTCCCGTGTTGGTAGATCGTGGGTTCGAACCCTGGTCGAGTCAAACCAATGACTTAAACATTGATACTTGTCGCTTCCTAGCCTGGTGCTCGGCATTATTAGGATAGGGCAAGGACTGGTTGGCTCAGTGTCAGGATAACGTGACTGAGTGGGATATCAGGTCATGGTGCTGGCGGCCTGGTCTTCCAGTGGGGCAGCACTATAAAGTCGCCATGAGTGCGCACTGTCACAAGTCAGTACCCATCTTGATATGACCTTAGATGTTGCTAGGACATAAAACAACAAACAAACAAACATCATTAGATACAACGGGTTTACACAGTACTTAACCAATCAAAATGAAAGCCTTTGAAACCTGAAAATTATATTTATGAGGCCCAAAAATAATACAGGTTTGATGCACTTAACATATGGACGAGAATAGATAACGGTTTGGCACAGTTTATCCTTCAATGTGGAAGTCAGTGAGTGGTCATAACCATCAATAGAATTAATATATACCAAAAATATAACAAATTAAAGTTAGTTAAGTTATCGATAGTCCAAAGACAGATTTTGTATGCACTTCATACTTTTTTGGGGGGTTGCAAGTTTCATTTTCTATGGTTTTATTTTATTTAGGTAACAAAGTCTGAGGGTTCTTCGTTATTTTCCCTACGTAGCTTCAGAACCATTTCCAAAGTTAAACTTTTTTTCAAGACATTGCAAAGCTGTGTTAAATTCTCGAAGAGCATCATTCACCTGGATGACGTATCCTGTCATGTACTTGAACCTGGCCGGTCGTGGGGATCCGTTGACGAGAACATTGCCAGTAAGCCAGTCTGCCGCCTTACGGTCAGCGAGGACATCTAGAAGACTAGAAGGGAGATAGAGAATATACTGTGTCATTATATTATGCGGTATACCGGCACTTTAACTATAACCCTGAAAAGTGAGTTAAATAGACAGGTCGAGTCAGGTCAGATGGGGTCTTCTATGACCCTTTTCAGGTAGGAGCAATACATTCAGACGAGTCTTGGTAATTGACGAGAACATTGCCAGTAAGCCAGTCTGCCGCCTTACAGTCAGCGAGAACATGTAGCAGGGAGAGAGAGAACATACCGTGCTATTATAGCGTGCGGTATACCGGCACTTTAACTATAACCGTGAAAAGTGAGTTCAATAGACAGGTCGAGTCAGGTCAGATGGGGTCTTCTATGGCCCTTTCCGGGTAGGAGTAATACATTCAGACGAATCTTGGTAATTGACGAGAACATTGCCAGTAAGCCAGTCTGCCACCTTATGGTCAGCAAGAACATCTAGAAGACTAGAAGGGAGACAGAGAATATACTGTGTCATTATAGCATGCGGTATATCGGCACTTTAACTATAACCCTGAAAAGTGAGTTAAATAGACAAGTCAAGTCAGGTCAGACGGGGTCTGCTATGACCGTTTTCAGGTAGGAACAATACAGTCAGATGGGTCGTGGTAGATACTTAGATACTGGTGCACTCATTAAAATAAAATATGCATTGCAGTTTGGTGCTCCTGGGCTCGATTCCTATGCTCGATAACGGCTAGACAGACATTCAATGCTCATCATTTCGGTGTGCACACCAAAATTAAGGTTGCAGTCCGATGAAAGGATCAAATTTTCAAAACCGAAACACTTACCCAGATTGTATCCCACATATCCAACTAGGATACTCATGAAATATTTATTTCAACTGAATAGAAACCTATAATGCGCAGAATTTCAATGTGCATGCCTAAATTAATTTGGCATGTTTTGGCTTCAAACTTAGCCATCTATAAACAAAAAAACACACACATTAACTTAAATTAAAGCAAAGTAGATTATAACGATCAACTTAATATACTCATCTAAAAAAGAATTGGGTTAAATGAGCGGGTGGCGCTCATTTGCTGTCATTGCTGGGGGTGCAGAGAACAGGGAAGCAGCCCCTCCCACCAAGCCATCCCATTGGCCAACCCCACAAACCCCTCAACCAATTAACTTCATCCTCTACAAAAAAAACACAATCCCCCCGGCGAGCCGCGGCACAGCCACTCGCACCCTGCCCACCGTAGCAGCAACACCTCTTCTTAACCCACAACCTGCATTTAACTCGATCTTTAAAAATAAACCCGAGCAAAAAACGAAAATGAATGAAAAGACTTGAAAAAAACTAAAACGATTGACCTGATAGAAAATTGAAGCTAATATGATTGAAATGTTTGCATTGATGTAGATTTGATGATTGTTACATTGTTTCATGATTGATTAATGATTGACTGATGACTGATGATAAAATGCTGGTCTTGATCCTTGAAATGTCCTGTATGCCGGATTAAAATGTCAACTTGATTAAATACCATAACTTCACTTGCATGCCGGGCCTTGTTACCAGCCACTCATACCTGCAGGGAGTAGAATTGAACTACTCCGCCAGTCACCCTGCCTGTCATGTAAATAAAGTTGTGTTATTCCCACCCCCTGCTTCTGTCTTCTCTGGGCCCCGGGTAGCAATGACAGAAATTCAAAACCATAACTAATTATTGCAAATATCTTCAAACCCAACACTTCAAAATAAAGTTATTTCCAATAAAGTCCATTATAATATCAACTTAATATATTTACTTAAAAGATGTGATAGAAATTCAAAACCATCGGATTATGCAACTGTATTGACAGGCATACCAAAGGTATGGTGCGAATTCTATTCATAACCCGATACAATGCTGACATAAGCATAAAGGCCTGCCACATCTCACACCTTTTTAACAATGTCATTCCGTTTCCATGTGGCCACTTTACGAGTTTAAAGCACGACATCTATGTTTCCAATTTTTGTCAAATATATTTTTTATATATCGGCTAGACAATGCGAGTCCAAATGTTTTTAGTCCCTCAATAAGGACTAAGGCCGAAACCCGACATGACGGGTCGCAGCTTCAGCTCTCATATAGAAATTTGGGGTTGGTGCCACTCCCAGCCTCATCCTTCACTATAGAACCCATACTTTTATCCTAGCATATATCTTATATGTGATAAACACTTCATGTATCATGGTTTTGTGTATTCACCACCTCCCCTATTTGACGCCGTGTAAGCTGTAGATGCGACCCGGTGTGCCGGATCTCAGCATCAGCCTTACTGAAGGACCAGCGGAACTCTGAATTATAGGGCGCAATCGATTTATCAACTCGGGTCACCCAAGCCACTTTTTGGCGCATGTGCACATCCTAGACTCGGGTCGAATAACCGAATACGCTTCTCCATGCTCATGGTGGAAAAAATGGTGGCTTAATCCAAAAACCCCTTTTTTTTTTTTTAAATAACCGATATAACTACAGCAAAATAGGACTTTAAAGTATTTTATGATAGCATAGTTTAGTTATATTTCCATTTCATTAATCTAGGATATTACCAAAAGAAACCATGTATGACTGATACTGGTGGCTGTTATCCTGCAGGACAGTACCAGCGCAAATGTGACGTCAACGCTCCTAGCCACCCCCAGCCAAGAGGTGGGTTACTGGGGTTGGGTGCACGTGTATTTGTCGACTCCACTCGCGGTGTTCGACTTGAAATTCTGACCACTCGGGTGACCCGAGTCACCCGGGTCATGTTAATCGATTACGGCCCCACTGTATTATAAGCTTCTCTACCCTAGTTCAGAGTAACTTGTATGATACTTGATAAATGTGGAGTTATTTGAACTGAAAATATTAAATCATTTGCCCGTGCAAACTAGCGGAAGCTAATCATAATATCCCATTCCTACATTATTTAGGTCACATAACCACCACCTGTGTGTGGTTTTCGCCAGTGAACTTTAGAGTAACTTGTATGATAGTGGACTAAATTTGGAGTTATTTGAACTGAAAACATGAAATCATTTGTCCATGCACACCCACGGAAGCCAATCATAATATGCAATTGCTGCATTATTTAGGTCACATAACAATCACCTAAGCGAGGTTTCGCCAGTGAATTTTCCAACAAAAGCCCCACCAAATTATTAATGAGTGCACCAATATCTTAAATTAAATGTTATGATTAAATCTAGATTTTTTTGTTTTTAATATCTTCATCGAACTATGCAACTTTAACATAGTTATATATACTCAAGCCGCAGACAGATAAAGTATTGGGTTATCTTGAAATTAATCAGTTATCTAGGATCATATGGATAGATATGGTAGACATTGAGGAGTAAACACTTGACCCGATATAAGAATCAAGCAGTTGTTCAATCACCACTCGCCTCGTTTTTGTATCCGCATTATTTAAAAGAAAAAAAACTTCCAATGGGAGAAAAAATAGGAGAAAATTACTAAAATGAAAAAATAATCGCTTGTACTAAACACTGAATGAAGCATCTTTAAGAACAGTAACACTGGTCCTACCATTGGTTGTGTAGTACTGTAAGCCCTAGTTTAAACTGACTTAAGAGGGCGGTCGGGGGGAGGGGGGCATGTTTAGTGCCCAAGTCTGGTTAACCCGGTGTCATGGTATAAAACCCCGGCCCGATCGCAGCCCCTGCCGTGGCTTCTGCGCATGCGCAGAGTTTGTAAACAGGCGCAGATCGGCTGCAGAACGAATACACACTGCCAGTGTCTATTAAAGATTAATAGAAATGCACAACCCTAACCGTATAAATTTAATATAATCTATCTGTCGAATATGTTTTCTATATGTGTACCAAGCAGCTTGTTTCTAAGTGGTGTAGCTTTAGAGATATTTCACTTTTTCTGTATGAAGATTGCACTGACACTCAGAATATCCCAACTTTCACTATTATCTCTGTTTTTAATACTTTCAATGTTAAATTGCTCTTAGGTTACATTAAATACTTCAGATCTTCCTCTTCAATCGCGCATTAAGATATTTTTAATCGATCCAATGAAAGCTTTTAAATTTATTTTACAAAAATAAATGCTTAGTCAACTGTCTTCACGGCAGGGGCTGCGATCGGGCCAGGGTTTTATACCATGACACCGGGCTGCCGGCCAACTTCTTTGTCCAAGTCCAACAGGCTGTCCAAGCTTAAGATTATGTAATCGAGTAAAGAGTGGAGACGGTTTGCTAGTTCAAGTTGGACTAAACTGTGGCTGTTCAAGGTATGTATGTATGTATGTATGTATGTATGTATGTATGTATGTATGTATGTATGTATGTATGTATGTATGTATGTATGTATGTATGTATGTATGTATGTATGTATGTATGTATGTATGTATGTATGTATGTATGTATGTATGTATGTATGTATGTATGTATGTATGTATGTATGTATGTATGTATGTATGTCTGTCTGGTAACTTAGAATTCTATTCGATGCAGACAAACTCAGATACCAGTACCACTCAGTACTACCCAGATGACGTCACCCGGAGACCAGACGGGATGGCCGAATGAGTTAGAGCGTCCGTCTCCCATGTTGGTAGATCGTGGGTTCGAACCCTGGTCGAGTCAAACCAATGACTTAAAAATTGATACTTGCTTCCTAGCCTGGTGCTCGGCATCATTAGAATAGGGCAAGGACTGGTAGGCTCAGTGTCAGGATAATGTGACTGAGTGTGATATCAGGTCATGGTGCTGGCGGCCTGGTCTTCTAGTGGGACAGCACTAAAAAGTCACCATGAGTGTGCACTGTCACAAGTCGGTACCCGTCCTGATATAACCTTAGATGTTGCTAGGACGTAAAACAACAACAAACAAACGTCACCCGGATAGTTAGTTGATCCCGGACAATGTTATTGAGAATGTATAGCCGCGCCCGTACACATAAATAGGGTGGTCCTTTTTTGTCCCCTTTGTCTAGCAGAGCATGAGGGATTGACTCACACTCACGAGGAGTCGCATTGCGTAACTCTTGTGCATGACTTTGGCAACTCCTTACTTTGTTTGGGTTTTACGTCCTAGCAACATCTATGGTCATATCAGAACGGGTGCCGACTTGTGACAGTGTGCATTCATGGCGACTTTATAGTGCTGCCCCACTGGGAGATCAGGCCGCCGGCACCATGACCCGATATCTCACTCAGTCAAATTATCCTGATACTCAGCCAACCAGTTCTTGCTCTATCCTACTAGTAATGCCAAGCGCAAGGCTGGCGAGCAACAAGTATCAATTGTGTGAGTCATTAGTTTAGCTTGGCCGGGATTCGAACTCCCGACATTCCGCACGGGAAGCCTGCGCTACTTAAAGAGGTCAACAGATGCAGTAGAATGGCTGAATTGTGTCAGCATTAGCATGTATGATGTAGCCATCTGACAGGGTCTCTAACCGCTTCATTTGCAAACACAAATTAAAAGTATGGCGTGTGGTGTTCTCTGTGGTTAGAGTGTCTGACTTTTTTCTAGGTCAGACTCCTAATCTGAGGGTCGGTGGTTCGATTCCCCATAGCCCCAGCTCTGCCAATTTGGATTTCCACCGCTGTGTATAACTTACAGCGTCATCAAAGGCCGGTTGCTCTCATACCATGTCTATGTGGTGTGGGAGGTTAAAAATCCCTTGGGTCAGTAAAAGTGTAGGCTCGGGCTTTCTATCGACCAGCCGAGGAATGAGGAAGACCAGTCGTCTATGACTGAAATTTCCTCTGCTTAAACAACTAATGGACCCCCCCCCCCAAAAAAAGTGTTAGAGATTGATTCACACCCGGTAAGTGTTGAACTACTCACATCTGGAAGTCATTAACACCGAGTTCTAATCTCTTCAGTATGTGAATTCAAAAGAGTGGCGCTCTGGTTAAAGCAGCACAGTCCGATAAAATCGTCAAATTTCAGAAAGCAAAGCACTTATCTGGGTTTGAAGCAACTTATCCAACTTAGAATTAGATACGGGTGGACTTCTGTTCCTATATAACTATTATAAGGGCATACTAAATCAATTAAATTGAACCTGTGAGTACTGAAGTCTTTGGGGTTAAGTCCAAATTGATTGTGCATGCTTACACTTCAAATATCTCCAAAGTTAACCATTTTAAATTAAAGTTACTTCAAGTTTAAAGTTGCATGGTCCGATAAAATAGTTATATTTCAAAACCAAAGCACTTATTTACATTTGATTCTATATATCCAACTTATTTATATTGGTGCATTAACTAGTGATTTGGGACAACATATGCAGAATAATCAGTGGATTTACTACCTCATCTCTGTGGATTATTGGATACCTATTTTGGGAAATCCATTAACAAATTAGGTCAATCTCGTGACCTGAATAGTCTTGCCCTCATTCCCAGTGCCATATATGGCTTTTGTCAGGTTCCAGGACACATGGTAGAAGTTTGATGGCACCCTACCCAACCACCCGCAGATGGGTCAATTACTCCCCCCCCCCCATAAGCTTAGATTCCTTACACGCGGTATGTGAATGGATTGGGTCCTTTCACCCACACACATAGTGTCAGGTTTCTCTAACACTGTTGTCTATGGGCATTCGCATGCCGCACCGATCGCTACATGCACCGATTCAGTATTCGCATGCCGCATACCGCGTGTAATCACCCTCATTGACTTAGATGCTTTTTGATTTTTTGCCGCATTCGCATACCGTGTGTAAGGAGTTATTTGAACTGAAAACAGGGCATGTGCTAATCCGTTATGCACCCCATGCAGTTAACTGCCACCCACCCACCCTCACAATCAATGGGCACATTATGTGTGTGTGGCCAGTAGAAATAGTAGGAGACCAGACTACCTAGCCTTTAGTAGGTCAGTCCACACCACATGACCATCGTGAGATGTCAATATGAGTCATAGCTAGAGGACTTTTGGAAAGCTTGTTGAAAGTATTTTGAGTTCTTTCAGCTCAAATTGCTTCAAAACTAGACATTTTTCATCAAAATGACTAGAATAATGATTAGTGGGTTATAACTATCAATATGATATAGTTATCTAAAAAATAAAACAAAAATTCAAACGCCATCGGACTATGCAACTTTAAGGTAAGGTAGATCACAATGATCAACCAAATATATTTATTTCAGAAAATAATAAAAACTCAAAATCAGACTATACAACTTTAATAGTTTAAACACCACCCAGAATGCAGTACTTAACATGGACATTTGCTGAGATCTGTCACGTGACAACTCAAAAACGGGTCCACCCGAATGGCACATCCGTGCCGCTTAGGAATGCGAATAACAATTTAATGTTTGATTTATCCTTACTACACGTACATGGAAAGAGGGACTGTCCACAATAATAACTATGGAGGTATATACCATGTGACATAGAAAGAGAAAGAGAAAAAGAAAGAAAGAGAGAAAAAAAGAGAAAAGGAAGAAGAACAACAACAAAAGCATAAGATGCGCATGGACTGAGTGAAAACCAATTGATCTCATGTTCCTTCAAAGTCCATAAAGCTGGTTAATAATAATATACAATACTTACGATGACTTTCCACCTCCTGTTGGACCCATGATCGCATTCAGTCCTGGACGGAAAACCCCACTGCAAATACAGGAAACATAATATAATAAATAAGCAATTAGTTGTTAATTATGTCCTCACAGTTGATTAACGAAAGAGAACTTGGGTCAATCAAACATTTTTTTAAATGCCTTTTTTTTTTAATTCAGAAAAGTGGTGTTAGAGGGGGGTGGAAAAAGAAATCAGTGCGTGATCATTTCCAATGACAGTGAGATAAGCGATAATACAGTAACAAGAAATACAGCAGAACGCTCTCCAAGAAGTCTGTAATGACTGGTCATAGGAACGATGAAAAAATTATGGTTGGAGAGTATGGTATAAATTTCCCACGATTCCCTGAGAATGTTAAATCCTTTTCCCCCATCTCTCTCTTCCCCCCTCCCATTTTTCCGTTTTGCATTTTATGTCCTAGGAACATCCAAGATGTGAAGGCAGTTTAGCTTTTGCATGGAAAAGTCTGACCGACCAACTGCTCGCCGTGAATATGGCCTATGCTGCCGACATGGCATAAAGCAACCACCAATCAATCAATCAAAACCGACAAACTGATGCCTTTTATCCCTGAAATTTTGTGACAGTTAATCGACGATAATCAGAGATTGCGTTAATTAGATCTTTCACCCCTGAATATTTTATGAAACAACATACCGTAAACATTAGATTGTTTGAAAAGATGGTTGGGAAGAGGAGCAGTAGCTTAATGTTGCATAGTCCGATGAAAACATCAAATTATCAAAACCAAAACACTCATCTATAGTTGATTCTGCATATCTAACTTAGATACTGGTGGACTTATTAAGCATTTGTTGCCACAAAGAACTTAGAAGGGCATGCTGAGTCGATGTAATAGAACCTGTTTCTGCATAAGCCTATGGTGTCAGAGTTTTGGCATGCTTGCCGAAATTTAATCTTGCATGCTTGCACCTCAAATATCTCCAAGTTTAGCCATTTAAAATAAAAGTTACTGCAAACTAAAGTAATATAGATTATAAAAATCAATTTAATATATTTATCTCAGAAAAATGGCCGAAGTTCAAAAGCATCGGACTATGCAACTTAAAAATCACTGCCGCTTTTAGGGTCTTGTTATTTTACTGCATTTAAGGTTTACTTTTATTAACATATCTCTGTAATCAGAATTTTAAGACCTTTCTAACTACACCAGTTGCAAATTAACTTCATGAAAAATATCAGTTTGGAGTACCTATTAGTAGGTACTCCAAACTGATTTTTGAAATGTATGTTTCCATTTCACTTTTGTGATAATCAGTGGTATCAAATTTATCTTGATGTGATAATTGGCTCAAAAGTTATTGCAAATTTAATGTGCTGCATGTAGTGAAATATCTGCCATCATACCTAAGCCACTGGTATTCAGTGATTGGAAAACTATCTATTTTCACGTTCATGATATAAATTTTAACCAATAATTTCTTTGATCCATGTTGCATTGTAATTTGTAGTTCTCGTAACGGTAGGATACAATGTTGAGGTCCAATGTAGAACTAATTCATAGCACTGGATTTAAACCTCAGATCACCAATCACATGTCTGAAGTACTAGCAAACTAAATGCAACATATAAATTCAAAATCAATTCAACAAAGAAACAAAACAGAGCATGATTCCTAAATCGGTCATGTGACCATTTAACCTAATTTGTGCTGTCGCCATATGAATAGAATATCAGCTATTCATACGGCTCGCCGTACGAATAGGGACACCAAAAAAAAAACTCCACGGATATACCACTTTTAAAACAGCGAAGACCCCAGTCACACGAGGCCTGCGTTCGCTTACGATCAATCCGCGAGCATTTTGCTATTAAATTACGACCATCTTATGACTAATCGCTGAGTGTTCTGCAAGCGATCGCCGACTGATCGCCAACCATTTCGGCTTGTTTTGGTCGCAAGGAGATTGTCGCTGCAGCACCGACAATCTCCTTGCGACCTCTGGCATCTCCACCGATCGGCCGCCTGATCTGCGATCTGCGAATCTTGATTGATTGATTGGTGGTTTCTTTACGCCGTGTCGGCAGCATAGGCCATATTCGAGACCATAGTAGCTGTACTCAAGCGTCACACGAGGCCTGCATTCGCTTACGATCGATTCGCGAGCAATTTGCAGTTAAATTACGACCATCTTACGACTAATCGCCGACTGACGCGATGTGGCGCGTGTACGATGACGTCACAATGTCGCATCATTGTCGACATGGCGATGTATTAAAATAGTTTGTAACAAATTGTTTCAATTTAGTCACAAGGAACTCGCAAGCTTTTGGTCGGCAAGTGATCGCAGCCCATCATGTGACTGGGGCTTTAAACATTGTAGTGTCTAGGCATACATGAGCCGTATGCGTAACCTGGGCCGCATTCATGGTGCATCTCGGAGGCGCCATGGAGACGTCTCCACAACGGTTTTTGCCATATTTGCGTTTGGGTGCATCTCGGAGACGCCTCCCATTTCAGACAGGAGACAAAAAGCGTCTCGAAAATGTCTGCCGTATTCAGTGGTTTCAGCCAATCACAGCGCAGCTTTTCCATTGCAAATGGCCACCGCCTATGGGGGCAGCCATTTTCGAGGCGACAAACTGCTTTTGCCGTTCAGACTAGTGTGACGTCAGGGATTTCCCAGAGACGTCTCGGATGCGTACCCTGAATGTGGCCTAAACATACGTGAGTATCGTGAGGATGCGCGCACATCCCCAAACAAAGCAAAACAAAGACGTACTGCCGATAGGTGCAGTGCAAAATGTTGATTCTATTCGAAACATACAATTTCAGTCACTTTACAGGCCATTTGTAAGCTTGGCTGCAGAACACTTGCAAGCTCAATGGCCATGAGCAATCTTCCTACAGAAAAAGTTAAATATCTCTAAAACACACAACTTAGAAACAAATTGCTTGGCACACAAACAGATCAAATGTTTAACAGATTATATTAAATTTTTATGTTTAGTGTTCTGAATTTCTATTAATTTTGAATAAAATTGACGTTTTGCACTGCACCCAGTGCACGTATCAGCAAACTCAATGGCCATGACCCCCATGTGCATCTTCATACAGAAAAAGTTAATATATCTCTAAAGCCACACCAACTAGAGACAAACTGCTTGGCACACAAGCAGATAACATGTTTAACGAACAGATTATATAGTATAGTTAGACGAATCTTACCTTGGTACAGATGATGGATAACTCTTGTTTTCCCAAGGTACAAGCCTCGGGTAGTCGAGGATTAGGGAGAAGGAAGCAACATCCGGTAGAGCAATCTTCACCTAATTATTCAGGATAAAAATGAGCTTAATGATTGGAATTCCACATGTTTTCTTTTTGGCACAAGCAAAACGTAATAGTCGTGGCAGGGTGTGGTCCACGACTACCCGAGGCTTGTACCTTGGGAAAACAAGAGTTATCCATCATCTGTACAAAGGTAAGATTCGTCTAACTATACTATTTTACCTCGGTACTAAGCCTCGGCTACTCGAGGCCGAGGGAGAGATTTACGTAGCCTCATTTATATCCTCAACCATCTAACAACATAATAATGTATCAGTCAGAAAACATAACTTAAACTGTTCACACTCACGCGACCTTCTTAGTTGGTGAGTAGTCGGGTGGCAACCCCGCTTGGCTTTTCTAGTCATTTGTTGTAATGTTTTGCAAACGACTTCGCCGTCTTCAAGCCGGCGTGTGATAGGATCCTCTTTACTGAGATCCCCAAATGTCTTGCCTTCGAGACCATAGCCCCTCGGGTAGAGTGCGAAGCATAGCGTTGAGTATCGACGCCAGCTGCCTTGAGCACATTAATCGTCCATCTGGCGAGCGTGTCTCTGGAGATAGCCTTATGCGGCTTTATGAAACTTACCATAAACTGTTTGGAATTACTTATTCCTTTTGTCTTGGATATATAAGCCCTAATGGCTGACACTACCCACATTTTCCTGTCATGTGGAAAATTATTTAAATGAATCGAGGAGAGGGGATCTCCTGTACTGTTTGATTTTAATAAGTTGTCCAAATCAAACGTGGCCTCCTTGTCATCAATGTCTAGGCCAGTAAGGAAAAAGGGGCAACACCTGCTTGGGCCCTATGACTGGTTACCAAAAGTAACAATACAGCTAATTTGTAGCCTAGCTATTTAATCGAAAAAAGTCTATAACTAGACCATTTTTGGAAATAACTTAAATACCCCTGAGACCTCCCAAAACCTATTAAACTATAGTTTCGGAGGGTTTCTTTCATATACTGATCTCATGAAACACTGACGAACTTCGTGTTTCCCAATTATTTCTCCGCCAATCCTTGGTAAGATGACCGATAGAGCTCATCGAGCTGCATTAATGGCTCCATAACCTAATCCATCATCCTGCATCATTCGTAAGAGGCAGAGTACCTCGGAAATGGAAGGTTCCATTGGCTTAACTTCATGTATTAGGCAAAAAATGCCCCATTTGTGGATGGAATAAAAATTATTTATGTAACTTGTTATTCTTTCTTGATTCAAACAAATCAATTTGTTGAACCAATATCGTCATTTAATGATCAGTACAAATGATCGTGCTGAGGTAACTTTATCTAATCCAAACTGTCGTAAATATATGTTCTGAAAAGAAATGCCAAAGGGAGTGTTTTTAAAACACATCTCCGCGAATCATCAATGCTTTAAAATTATCCGCCTGCGTGTAGGAAAACTATAAAATCCGTGGCTCCTAAGCCTAATACTTCCAACCATGGCTGCGTGTCCCTATCAGGGACTATCAAAGCCCTTCTTGCTACTCTGCCGATTAGGCTGAATATTTAGGGAAATGTAATAACAATTTAATTTCCCCAATCAAAGAGAAAACATCCACTTGCCAAAAATATAGGCTGTGGATGCCATGAAACCAATTTTATAATATGTTATTAATTCATGATGCCAACAAAATTATATGTGGCTTTCCCAATTCCAAATTAATTTCACTCACTTATTATATGGGTTGGACACTGTCCCTCCTATGTTGCGAATGTAAGACATTGGTGTAGTACTATCTGTCAACATTTTGACATAGCCTTTGGGCACGCAGACTAAACTACATAACCCTAACTACACCGCTCTTAACTCTAGAAATTAATATGATCTGAACTTCTTCATCAAGCCATCGGCCTTCAAAATTTTCCTTTAGTTCTATCTTATGCTAAACCATTTGGTAAAAAGGTAAATTCATATAGTTGTTCATTCCAACAAACCTTACAAATGTTTGGTTTGTTTCATAAATTGGTCAGTAACTGCCTGTGAGCAGCTCGACTGTAACTGGGCCATAATGAATTAATTATCAATGCATGGAAACAATACAGTTATTTGGTGTTTTTTTCCTCCTGGGAAAAACTGTTTCCGTGGCCATCTGAGTTTGCCTTGCAACCTCTACTTGTTCTCTTCTGAGATTTAGCTGAGGGCATTTGCTCCAGCTTCATGAGCCACTTTTCTAGCCCAGCAGAGCCGGAATCTGGCCTGCTTTCCTCCCCTAACACTGTGTGTACCAGGGAGGCTTAAACCCTCACCCCCGGTGACGAGTAATTATCATCAGAAATGGGAGCCTCGGTCTTACTGCCCTTCATAGGCAACTAACCCTTAAATCCAAGATCTGTAACGATCAATGAAATTTAGAATGCTCAACCAACTATTTGTTTGTTGTTTTCGTCCTAGAAAATCTATAATCATATCCAGACAGGTACCGTTTGTAACAGTACATACCCATGGTTAATAATGGCCAAAGTACCTCTCAAGCCAGACACCCTGTAACCATCAACTGAAAGTTCGAGTGTGGCCAACCAACTAATTGTTTTTATTTACATCCTAGAACATTTAACCTCATATCAGGACGGACATGATGTGGCTTCAGCCAACATCTGTCTCCGCTCGACCATGGGCGGGTTAAACGTAATGTGGCTTCAGCCCACAATGCTCCCCGTTTGTCAACGAGCGGCATAATGTGATGTGGCTTCAGCCAACATCACCCTCCGTTTGGTAACGGACAGCCTAAACGGGAAGTGGCTCTTAAAAAATTATGTGGCTTCAGGCAACCTCCGTTTAATAACGGACAGCCTAAACCTGATGTAGCTTCAGCCAACATCATTCACAGTTTGGTAACAAACAGCCTAACCGGGATGTGGCTTCAGCCAACATCGCCCTCCGTTTGGTAACAGGCGGCCTAAACGGGATGTAACTTCAACCCACACCACTCCCCATTTTTAACGGCCTACAAACATGATGCAATCACAAACATCATCACTCTCCACTCGATCATAGGCGGGCTACCATGATGAGGCATCAGCTAACATCACCCTCCAAATAGTAAGGGACAGCCGAAACAGGATGTGGCTTCAGCCAACATCGCTCTCTGTTTGGTAACAGACGGTCAAAATGGGATGTGGCTTCAGCGAACATCACTCTCCGTTTGGTAACAGACGGCCTAAACGGAATGTAGCTTCAGCGAACATCACTTTCCGTTTGATAACAGGTGACATAATCTGATGGGGTCACAGCCCTCATCGCTCTAGGCAACGGGAGGCATAAGCGTAATGTGGCTTCAGCCAACATCGCTCTCCGTTCTGGAACGGGCGGCAACTACTGGTGTTGGAGAACGTATTTACACCATTCCAACACAGGCGTGTAAGCTAATGTGTCATGTCGTAGGGTAACGGTATGGAAGCCGAAACCAAACGAGGGGTAGGGACCAGTATATCGGTACCTTCCCACACTCTCTGTATCCATAAAAGAAACCCAGGATTAATTTCCAACGTGAATCCATAAAAGAAACCGAGGAAAAACCCAAACGTGATGAGGCTCCAGCCAACATCGCTCTCCGTTCGGCAACGGGCGGCTTGTTGAATCAAAAATCTTACCTGTGATATGGCAACCACCGACATCTACATACGCAATTTTAATAATTAATAATAATGTCATAAACATATCTACCCAAGAAATATGTATTCTCCTGTATTCTTGGGTTTAAACTCATAAGAATAGCTGCTAACACAATAGCGACAATCAGGTCGAGCAACCGACCAGAAGTAAACAAGCACGGTGAAGTCAATCTACCGTACTGGCTCCCGAATCGGTTTAAAGCCAATAAATTGTTTAATATATTCGGAAATATTCTAATATTCGTAGAGAATATTGTCGTACACGTTTCCTCCAGTATTCTTGGGTTTAAAGTCGAAACGGTAGCGCTAATCGAATCGGAAATCCGACAAGCTGTCCTATAGTGTCACTGACACTGTCAGCATAGCGTACCGGCACCCAAGTCGGTTCTACGCTTATATTTCTTTAAATACAGTCGCTATAATCGACAAATTCGTACAAATACTTATCCAATTGGATACTTGGATTTAAAAACATAAAAACGCTATGAAACAATAGCGAATATCGAGTCGGAAATCCGACCAGAAGTAAACAAAATGGCGCTGTCATAGTAGCGCACCGACACACAAGTCGGTTCTACGCTTATATTTCTTTAAATACAGTCGCCACAATCGACAAATTCGTACAAACTAACCTTCATATGTTCATAATGAAATGTGGAAAGAATATCCATAAACTCACTGCGAATTCCGCACTTATTGTAGAAAAAGAACGCTGTACATACTCGCAAACGTCCACCGCTCACGAGTGGAATATGCTAATTGCTGTACCGGATGTTGCTTCCTTCTCCCTCGGCCTCGAGTAGCCGAGGCTTAGTACCGAGGTAAAATTAAATTCATAAGGTATAGGTTCTGAATTTCTATTAATTAATATACGGCAGGTGGTATAAACGTACAGCCCACATATGCGTAGCCACTGAGGCTAAAGATACCTGAGGAACTAGGGTGCATGTGCAGTCACTGCTGTATGTCCAGACCGGGGTCGCAGTTTCTGACGTCCGCCAGTTTCTGCGGTACGCATACACTCAAATGCATTGTCCGTGAGCAATCTTCATACAGAAAAAGTGAAATAGCTCTAAAACCACACCATCTAGAAACAAATCGCTTGGTACACATATAGAAAACATCTTTACCAAAAAGATTATATTAAATTTATAAGGTTAGGGTTCTTGATTTCTTTTAATTTTGAATAAAACTAATGTTTTGCACTGCGCGTACCGTCAAACTCAAGGCATTGTCAATGGTCGTGAGCAATCTTCATACAGAAAAAGTGAAATATCTCTAAAACCGCACAACCTAGAAACAAATCGCTTTGTACACATATAGAAAACATCTTTAACAAAAACATCATATTAAATTTATACGGTTACTGACGATGCTGTTCGATTTTTACGCATGCGCAGAAGCGATGCGTACCGCGGAAACTGCGACCCGGCAGGCTACGAATACGGCTCAAGTACGCCTAGCCACTGCCGTAAAATATCAATTTGGCCCTGTCGTAAAGTTAACAGTACCTATTTACTACCTAACAATAAAAGTAACATTTTCATGGAAATTTAAAAATGCCACATCTCAGCTTCTAATTAAGATACAGAGATAAATTTGGTATCACTAGAACCAGCAGAACTGAATCTATAACCTGCATGTACTTAAAAATTGTTGACAATTGAACACTAAAATTGTGTTCCAACTACCCTTCATGACACATGAAATTCAGTTGTACACCTCCATCATGTCTTCAATACACCCCACATGACAAAGACAGCAGTCACTGCTCACAGACAGAACATAGTAGGAATCAGTTCCAGCAACATCATCCACCTTGGAGCATTTGAAATAGTGTTTTCACCTCGCTGGTTGCCAAATTGGTCTCACTGTTGCACTGAAATTAGCACAAATGGACCATCTACAAATGACCCAAAGTTGAGAAAAGTAATGGATTAAACTACCATAATAACTTTCTTATGCATATTTTCTATGTATTAGCCAATTTTTATGAAGATTTGATAAGACACTGATATTTTCTTTTGATGCACAGCCTAAGAGTTTGAAGCATACAATCGGGATTTGGGATCACAACTTGTCAAGTGAATTCAGCAGTATAAGTTTCATCAAACTACATATTATATTTTAAAAGATATGATGGTTTGAAGTACAAAATCTGGAGGTTTTTTGGTCACAGTCTTTTACTATAGAACAAAGATAGGTAAGCGCGTAGTCGTGAGGGGCGCCACCATCGCGACGCATTCAAAATCGGATGCATTTATGAAGTAATAGTTTGGTACACACCCACAACTTCCTTGCTCCCCACACATTTCCTGCAGGGGCTGTAATATATGCGAGCCGGGTCGTGGCTGCAGGGGTGTGCTAACCCGGTGTGCATAGCCGGGCCGGTGTAATGAGGCCAAGGTGGTAGTGTATGACTATGAGCTAAGAATAAACCAGTCTTGAATCTCCACTCGCCGTGTCGACAGATGTCTTCTTTACATGGTGTCAGAAGTTCATAAACCCATAGGAATGGCTTTAACAGGCTTCAAACCGCCCAGGCCGCTTTCCCTAGAGGGAAACCTAGCATTGAACTCGAGGTCGTGGTTAAATGCATTCCAAATTTACGCGACAGCTTCAGGTGCGTCCAGTAAAAGTGAGAAGGTACAGCGCTGTGTGTTTTTACATGTAGCAGGCATTCAGGCACAAAAACTTCATCAGACATTTAAGATTCAAACTGCGGATAAAGAAAAAATACAACCACTGATTGATGCTTTTGAAAACTATTGTATCGGGCGTACAAACATAACAGTAGTACGATACGGGTTTAATTCATACAATCAGTCGTCTGAGAACATCGACACATACATATGCGAGCTGGAACACCGCATCGAACTATGCGACTATGGAGACCACAAAGACTCAATGCTGTGTGATCGTCTCATCTGCGGAGTCAAAGACAATAAGTTGAGAGACAAGTTATTGCAAACTCCCAACCTAACTCTGGACCAATGTCGTGACATTTGCCGCATGAGTGAAAATTGCCACATACAACTAACTAACAGCAAAGTAACAGATGAAAGCATTGACAGTGTCGGTGCGCGCAGCGCGGAGCCGCAATAGCGCTCCCGAGACGCACCGCCAACACCAAGTGGTCGATCATGGATGGAACGCCGCTCACCATCAAATGCAACCCGATTGCAATGCATGAAGTGCGGTTATACACACATCCCAAATCAGTGCCCTGCAAAAGATAAGCCTTGCTTATTTTGTAAGAAATAGGACATTTCCAACGAGTGTGTAGGTCACGGAAAAGTGTGAATGCGAACATAAATGAGCTTGAAGTAGAAGAAGCAAAGCTAAATGAACAGTTACAACTCGCTGATATGGAGAGTGAGGACTTACTCTTTATAGGAGAACTGTCAAATAGTGAAAATACATAGCATACTCTATGGTATACTCCCTTCAAAGTTCAAAATGAAATCATTCAATTCAAGCTGGATTCAGGTGCACAAGCTAATATCATATCAACAGAGATTTCCAGAAAAATGCAAAACATCGTCCTACACCCATCTACATGCTGCCTAGTCACGTACTCCGGTGAACGTATTCGCCCAGAGGGAGAAGTACACCTGGATATTGGAGGAAGATCGCTATGCTTTCAGAGTCACACACACTTTTATATACTTTTTATATACTTCACTGCATAACGCATAACGTAATACGCGTATATGGAATGCTGGCATTCGCATAACGCGTATATGGAATGCAGCCTTTACACGCATCAGACAAACAGCAATTAGGCCGCCGCAGTCAGACCAGACAGGCAAACACAAAAACAATTAGACACCTGGGCCGCGTTCAGGCTCCATCTCGGAGGCGCCCGTGACGTCAGGCTAGTCTGAACAACAATAGCAGTTGGTCGCCTCGAAAATGGCCGCCCCCATAGGTGGCGGCCATTTGCAATCGAAATGCTGCGCTCTGATTGGATGAAACCACTGCATGCGGCGGCCATTTTCGAGGCGCTTTTTGTCTCCAACCTGAAAAGGGAGGCGTCTCCGAGACGCACCCTGAACGGAAATAGGCCAAAAAGCATCGCCGAGACGTCGCCTCCGAGACGGACCCTGAACACGGCCCTGCACTAACTGGGCAAAGTGAGGCCACGTGCATCTGCTGTTAGGACAAGTAATTGCATTGGACAAGATGTCGGCTATAAAGACAACAATCGAAGCACTGACACAACCGAACATTCCACAATACATGGCGGTGAGACAATAATGACAAATGCCGAAAGATGTTCTTCGGGAAAAAAAGGGAGATGTAATATATGTGAGCCGGGTCATGGCTGCAGCGGTGTGCTAACCCGGTGTGCATAGCCGGGTCGGTGTAATGAGGCCAAGGTGGTAGTGTATGAGCTAAGAATAAACCAGTCTTGAATCTCCACTCGCCATGTCGACACGTGTCTTCTTTACAGGGGCATGCACTGACATACTTCTGGTTTTGTTTTGATTAAGCTATATTTTGATCTGTTTTTAATTAAATTTTGATGGTTTTGACGAGTGAAGAATCGACTTTGAAGTCTTCAATCTGCTAAAAAGAAGGCTAACATCATTTAAATTAATTGTTAAGGCCATAAACTGGTTTACCAGACATTGTTTCATATAGAATGGGTAACTCTGGTCAGCTGACTTCACCCGTACATTTCCAGCAGACTTCCAAAAAAGTAGTGTATGAGGGGGGGGAAGAGCCACTCTGATGCCTCTGCCTTGGGCGATGTGGGCTTTCACGCCTCACAACACTAACCACCTAAATCCTTCACCATTGCCATACAAACCCGATTTAAAATTGAAGGCCCATTTGGCAAGCTTATAATCATCATAACTTTTTTTTTTTTGGTTCATTAGTTGTTTAAGCAGGGGAAATTTCAATTGTGGATGATTGGTCTTCCTCATTCCACTGCCCCTTGCCCTATCCTAATAATGCCGAGTGTCTGGCTAGGAAGCGACAAGTATCAATTTTTAAGTCATCGGTTTGACTCGACCAGGATTCGAACCCACGATCCCATGATCTACCAACACGAGAAACGGATGCTCTAACTCATTCGGCCATCCCGTCTACTTTGGTTCTATTGAAGATACTGAGATAATTTAAACTGTTCTGAGTTCTGGTTTAGACTTTAGTCTAACTACGCAACTATCATAATTGTACGGCATTATGATTTATTTCAATTTTTTAAGTATTGTATCTAACAAAGACTGAAAGAGGCAATAATTAGATTTTCCCAAGTTCAAATTCTTGATATTTACTTTAGAAAAACTTTATGACAACCATGTTTAAGTTCAATTCAAGGTCTTGAGTCTTTCCATTGTCATTGACATTGACATTGTCATTGACATTCACAAACGGCGACTCGCGGCGGATATTTTCTTACAACAAAACTGATCCAGCCAATCGCACCGTTTTTTGGTAGGGGTCTAGAAAAACGGCTCTATAATTGGTTTGCCTTGGTCAATCTTCATGATTTTTGTATATTATGTAGTATAGGAATCCCTTTACAGCTTAGTTTAACAATATTTCAATTTGGTTAAGTTTTGCTATTCCAATAATAACTTCAAAAGTTTCACTCATTTTCAACCTGAAAATTCACCCTTTTTTAGCAATCTCAAAGTTTAGAAAAGCTAATATGACTGTGCAGCCACTATTAATCTTATATAGTGTTGAGTTTGGGGAAATTGTGACTAGCCACTCAGAATCGGCGCGTTGCGGGATGCAACAGGTATGATTTGCGCCAGTACAAGAATTATGATGGTAATCAGGCCACGAGGCCAACCGCTATAGGATATCGTTTCAGTAGAGCTTGTCATTCTTTGTTGCGCAGAATTCTTGAATAGTCAACCCTGTCTTATTTAGATAAATGCATTTAAGGCTAACAATGAAGCAATCTCACAATGACAATTGTTGGCAAGTTATGTAGGGACACACAGAAAGACAATCCTATAGCCGTTGGCCCTCGTGGCCTTATTTTACCATAATAATCCGTATTCTGCTGCATGTTAATAGCAGAATATTATAGTATTTTGGGTTTATTTTCATGTCACTTATTTTGTTTCAAATGTCATCTTATTGAATCGCATCTTATTTTGTTTCAAATGTCATCTTATTGAATTGCATCAATAGAACATGAATTAAACTAGCTTCACTGAAAATTTCATCAAGATATCTCAATTATTAAAGAAAGTACATGAATTTCACCAATTTCAGTCACAGAAATGTTTTGTTTCAGGTCACTTTACTTTTGTGTCAGGTCACTTAATTTTGTTTCAAATGTCACTTTATTGAATTATATCAATAGAACATGTCTTAATGTAGCTTCTGTCCAAATTACATCGAGATATCTCAATTATTAAAGAAATTACATGCATTTTCCCTTAAAAGTCACCAATTTCGGTCACAGAAATCTAGTGCTTATACCTTAATTTTATGTAAGAAAATAATTACCAATTTCAGAGTTGGAAACGGCCATAACTTCCTTAATACTCCACCTATTCCCATAATCTTGGTGTCATGTTAAATGGCATTTCAAGCTCTTTCCAGTTGTGCCTTTTTTTTTTATTATTGAAGGGGTTTGAAATTTTTTGGCACATATACTATATCTTCCATTGAGATAAATGAATTATAAAAATAATACATACCTACATATGATAAATTCAAAATTGCATGGTAACTATGGATATCCCAATGGTAATAGTTTTTGTTTTTAAGAATTATTCTTAAATGTGCTTACCTGATTTTATCCAGTACGACTTTGCACGTTGGCTGCTCATTACTCTCGGAACGCCTCACACAGGGACATTTTTTGGGGATGGGAACGGTGTAACTAATGTCGTGAAATGAAAGGACGGCCTGTGGCATGAGCTGATCATTGCCAGTGTTTCCCTTCCCATCCGGAGATGTTTTAATTGGATGAACATGCGAATCGGTGTGGCGGTTAAAGTCATCTTCTAACAATGATAGAGTTAGTACGTCAGATCCACGATCCTCGCCATGTTTTGGCGCCTCTTCGTTTAGTGGGACTCTTTTGAATGTAGGCTCTTGGTCGTCTGTCTCCGCCATATCCAATACTTGATGTGTTAGATAATAGATTTAGTCTTTTCACTATTTAGGACGAACTATTTAATGCTCCTCCTTCATAGAAAGTGGGCGGATGCAAATGTGACCTTTGAGTCTAAGCGCTGAAATACGAGTAACACATTCAAGTTGGAATGGAGTATGTCACTTTACTACCAGAGAGTACCACTCAGTCCACTGCCAGTTACAGTACTGCGGACCACCTTTGGCTTTGCCTCAGTGCCGCTTAAGCCTTATGTTATGGCCGTACTGAGTAAAGACTAACTTCTTAAGTTAAGTCCCAGTTACTGACTTACAACGCTGATTTAGTCTCAGGTCTATCTTACTTGATATCTGTGTAGTTGTGAAGTTGAACCATACCATGCCCGCTCACTCCAAAACCAAGATCGAGCCTTACGACAAATAAAATACAGAGGAGAACCAGACACACCGGCCCAAATGCACATTTGTATCGACAAAATAGAAGTGACAACTGCTAGAACTGTATGAAGTTCTACATCATCAGCTCCTATTCTAAAACAAGTTGTCAGCATAGAGCGGTGCAGTGTGAAACCCAGAGGGAATTTTCGGAAGTGAAATGCACTAAAGTAGAAACTTACCAGCAACAAGTTAAAACACAAAGGGAAAGTTATGACGGCATAAGCTCTGTTAGAACCATACGACTTTTCTGCTAATTTAATCAATTAGTGAAAATATATGGCATTACCAGGCGTAATGTTTCTGTAATAATACCTAGTTAGCCTGAGACAGACGAAAGTTTCATGGAAAATCTACATCCGGTTTTGAAGGACCCTATTTCCGGTTCATGCGGACATGCAGGAACAACAACAACTACTCATTGAAGTCTGTCATTCTTAATCTGTTATGAAATACAAATGTCAACATTGAATTAATCTTCTGGAGGCGAGTTTAAAGAAGTAGTCCCACCAGGTAAGATTAGAATTAGTCTTATACGCTATGTAATTCCTGTCGCCGTGTCGTGAAGAAAAATTGAATTGCTTCCGTGACAAACTCAAAACTTCAGTTCAGTCACAAACTGACAAAGGGCAAAGCCAAATCAAAGGCACTGGGCGACTCGCACTGTCAGTTCACTATTGCACTAGCACCGCCATTAGTATCAGTATTAGTAGTTTACATCTGTCTGGGTTTTGACTTAGCTGATGCGTTGCTACATGACATAGTTTGGTATTTAAATATACGAATAATTTAATTATCTTACATTTGAATCATGATTGTGTCTGTCGTAACGACAGTATTTTTAGTATTTACTTATTATTTACTACCGATTAATTACTGTACTAGATTAGGTAGATCAGCTACCTAAGTAGATCAAAACACAACAAACAGTATAAATTTAAGCTCTTTCAAAAGATCTTGCTGAGACAAACTCAAATTGGTTGTAATTTTGAAAATATCTTAATAGAGGGGGTGTAATGACGTCACGAGGAAGCTTTCGGTGGCCCTATTGGATTACATACAGAAGGATTGCACCTGTCTACATTGTGCTTATTTACCTATTTGTTGGTTTATTTGTCACTGTTTTGAGCAGTTTGGCCTAAGAAGTTGTTAAAGTCGCCAGCTATCCGCCGCGTGGAGAACAAAAAAACTCAGAATAGTTCAGATTTGTGCCACAGGGTGGCCTAATGCGCCGGCGGTGGAGGCAATTTGTATATTAGATATTGGGAAATAGCGGTGCTCACCGGCAACAGGCTGAGGGGGGTCTGCTGAGCCTGTTACCGGCGAGCAGCATTAATATCACGTAGATTTTTGGTTTAATTTGACCAAATTTCGGTGGTGGCGTTAATATTGCTTCGAGTTTGTGGTTAATTTGACTTTTTGAGCATGTAATTCTGTTAAATATGAGAGCTTTGAATAGATTTGGGCCTAATATATTGCCGCCAATACCGGGAACCAGCAACTCTTGTTACTGTGTGAGCATGTTGCCGGCGATCAGCTCTATTTGACAATATCGCCGTCGATTCAGCGACAGCGGGGATTTGTTTAGTTTACATTCGTCGATTCGACAATATTAATATCGCCGCCATTGTGGCGGCGGCGTTAATATCGGTTCGATTTTAGGGTTAATTTCATGAAATTTCACTTATTGCGTATGTAATTCTGTTAAATATGATAGCATTGAATAGATTTGGCTCTAGTATATGGACACAGATGCGGCGGCGATATTGTCAAATAGCAGTGCTCGCCGGTAACAGGCTCATCAAATCCTTCTGATCCTGTTGCCGGCGAGCACCGCAATTTCAGCCAATCACAGCGCAGCTTTTCCATTGCAAATGGCCACCGCCTATGGGGCGGCCATTTTGGAGACAACAAACTGCCTTTGCAGTTCAGACTAGCATGGCCCTGGTCCCCTATTCTCCCCATACATACTTGCTTCATTTAAACATAAAAACTAAACAAGGTTGTGCTTGGAGAGCATTTGTCGGTGTATGCGCCGTGTCCCAGCGATCTATAGCTGGTCACTTTTTAAAGTGCTGAAGGTAAACACATTGGATGTAAACTGCCCAGAACAGCTCAGAACGCAAGGAAAACGATGTTACTGCATCAGCATACATTCACAACAGGGCTAGGCAAGGGTGCTTGTAATCCAAGATGGCTGATTGCTGACCTCTGACCACTGAGTGATGACGTCACATGGACTCCCTCTATAGGGGAGAAAGTTAATGCATTTCTAATGTCGGCTTAATTGTTCAATTTAGTCCTGCTTCACCATTTAAAAAAATTGTGTTTGGTCCATTAGTTGTTTAAGCAGGGGAAATTTCAGTCATAGACGACTGGTCTTCCTCATTCCACTGCTGGTCGATAGAAAGCCCGAGCCTACACTTTTACCGACCCAAGGGATTTTTAACCTCCCACACCACATAGACATGGTATGAGAGCAACCGGCCTTTGATGACGCTGTAAGTTATACACAGCGGTGGAAATCCAAATTGGCAGAGCTGGGGGCATGGGGAATCGAACCGCCGACCCTCAGATTAGGAGTCTGACCTAGAAAAAAAGTCAGACACTCTAACCACTCCGCCACAGAGAATGCCACACATTATAATAAACTGTGACCGTTGCCACATTGTCACAGCTTTCTAGGCTCTAAGTATTTTGATGTTGGTATTTTAATGTATATATTCGGTGAGATTAGTTCATGTTCTTTCCAGTGATATAAAATTCAGGAAAATATTCCTATGCGAAAGTGATTAATCAAGGCCGGAATGGTGAAAATGCAGGAACATTTTACCAATGACACTGTTTCCGATGTGCCCCTAGCGGAATCTGACATAGCTAACTAGTAACTAGACAGTTCTAGCACAGCGGCGGTGCGAATAGTGGCACTTGGTGTCATTCGCACAGCAGCTGCACACATACAGGGTTTGAATATTATGCATATATATATATATGTATGTACCAACATGATAGAATGAATTAGGTATTATTAGAGCGGTTTCATAGGGCTACTTATATAATTAGAATATTATTATAATGACTTTATAGAAATAACTGGATGATTTAAATAAATTATATGTTATAATATATCTTACTATAGGTTGAAGTAAGTTTTATCTTAAATGGTTAACTTTTGAGATATTTGAAGTTCAAACATGTCTTAATTGTTTAAAAAATGGCTGGGTGAGTGGAGAGAAGGGAGAGTAAAACTGGTGTATTTTCAATTTTCTTTAGAGACGTTCAATCAGGAAATATATTTGTGTAATGTAAAATATATGTTAGTACAAAATTACATTGCATAATTCAATGAGAAACGTATATAGATGAAAAACTTTTGTTGTTGTTAAATGTAAAAAGGTTTTGGATTGTATGGGGTTTGAACCCACACCACCAAACAACTTCAGATTACAAGTTCAACACCCTAACCACTAGGCCACAGAGACCACACTGTTGAAAATACCCCAGTTTTACCCTCCCTTCTCTCCACTCACCCAGCCATTTTCACAACAACAGCTGTCACATGACCAATCTAGGTCAATGTACACCACCAAGTGGAAAAGTTCAGTACTAAGCATGCACCACCCTGCGGCACAAATTAGAACTATTCCGAGTTTGTTTGTTTTCCCTATGAGGTATAACTCGCCCCTTTAATGCTTTACATAAGAGTTTGGCAAAAAGGGGATATTTTAGAATTTATTTAAACTATTATTTATTTATGAACAAGACCTAAAAAGTCTGAATATTTTACTAGGCGTTTTGATAGGTTCTATTCACACCGCCTACTGGTCAGTGGATTCTAAGTCATACATCCATAGAAAATCTTCAGCTATTTCCTACCTTGGGGGGGGGGGTTTTTTTTTTCTGTGGGGGGGGGGGGGCACTTTTTTTTTTTAATTTGGCTTGGAGGGAGGCAGTTTTAATTTGCTAATTTCTTATCTCGGGAGGGGAAGGGGATTATTACTATTAGTATTATGAGGCACACACCTACACGCCCACCACACACACCTACACGCCCACCACATCCATAAACCCCCACCACATATTACACATGCCCCTACATTCCCACCACACACACCAAAACTCTCACCAAACACACCAAAACCCTCACCACACAAAAGACAGAAGTGTCAGTGTCGAAGTGTCCATCTTCCCCCCCCCCCCCCCCTTCCCCCATTCCCCGACCCCATCCATCCTTCACACTCTAGTCGGGTTCCAGTACCCATCATGGACGCTGGCCCCCACCCCTTCCCCCGTGGCGAATCAGGTGCATTGATTGGGTGGCTGCCTCTGTGCTAATAAGGAAACCACATGCCACTATTCGCACCGCCGCTGTGCGAATAGCCAGTCCCTTTACAGAATAGTCCGTAGTCTGTACATTTCCCCAAAAAACATCTATTTAATATTAATTAGAAACAGTTATCAGTTTAATTTTGTCGGAGGTTGAGTGAGCCAAGTTGTATGCCTTTTAACTACTGAAATAAGGAGATAATTATAATACGCACTTCATGAATGATGTGATTCTATTACTATCAGCCCCCACCCCCCTCTTCTTCGTGGGTGGTTCTTGGCTGCGTGTTTTCTTTTCACTTTTGTGTATATATATATATATATATATATATATATATTACTAGCTACTCCAAACAGGCTGCCATCAGTCACTGAGCCCAGCCCCATGAAACCTGGCAGGAGTTGGCTCTGAACCCCCATGTATTTTGTGCGGCAATGATTGGCATGTTAAACAGTTGCTAAAAGTATCTACCAATGGCAGAACAGAAGACAGTTTGAGCCTCATTTTGAGACCAAACGTATTGAGATACATGTGATAGGAGTGAGGAGAAATTCTAAAGGAAAGTTGAAGACAAGATTTCACAGTGACAAAGACAACAATTCCAGGTTCATCACCTATCAAATTGAAGAGCCAGCTTTTTGCTATTAAATCAGCATAAAAAATAGTAAATTCATTCACAACATGCAAATCAAGAAGCTGAAGAAGTGAGACCTATTTGGCAACCGGTGAGCTGAAAACACTATTTCAAATTCCTGAAAGTGGATGATTTTGCTGTAACTGATTTCAACTACATAACTTCTGTCTGTGAGCAGTGAATGCTGTGTTTTAACTGTTTGTCATGTAGAGTGTATTGACATTGTGGAGGCATACAACCAAATTTCATGTGTCATGAATGGTAGTTGGAACACAATTTTAGTGTTCAATTGTCTACATTTGTAAAGTGCATGGTAGTTATAGATACAGTTATGCTGATAACGATTCTAGTGATACCAAATTTATCTCTGTATCTAAATTCGAAGCGGAGATATAGCATTTGAAAATTTCCATGGAAATGCTACCTTTATTGTTACTGTTAGGTACTGTTAATTTTACGATAGGGCAATTTAATATTTTAGCTGTTTTAAAAGTTTTAGCTGTGTTATCTTTTTTTTCTTCAAAAAATGCTATTTTTATGATATATGAAACTTGATTATGTCCTTTGTTGTTGGTTTCCAAGTATCTGCACATGTTCTGTGGCTTTGTAAATTTACTAATTTGGCCAATTTTGTTTTTGGATGAGAAAAGCTCTCAAAATTGTATCTTAAAATGTTCATAACTTTGGAATAAATGATCATATCAAGATATATTTTATACCACCGAAATTAGTGTATGAAGTTCTATCTGATTATCACAAAAGTGAAATGCAAACATACATTTCAAAAATTAGTTTGGAGTGCCTAATATTACTGCTAGGCTTTATATATTTATTCTGTTTGCTTTAGTATTATCTTAATCGATATGTTTAATCTTATCAGTGTTTTTAATTGATATATTTATCCTTTAATAACCATTTCTGTGATCTATCTCCTCGAACATCTGGGGTATTATATGAGATTCCCGGACGGATTTTATTGGGATTTTATGTGAACATCTCATGTATTTAATTATATATATCATGGAAAGTAAAATCACTGTCTCCACCGACCGAGTCAAACCATAGAAAGGTAAAGGACCGAAGATCGAATCCTTCGTTTAATTGCTGGGGACATTAGTAGTTACCCCCTCTCGAGTAGAGGATTTCGATGATAGAACCCTCAAATACTTGCAAAGTTTAAAAGTGCGATATCATTGCAAAATATTCCCTTATGTGGTCAGCGGATGAGTTCATAATCAGAATGAAAATCTCTTTTGCGTCACCTCCACAACAAATGAAAAAGTTCTATTGCAGTGTTTTGGTGTGTGTTTTTTAAAAGTAAAACGCGATCTGTCACGATTGTAGAACTTTTGCCGTGTGGCAGTAAAGTTCAGTCAAAACCAGGGTAATAAGCATCCCACCAAAATAGGTTTTTGCTGTCTCAATTGGCAAAACCACGTCTATATAAAAATTTAAAAAAATAAATGTGAGCCGCACAAAAGTATATAGAAGAAAAGTACATGGATTCTTATTTAAATTATTGCATACACTGCAAAGTTACTTTGAAACATAAAGATAGTCATTTTATAATAACGTGTAATGTAGATATTGTAGTACCGTAGTAGTAGTCTGCACCGACCTCTCAGCCATAATGGTTAGGGGGCTCGCCCCAGAATGGCAAGACGTGGGTTCTAATCCTAGTCTAAGTGCAATAGTGACTAGTGCCAATGTTAACTGCATAAAGGCAGAAGACTCAAGAATCTGATAGATATGAGGCCATTCCATTGCATAGATGGTATCAAGATGACAACTCAATGCAATGTCTGCTAGACAAGACTAAGAGACATTTTAAAATTCTCTAATAGGAAAAGGAGCACAAATTCGCAAATACCGTCATATTAGCCTGGAGACTTATTCTGGTAAATAGCAAACTAGAACAAATGCATGGTTTGGTTCCTGACACTCGTTATTCGCTTAAAGTGATTCATAATCGTGGATATAAGCAAACAAACAGAATCATAGTTTGTTGTGTATGGTTTGTTTTGTTATTTAAACAAGAAACTGATTTTCATAATTTGCAGTCATTATTAATATACTAAAAGGTTGTTTCTTTCTAACTGAACACTTGCAAGTTTAATGCTTTCGAGCTATGGGCCCATGGAAGTGGAGTTGGATTTGTTGTTCAAGCTGTTTGCTAATCTACGTATTGTACATTGATTCTTAACCGACACCACTTGATCATGTCAACGTATGTCACTTATAGAAAAGCTTATTACATCATTTTCATAGCATATTCAGGTATTCTACGTAGGTAGTTTTGGGTTTTGCAGCTTATTATATAATATTACTATTACCCTAAGCCAGGACAATAGCCCGCCCCTCCCCTCCGAACCGATTATCTTCCACATGGCCCGTCCTGATCTGACCTAAGATGTTGCTAGGACGTAAAACATGGATGCTCTAACTCATTCGGCCATCCCGTCTGGTTAGTGACAATCAATTTGATACGCCAGTGGTTTGACGTTAGATGTTGCTAGGACGTAAAACAACAACAAACAAACAAATCTTCCACATGGGAAGCCAGCCATCACTGTAGTGATTCAGCCATCCCGTCCTGTCTACAACCATAGATGTTTCCAGAACGTAAAACCCCCAACAACCAAGTAAAGTAGATTAGTACTGAGTCGCGTTACTATTAATCTAGTAATGGTTGTTCAATATTAGGGTCTTGTTAATGACATGGGTACAGTTGTACTCTGTGTACTCACTCAGCTGTCCCATAGCTCTCTTAGATATGTTTGTCTTTACCCCACATGTCACACTCAGTGTGGTCGGAGGGCTGTTGAAATTAGACAGACCAGTGTGTCTAAGTAATCCTTAAGGGCGGATTCCTTACACGCGGTATGCGAATGGCATGATTCCTTACACGCGGCATGCAGCACACTACTGGCTATATTAAAAAAATAAAAATAAACAAGTATACTCAATACTGCACTGTATATGACCTAATATTGCATTTATATCTATGTACCTCTTAGTACGTCACATGGGGGTTCCTACCTTTATAATTACCAAATTATAGATAAGTATTCATATTTTTGTGGCTCTAGTAGCATTTTTACCAACCCGAACCCCCACCACCACCACTACCATATCTTTCCCCTCTGCACCCTTGTGTGTGACCGTTCCGTAATGCTCAGTCGCCTCTCCTCGTCTAAAACTAATGGACAAGTGCGACTGACTGAACACCACCACCACCACCACCACTACCATATGTTTCCCCTCAGCACCCTTGTGTGTGACTGTTCTGTAATGCTCAGTCGCCTCTCCTCGTCTAAAACTAATGGACAAGTGCGACTGATGTTTCTATTCACACACCGTGTGCCGCATACCGCATGCCACACCGATCGCTACAGGGACCGATCGAGTTGATGCATGCCGCATACCGTGTGTAAGGAATGTAGCCCATAGGCTTCAAGGTGTTTTGATTTTTTTTCGGATACCGCATACCGCGCGTAAGGAATCAGCCCTTTAGTGGAGATTTGTTCAAACGTCAAAAACGCTTTAACTATTTAATGCATAACCCAGTCCCACAGTTAGATCGTATCGGCCCATTCGCCGCGATTCATTCGTTGACCCGATTGCGTAAGTAGTTTTGGGTTTTGCAGCTTATTATATAATATTACTATTACCCGAAGCCAGGACAATAGCCCTTCAGCACAATAGCCCTCCCCTCCCCGCCCCTCTTCTCCCATCCCCTCCCCTCTTCTCCCCTCCCCTCTTCTCTCCTCTCCCCCCCCCCCCTCCCCCTCCACTTATTTCACCCGCCGCAACTTGGGATATTCAACATTCTGTGTGTGTGTGTGTGTGTGTGCGCGCGCGCGACAGAGACAGAGACAGAGACAACAAAGAGTTAATAGGATATATACCATAGTTACAGACAACCAACACAAATCGGAAAAGAAAAACGTTATATAAGAATGTATATTGTTTGTTTTGGGGGAGTTTTCAGTCATGTTGGTGCACTGAAAGCTGCAAATCTACTGCACTGTATGGCCACCGCTGAAAGCTGTCCCATGTGGTCGGGAGTTGGCTTCCGATGGCTAGTGGTAAGAGAAATTGGAGCGGTATGGGAGAGGAAGGAAAAAGGCAGCCTCAGAGCCCAACCACCGTCATCTGAGATGCCTGGGGGAGGCTGGGTGGTTGATGTAGTTTTGTGGCCCAGCAATACCCATACCAGGACGGGCACCGACTTGTGACAGTGCACACTCTTGGCGACTTTATAGTCTTGCCTCACTGGCAAATCACGCCGCCGATACCATGACCTGATGTCCCACACAGTCACATTATGCTGACCCTGTGTGCCAAGTGTTTGTAGGTTAGTTTATGCCACATGTAAGAGCTCCCTAACGGTTGTAGCCCGATGTAAAATAGCTTAGTTACCCGAAACGCACCTTGGATACTCTACAATTGATGGAGGGATACTCTACAATAGACTACATCATGGTTCCGACTGCGCATGCGTTGAAAACGGCGTTGGGAGCGAAGCAAAGGCGTACGGCCATTGACTTTGTCAATATGCGCAGTGAAAAATGTCAGTTTTATTCAAAATTAATAGAAATCCAAAACCCTAAGCTTATTATTTTAATATAATCTTTTTGTTAAACATGTTTTATATATGTTCTATAGAGCTGAGATGAGCTGAAACTAGCACATTTCATAGCTGCACCCAGTATATTAGCATGTGCCATGTGCTTCTTGGGGGGTTGTTTTGCTCTGACGCATCCCACAATGCACCGCGCCGCTGGAACCGTGATGTAGTCTAGTGACACGACATTGCCGGGTCTATGGGGAGCATAGGGCACTTCAATCACTCACCATAAAAAAACTAACCACACACACAAACTTTATTATAATACAAAGAAATAATCTGTAAGTTATGTGAGCAATATTAATTTTAAAGTACATAGTACGATGGAAGCATAACCGAAACAATTACCTAAATTCGATCCTACATATTGAACTTAGACCCGGGTGTGCTTTTGTTGTACCCAGTGTTGTACCCAGTGTTGTACATTTGTTGTCGCATAGGAGAGAATACTAAGTCAATTTAATAGAATCTGTTAGTGCTACAGCCATGTGGTGTATCTAGTATTTGGAAGTGCCCACCATTAATTATTGTTCATATTTGTTCACTCCAAATATCTCCAAAGTTAGTATTTATAATATGTTTTTAAAAAGGTACTTCGAAGTCAAGTAAATAAAAATAGACACTAATGTCTTCAGCTAAAATATATGACATACTCAAAACCATTGGACTATGCAACTTTAATAAAGATGGTCACCGTTGAAGTTTCGCTTGGCGATGGCCTAATCGGAAAAGCGCAGGGCTCCCAAGCAGAAAGCTCGGGAGTTTGGTTCCTGGTCAAGTCAAACCAATGACTTTAAAATTTATACATGTCGCTTCCTAGTCTGGCACTTGGAATTAATAGGATAGGGCAAGGACTGGTTAGCTCATTGTCAGGATAATGTGACGGAATGGGATATCAGGTCATGGTGCCAACGGCCTGATTTCCCTGTGGGGCAGCACTATTAAGTCGCCATGAGTGTGCGCCATGAGGGTGCACAAGTCAGCACCCGTCCTGATATGACCTTAGATGTTGCAAGGACGTAAAATTCCAACGACCAACCAATTGATATGAAATGACAGTTGCTACTGTGGTGAGCCTCGGAATCGGCCACATCCTATTGTATTATATTTTCCTGTGAGGCCTCTACTTGTCCCTTGCATTATTGAGCTAGGAAAATACGAATTTCGGCTGCTCGGTTTCTGAGTTATGCAGCACTGAGTGATAGCTCGACATGAGTGTGCACTGTGACAAACCGGTACCTGCCCTGATATTACCTTAGATGTGTCTAGGGTATAAACCACAAACAAACAAGGCTCATTAAGGTAATGTTAATATTAACTAATACATACTGGCACTATTTCATCATTTAAAATTAGGAACGCGACATTGCTGAAATGTTATTAAAATGGTAGTTGCCCACCAAGAATTATTGTCTAGTCATTCTGCGATAAACGTTCTTTTTTCTTCTTTTTACCGGGAAGGTGGGGAGCGGGGGGGGGCTTGATGGTCGGCTGACTTGGGGGAATTCCAGGGTTGGTCGCCATTGCGACATAAGGATGGTTATTGTGGCACTGTCAATGTGTCATGCATGTGGGATATATATACAGGAATTGTGACAATGGCATATGACTGCTAATAATGCGATAAGAACAATAATTCTGGTATTTTCTTTCTTATATCACACACGTATACATATATACGTGTGTGTATATGTATATGTACACATACACATGTATGTATACATATACACACATGTATACACATGTTACAGACACACACACACACACACATAAACTGGTTAGCTCAGTATCATGATAATGTGATTTGAGTGTGAAATCGGGTCATGGTGCCGGCGGCCTGGTCTCCCAGTGGGACAGCACTATAAAGTCACTGAGTGTGCACTGTCACATATATTCATGCATGCATATACATACATACATACATACATACATACATACATACATACATACATACATACATACATACATACATACATACATACATACATACATACATACATACATACATACATACATACATACATACATACATACATACATACATACATACATACATACATACATACATACACATGTGATGGGGCCCCCCTTGTTGGCCACCCGGAACTTGACCCTCACGCGGTAGACCCCCCAAGCAAGCAGGAGGACGAGTACGCTTGCTTCACAGTCATCTTTATTCTCCGCTCACTGCGGAGTCCATGATCAAGTAACCCGCCTCTGCCCTTCCGGGTCCCACGTCAACTTCCTCGGGGGGTGGGGGGAGGAGGTTACTCTAGCCGCACGCAGTAGATGGCAGCCCTGTTGCGCACTGCCCGGCAGCTACCGTACCGCCACCTATCGCTGTAAACTGCGATGGTGACGGAGCAGTCCTTGCTGCCACAATATGGTAGTGGAGCTAATGTCTCGACTAGTACACATACATACACACACACATACATGCATAATGAACCGTGACTAAGACTACGATATAGATATATTGTCTGGTGGTAAATTGAAAGTCAGTCTGATACTCTTTCTCACTACATTGTTTTGTTCTCTTCAGATATAATGGACCAGGATGACTCCGTGTCGGGCCACAATCACTGCCAGACATGCTACCGCACAAACTGCAGTGCGCTTTCTGAGTGCCGGGTTGTACCCTGCGAAATGGGATGTGGAGCCAGGTTCCATGCGTGTAAGCGAGAGGACCACAGGGACGCGTGCGAACTAGAAAAGGTAGTGTTGATGTGATGATTATAATGATGATGATGATAATAAAAAGCAATGATGGTAACTGATACTCTAATGATAATAGCAGTGATGATAAAAATGATGATAGCAACGATTTTTTTGGTGGTAAATATGTTTACTCTGCTGAATAAGTCTTTAGTCAGTGCCGAAGCACTGGTCTTCCAGCCATTTTTCAATTCAGGGTTATTTACACAAAAGGTATATAGAATAAGGTATACAATAACTGTTGAATACACAATTTGCAGCATGTAACACAATGAAATTGTGTAACCCAAAAGGTCCATAGCAATATTTTAACAGTATTGTCATATAACTAGATCAATATTAGTCAGATCAATGTGAGTATTTACATAGTATTTAGAATGTAAGCAGAAGTTATCTTCTGTATTTGGTTGGTAAAGTTGTATTAAGTTTTAATGTTCAGTTGCAGTTAGGCAAGCGGTATATAAATGTCAGTTTGTTAGAAATATTCTAGTGTGACTCTAGTGTAGTTAGGTATGTGACTTTATGAATTATGTTGTTGGGGTGGGGTTGTTAATAATACACTGGACCAGTGAAGCAGTGGGACCAATCCCAGTGCATTTAGGTCTTAAATTTTACATTTTTATTTGGACTGTCTCTGTCATTGTATATGGTTGACTGGAAATAACAGATCAACAACTAGGGCATTGGCATTGTGATAACAACGATGATAGCACTGGTGATGATAGCAATTATAGCATCAGTGATGATATCATTGGTAATAGCAATGATGATGGCAATTATAGCATTGGTGATGATAGCATTGGTTATGATATCAATGATGATAATGCTGATAGCAATGATGATAGTGATGACGATAACAATAATAACAGTAAAAATCACAGCAGTAATCTGTGTTCATGCATATCCAGTAAAACCTTTCTAACCGACCACCTCCACAGATAGACCACTTCCCTCTATCAATCGCTTTATTTGGGTCCCAAACGTTCGCCCATTGTAACAAAATTTTAAAAACTCCCTGAGCTGACCACCTCCCTAAATGGACCATTTAAAGTCTGTTCCATGGTCGGTCGATTTAGAGAGGTTTTACTGTACATTATAGTGCACTACATTATAGTGCACACTCTCTATGGTCATATCCATTACTAATACTATGCTTGGTTGCTTCCCGGCTTGCTAAAAACTGGTATCCGATCGATATCACTTTTAGAGTTCTTCTGACCTCAATACCCTACATTAAACAATAACTCTTTCTCTTGTAACAATTTAAATGAATCTTATTTAGGAATAAATAACTATTTCTAGGTATGGAGGTATAAAGAGATGATGTTCCGTAGTAAGGCACGTATAAGTTACGTAAACTACATTGATTACATCATGGCCCAATCTTGTGATGATGTGGGAGGTTATTAATTTGAGTTAGATTTTTTTTAATTTTACCATAATATGCTATGGTGGAATTGGGCGGCACCCCCCCCCCTCAATAGGGATGCTTTACCTGCCTGTACACCCAAATGAATCTCGACAAACTAGCAATAGCTGACTATCAAAAGTATATAAACAGTTTAACAAATAGCATCAAGATAATCAATAAACAGGACATAGTGGTAGGTGTAAGGAATGCAGGTCTTATCACTAGAAGATATGAAGTAAGCATGGTTGTGACGGGTATATTTTTGTGACGGCTGAGCATCTCATTCTATGAAGGCTACATACTGTGCTCACTACAATAAGTGTTTTTTTAATTCACATAAGAAGCTTTAATGGGAGAAAATGTAGCATGAATACAATGAATTTTTTTTTTAAGCTTGTCGTCTCTCTACATTATATACTATAATGACCGATATGCTGGTTCCAGGCTTGGGACTATTGGCATTGAACATGTCTTAACCCTTTAATGCACACCCACAAGTTATACATGCTTAAAGGCTGGGAGCGCCTGCATGCACCTGCCATATCACTTATCATATCTCATATCATATCTCATAACCTGTAATAAATACCAAGGAGGCTTAAATTTGGTATCATTTGAGAAATCAATCTACTTTCATATAAAAGCAAAGTTTTTTTTTTAGATATATCAATTTAATTTTACTAACATCACATATTCAGATTTTTCAACAATTCGGTCAGGACTCCAAGGACTTAACAATTGAAATCTCTTTAGGGCTGAAAGGGTTTTAGATGTATCCTGTAATGGTTGCTATGAGTGACAAGCGTAATTTTGGATATTTTCACTTCAAATATATTCAAATTAGCCATTTATAGTAACAATTACTTCAAACTAAAATAATGTAGATTATAATGATTGACATGTTATATTAATATGTAAAAAAACAAAAACACAATATGACAGGAACTCAAAACCATCAGACTTTACCTCCTTAAAGTGAAACGTGTATAGAATTTGGTTGCAGTATAACTATGGTTACAGGGGTTAATTCTAGGAATGATTGTTGCTTTCCCAGGGCTTATTGATGTCCAATAGACTTATTATAATGCTAGTTATATTGAGTACGAGTAAATGTGTTTACCTTTGTTGTTGGAGTGGACATCTTATATCTAGTACAGCCTTCAAAATAAGAGCTTGTCCGGGACTAGTGAAAATTCAGATGGACAAGTGAAAATCACACCAGACTTGTCTGGTGGACAAGTAAAAATGTTTGCTTATTTCTATCATTGTAGTAGCATATTCCTAATTCCATTACTCTATTGGATGTAATTCAGCTATGAGTAGTATAATTATTTGCATTCTACTCTTCAGGTACAATGTATAAACTTCGTGAATGGGTGCCCTCTGCTGATCCAGCGCAACCAGCTCGGATGTCACCTTGAGTGCTGCCCAGCCAGTGTTGTGTACTGTACTATGGAGTGGAACCGCTGGCCGGTCTACTCACACGAGCGACAGTCACGGGTACCCTTCATGGCTGATAACCTGCATGCGCAGTACGGTCAACTGGATGTAGCTCTAGCACTACGTGACCAGCGCATGTTAGACCAGGCCATGAAAGCCCCGCGAAGTACACGTCGTGCTCTCCGCAACAATCTCACCCAGCGTTTCCCTGCTGTCCCCATCCGGCTTAATGCCAGCACAGCCGCAGAAGCACTCAGTGATGGAGCAGCATCTGGAGCATCTTCTGATTCTGGGGAGTATACCAATCACCGAGAGACCGAATACCCACCTGGGCTACAGCGGAGTGTCTGCAATGCACTTTTTAAAGCAAACCGCAATGCTGTCGAAAACTTAACGGCTCCTTCTGCTCCTCTTTCTGCTGCTGCTGCTGCCGCCAGTTCGGCAAATATGGTTAGTGATACTGCTGCTGCTGCTATAGTTGGATCAGAAGCCAATGGACAACCATCACCGATGATCCTCCCAGATGATATAGAGTTCATTGATGCTGGTGTCTGTCACAACTACAACAAGGCTGAGACTCTCCACCCCACGCTTCCTTCAAATGGCAACTTCAGTGATTTCAATCCTGAAGAATCCTCCACAATCTCCAGCAACATTGATCTCAATGCAACCCATCTGGCTGCACAGAACAAACAGTATGCACTTTCCACCAGCATGCAATATGACATCGGTGTTGAAAACACTGATGGTGTCCTCTTCAGCGGTGCCCAGCATGATGAACCAGAGGAAATTGTGAATGACTGCAGTGCAGATTCGCAGAAAGTACAAGTGGTGCCCAAGCCACCGTGCTGTGCTCCAATGAAGCCAGTGAAGGAGACACTCGCACTGGATATGAATCTTGAGAGCATCACGCGCTACCAAGCCAAACCCAAGTCTATGTACACCTTCCTCTGCGCACAAGAGTTCAGGCGCGATGAGTATCAGAGTCACTTCAAGAATGTCCATGATGAGATTCACTCCGGTCTTAATGGGTGGTTAGAACAACGTTGTCCACTTGCGCACTATGGTTGTACTTACTCCTTTCGTAGATTATATGCAGGTGAGAAAGGCGCAGAAATCGTCCACAATTCGATCCTTGAAAGCTTTGGGGTGAAACCACATCTTCCGTCTCACCAGCAGGATAAATGTGTCGGAGCTCTCCATAGCCATCCCTTGAATAAAACAAAGGCATCATCCACAACATCATCCATGACATCATCCACAACATTATCAAAATCGATCAAGTCCCCTTCCAAGTTCCAGCTCTCGAATAATGCTGACGTGGAATGCAATGGGAACATCAGCATTGAGAACTTCAATGGAAAGAATGAGATCGAAGAAGGAGTTAAGGAAGCGCATGCAGATTTTAACTCGCTACCATTTGAGGTACTGCGATACATGGGTCAGTTTCTTGACGGGTACAGCCTGTGTAACCTCGCAGTGACAAGTCGGCTCCTTCGTGATGTCGCTTGTTCACTATTAGAGGAGAAGGGCATTGTCATTCAACAGTGGGAACGGCGCATAGTTGATGGACAGACATCCTGGGAAATCTCACACAAGGTAAGTTACCCATTCGTCATATTGATGCAAAAAAATTTAATAATAACAATAATAATTTGTTTTGTAATGGATGAAGAAGGTAAAAGGAAGATAAATGACTTGTTCTAGGATGTCAGTGCTGAACATGATTCAAGCTATCTTAATTCTGAGAGTGCTATTCTATCCAATTGTAATTTGACATGAAAAACAACTGTTGTATCACCGAAACTGGCTGTCTTGTTAAGAGAGGTAGCATAGGCCGAGATTTTATCGTTGCCGTTTTCACTGACTGTTCGGTGCTGGAAAGCCTTTAATTTCATTTAATCTAATCCAAATCTTTGAAAGCCTTGAATTTTTAGACAGTAATATTTACCCCCAAAAGAGCTTTAATTTAATTTTTCTCAACTTTTTTTTTTTTATCATTGACTGTCTTTCATGAGAGGTTGGTGATTCGCCACAGATAGAGGACAAGTCTATAAGTAATATGTCGTTATTGGCATTGGTTGATGTCTTATTGATTGTTGAACTACAACTGTTAAAATACACATATTTTTATTGTGAAAATACCCATAGAGTAGTACACAACATATGGGTGATAATATTAAGGAACATTCCCTTTTGCACCTTTATACTCGCATAATTCTTATACATCATATATGTCATATATTATATATATCATATATATATACCTTTTCAAACATTTGAGGTATATTACAATGGAAAGTAGTGGGTTTTTTAGTTTTTTAATGTAAATTATTTTTTGTTTTTTTAACCCATTACTTTCTAATTAATTTTGTTAGCGGTGGATCTTCAGCACGGCCTTCTCGCCGATCAAGAAGTGGGGCTTCGAGGACTACCCGCCGCTGGGCGAGCACCTGAAGACGTGCCCCTTCTTCCACCGAGTCAGGCCCACCGCCCCGCACCACCTGCCCAACATCAAGTGTGGCCGGCACCACAGTGACAACTTCTGCGGCGTGATGCGACACATGTACCCCGACTTCACCGCAAACAGAGAGGCCCACAACCTGCAGTGTGACGCCGATGAGGGGTTGTGCTAATACGTCACTTCCGGTTTGTGCCTGCTGACCGCTAGCCCGGAGGAGGGATGGTTCGGGTTTAGCAGTGTGATTGCGCCATAATCGAAAACATATGCTTTGTGTGTACGCGTAGGAATTTGTAGTTGGGTTGGGTTGGGTTGGAGTGTTTTCACATGGGTCAAAAGCTGAAGGCCAAAGCCCATTTGAAAGCATGCTGTCCAGTCACGCAGATTTTTATGACAGCTGTGTGAAAATGTGGCTTTCACTTTTTATTGCGCGCAAACAGAGCTATTTTGCTATTTGCTATGAGACTATATTCTGGTGACTTCATATGGTACTAGTGTCATTCGGCCGAGTAGAAAGAACCCATCTATCAAAGTGACGCGTGCACGAAAAACTACTGCTCGAGTCTCCTAAATGTGTAGTTTATAGTGGCGCATAGTTTCAATTTTACGCAGCATAATGACCAAATATTTATCTGATGCGGGGCGTGTGTTGCGTTGGGGTGGGGTGAGGTGTTGTGGGGTGTGTGTTGGGGGGGGGGGCGCTTAGACAAGCTGATGTGTGTGCATAGACCTGTTCGATTTTATACCCATTGTGGAGTGTGCTCCAATTCGAACCTATGGAGTGGCGCTTACAGCCTTAAACAAGCGCAGTCGTAGTGTATGAACTTTAAGAGAGTTCTGTCGATTTGAATGCCCGTGGTCCACAAGCCCGTATACCGCATTATCTTGAATGTAGCATGACTCAGTTCCTCCCATTGAATAAATACCGTCTCTTGAATAGGACCCTTTGTTAAAATATATATATTTTTTCTTTTTTAAATAAATTTTAAGCGAGGCGCGGTGGGAGGCAACTGTTTAATTAATTCACAGTTTGGAGCAGTGGCACACTCTCCAAGGATAGTCTGTACTGACTGAACAGTGGAATGGAGCTAGGATAGTGCCAGGAGAGTAATGGATGAAACCTGACTTCCAGGAATTGTCCACGATTCCTTGACAATGCTAAGCCTATGGGAGAATATCCATATGTTCGTGGAAATTCTCAGCCGGTTTCCATTTTAATAATAATAAAAATAACTGCGACAACAAGAGTATTATTGGAGCATCCTGATTTATAGATAATCTCACCATATATTTCCGCTTTTTTACTAATATGTGCCTTTCTATTAACACTTGCAGGGTTGGTTTTTATTTAGCATTTTTGTCTAAATATATCAATTTCACTGACAATATTTTGGGTATGGGATGCAATAATAATTTCAAATAGACCTTTTTCACAGAGCAGTTGCAATGAGATTCTACCCACCCATACCATTAGTTCTTGCCACTGCCGTCACGGGGCGGGTTGGTGCTGGAAATAGTCTATAGGACCTTTCCCAATTAGTGCATGCTGCATAGTGAGCTGTTACCCACAAGATTAGTTCTTAACACTGCCGTCAGAGGGCAGATAGGTGGTGGAAATCCTCTTTCCCACAGAGCATACTGCACAGTATCCGCGATATTAGTTCTTGCCAAAAACCATCAAGAGGGAGGATTGGTGATGGAAATCCTCTATATTACCTTTTCCATAGAACATGCTACACCGTGAGCTGTTACCGACAAGACTAGTTCTTGCCATCGTCGTAAGAGGGAAGATTGGTGGTGGAAATCCGCATAATGCCTTTTCCGAAGAGCATACTATAGTGAATTGCTACTCACATTAGTTTTTGCCACTGCCTCCAGAGAGTAGGTTGGTGATGGAAATCGGCTATTGGTGCCTGTTGTGATTAGCAATCCCAGCTGTAATAGTGGTTATATGCTGTAAAGGACAGGTTAGTAATTAAGGAAATGCGGTATTCAATTCGTGGGGGTGGGTTGGCGGTAAAAGAAAATATATTAAACAAATTAAAAGATGCCAGAGATCATTGGTGCCGAACGTCTCTATTATCTTGAAACTCGTTACATGATTGGTCAGTAGAGTACCGAACTAATCACGAAATATTTATTTATTTTTTATTAATGAGTGTTTTTGTAGAATGTGATGTAATATTCAAATGTTGGTGTCCTTATTATTAACCTGATGCATGACTTGATATTGCTCCATAAATTGTATGCACATTTGTAATCGTGGTACATACATACATACATACATACATACATACATACATACATGCATGCATGCATACATGCATGCATGCATACATACATACATACATACATACATGCATGCATACATACATACATGCATACATACATACATACATCCTGATATGACCTTAGATGTTGCCAGGACGTAAAACTCCAACAACGAACCAATCAACTACGTGTAGATCCATTCATTCATACATACATACATACATACATACATACATACATACATACATACATACATACATACATACATACATACATACATACACATATATAGTATAGCATTCTTTCCTTTCATAATTTGTTATCTTTTCTAAGAAGACTTAATTTTAATTTGTTAATTTTCAATAGTTAATTAACATGCCAGAATGGTGCACGTTCGCTAAGATAGTCAAATTTACCAAACCTGTGTTCCGTAGACATAAATAACTAGAAATCAGCGATGACTCTCACTCTACATTGAGTCTGTATAGTTCAAATGTACGTGTTTCAATAGTCTGCATAAAGTGAATTGAGGTGCAGTATTTATATGTGGCGTTCAGAGACATGAAAATGTATTCGTCACAATGTGTCACAAAATAATTCGCGCTAATACTATGTAAGTAATACCGATAAATAGGTTCAGTGATATTTTACTTTGCCGGGCGTTATTTTGTAATTTCCTTCATGTTGTGTGAAATTAAGTTGATTGTATATCAGTATTGACTCAAACATATCCACCGTGTGAATATAGCATGAGCACGCTAGCTTCCAGTAAGGGTGTGCTATTGGGGGGGGGGGGGGGGGGGGGGGGGGGGGGGGGGGGGGGGGGGGGGGGGGGGGGGGGGGGGGGGGGGGGGGGGGGGGGGGGGCAGGAATATAAATTAAGCTCTTCTGACTTGCAATTCGCTCAGATAAATTGCCAGAACTTGTTGCTCGGCAACCTAAGAGAGGAAAGAGAGAAAATGGTATATATTGTCACCAAATTTGTAGTTGTCTCACTCTCATTTTTTTTTTGTCATTTTACATTTTAGTTTTTATATAAACTTGTGGAGTGCAAGTCCATAATTTTGAATACGGCAAATTCAAGCAAAGAATTACTCGAAATGAGAATGGCTTTTCCGCGACTGTTTGGCACTGCTACGCGTTAACAACAAAAAAAAGGCTGGTCTTCTTTTTTTTTCCCCCTTTTTTGTCCTGCTGTGGCTTTGCGGAAGTTTATTGCAGCATATGTTATTTTGGTTACGCGGGCAACAGTATGTTGTAATACGGCCAATATCACGTTAGAAACACAGCTTCTGTACCCGCAACGCCGTCCAACGCCGTGCCTCGTTAGTACTTGGTTGTGTTACCGCCTGGGAATACATTATCCCAACGCCCCACCAAAGACTTTTTTGCGCATAAAATTGCTATCCACATTAGTTCTCTCACAGCCATCAGAGGACTAGTTGGTGGTGGAAATCCTCTATTATGGGTCTAAGCTGAAAGGGTGCATTTCCCGCCGTGGGCATATTAAATACTTTTGTTGGGGTTTTACCTCCTGGCAACATCTAAGGTCATATGATGGATACCGATTTGTGACAGTGTGCACTCATGGTGACTTTATAGTGCTGGTATACCAGGCCGCCAGCACCATGACCTGATCTCCCACAGTAACATTATCCTGACACTGAGATAACCAGTTCTTCTCCTACCTATCCACAGCTTTTGGCTGAGATGATAAAAGAGGCTTTAAGCCATCAGTCGTAAACCAACTAAGTTGGTTTAACTCCAATTATAATTAACATTGTATTATAATGCACATGTTTTTATTATATCCAGTATTAGTTCACAGGCGATGGCATATTAATTATTAATGGTAGCAAGTATGTTAGCGAATTAGTTAGTTTATATATATATTACTTAATTGGACGACAGAGCCTTTTCTTCATCTTTTTTTAAAACTGCAATCTCCACAAGGGCAACCGTATGTGGTCTTATTCAGCATCCAGAGATTATGTTGTTGTAAAGACTTGAGAAGTTTGTATAACTAGTTCTGAACATTGCAATCAATAGAGTCAGTGCACCAATAATGTCAGTTGAGAATTGCCTATAGTTGGCATAATGCCGGTATCGACCAAGCCGACTGGTCAGATAGCGACTGATCCAAATTCTACCGTCACTAGACAGTAGGACTATTTTATATAAGCGATTTCTTTTCAAGATGATTAAGAAAGGTTACGAATTCCGGATCAGGTAAACAATTTTTTGTCACAGTACTCGGCTATAGTTAAACTTTTGTTTCTTTTGAAAGAATTTGTTGATTGAGCATGCTAAAGTCCTAATATCCAAGATACAAATTGAAACATTGAAGATTGAAACAGCCAATTGACACCCCGATTCATCTTGTTGCTTTGTTCAACCAAAACTCGAAAATCACTGCGAAAAATCTACGAGACGGGGACTATTCGATTGGACACTGACAGTCTGTCGGCCAGTCGAGTTGGTTGAAGCCAGGCATTGTTAGGCTTGACAGGGATATTATTAGTGGTGTGTGCGCCGAGGTGTTGCGACGTCCACGATAAGTGATGCCCATTAGTCATGCGCAGATGGAGATGAGTGTTGTCTGTGACCGTGAAGCTGTTGTAGTGTTTGTGTCTTCTCTGCTAGTACTCAATCGCTGATAGTTTTTTTCTTCTTCCTTTTCCCCCCCTTCTCTTTTTTTTTTTTGTCTTTTTTTTCGCGACAGGATATCAAGATTCCAAAACGCCACGGCCTTGGGCGTTTAAATAGGCAAATCACTGAAGTGTGTGTGTGTGTGGGGGGGGGGGGGCATTTACCACACATGAGCGTTTAAGGAATGGGTGTTTACGAAATATTGGCCAAGTATGTGGTGGGCGTTAACCCGTGAAAATACGGGATATATTTGTTTAGGTTAATTCTTGTAACAAGATTTCTACATTCTACACAGTCTATATTGCTTTCGAATGACATACCTCTTCTAGCTTATGCTATCTGCCTTACTTTTTAAGTACATTTAAACAAAATATATCTATTTTGAATTCAACTCAAACTAAGATATTTGAGGACTATTGCTCTATATAAAAGGCCATGAATGATCCCAGTGACAGGCTGTGCCTTAACATTCACTGAATGCTTGTGACTTCAGTAAAACGGCAGTTATTTAGGGTGTCATCTGCTGACTAAATGTCGTCTGCTGTCACTTAGTAGTATCTGTTCATACAAATCGGTAAGTGCTATAAGTACCCACTAAAAGTCTTGATTTTTTTTGTGTTGAAAAAAAAATATTTATCTGAACGTGTAAAATAGAGCTTGTTGTGGAGTTAGTGGGGGCAGACGACAAAAAAATAGGAGCAGACGACGCCCTTTGTCAGATAGGGCAATTTCTAAAACTTATTCCTTCTGAGATTCAAGCCCTATTTATACTTGGAATAAGTCTTTTCTTACCTAACATAGCATTTATTTTGAAACTTGACACTTAATTTTACGTTGTCCTTTTATTGTGATGTGAGTATATTTATCTATGGTTATATTTCCACACGTGGTCTTGTTTCTCTCAGAGCTAAATCTAGCAAAAGACGGTGCCATTCAGATTTACATATATTGACATGCGTATCGTGTATAAGGTAGGAAAACCATAATTCAGCTAACAGTTCCTGGTTAAAATAAAGTGTTTCTTTACGGTGATAGTTCATTAATTCTAAATGCCTTTTTCTTTCCTTTCAAATGTTCATGTTTTCTTCAGGCTGACATTGAGTTTCTTAGACAGGGTCCACACGGACTTCCCAATGTCAGTTACTAAATTCTTTAACTATCTTGGATATTTTGCTCCCCCGCTCAACCCAGTTTTGGGGAAATTCGGGGATACAATGCTTTTACTCTAAAAACGATGCTACATACTGGAAATATTAGTAAGGAATGTGTTGGGGGGGGGGGGGGGAGATCGGGGGCTGGGGGGTCCTCCGAATGTAAATTATTGGTGGAGCTATGTGCCTTGGTTTAGCAAACAAACAAACAAAAACTAGGAAATGGGGATCTGCATACTATGTTTATGTCTAATGTCTATATTAACTGGCAATGATAGAGCAGAAGTATAAAGTAAAAACTAAGCAATTGTAATTTTGCGGTGTCTATATATAAATATATATATTATAATTACATGAAGACGATTATAGGTGCTAAGTATATGAGTTAATTGTGTACTGATATTACTACCCCATTGACATTGTCTGTTGCTATGGTTACTAACCACCTCATCACTCTTTGTAAGTATGGCGTTACCTAGTAACGAGATTAAAGGGGAAATTGGAGATAGGCTTGGTTCATAGCCTTTTCCCACCATGTCAGGAACGAATTGTCTGGACTTGATTGACCCAGCATTCACTATTAAATTTGAATTAGCGAGTTATCAAGATGTGCCAATTGAAGGCATCCTGATTCCTGACTTTGCACATGTGCAAGAAGGGTAGATAAAATGGTGCCCATAGCCCTGCTAACTTCTTGGGGTTTCTGATTAATTTCTTAATTAATTTCTTCTGTGTATCCTACATTGGATAGAATTAAGAAAAAGACAAATTATCATAACATTAACATTTTAAATCTGACAATGGTTGGATGAATTGAAAACCTAAAATGTTATGACATTGCAGCATATGGTAAGTGCCTGTTACTCATACAAACAGTACTTTGTGATGTAGTAGCACCAGTAATGGGGTCCATCTGTAGCATTGCCTCGCCGACAGGGTCAGCTTTGTAAGTGTATTACTTAGGTCTTTCCTGGACTATCGGCGTCAACCCTGTGTATCCAGATAATGGTCCGATGACTCTGGAGTTGTATATTAATAACACTCACGCTTTCGTGACTCAAAATGGATGCCACTCTGGTCGAAATGACCAAAGTTGGTAAAAACAAATATAAAAAAAACATCAAAATTAATATGAAATGTGTACGGTAGGCAAAAAATACACCTCTGCTATTTAACAACCCATACATGGTGAAGCATCAGTGGAGTCTGATGATGCGCGTTGGCAGCACCGATTAATAGAGCAGTAGTGATCAGAACGACCCTAAAACTTAACCACTGTTTGGTATTATATATAGATACTGCTTTCTTGCTAGGATATCACAAATCCCCATAAGAGGTTTGTTTCAAATGAAAAGGCAAGGTATGCAGGCTCTTATATTTTCTGATGGATACTGACTAAGTTTTCACCCAATAGAGCTGTCACTACTACTGTACTCCACTCTACTTCTCCAGTTCTTGTTGATAAATAATTATTATAATTCTCGTTAATATATATGAATATGACCACTAGTTACTTGTCAGTAGTAAAGGTATATAGCTCGTGAGTGGCCGTCTACACCTGGTTAGCGCTACATAAACAACCGTGTTAATATGTGTTGCATGTTGTCAGACCAAGCCGTATTAGCTAGAATTGGTTGTCCGTTGTGAACATTGTGATTGTTGTATTGTGATCATGTTAAATATGCTATGTAAGATACTGCTGTAAGCTTATGTTCAAGTATGCAGTTTATACAGTGTATGAGAATGGGGGGGGGGGGGGGGGGGGGGGGGGGGGGGGATGCCTTGCATTGTACATACACCTACATGTGTGAAGTAGTGCACGTTTAGAAACACCAGGAGGCGCCACTGCGCTTTCTATAAAAATGGAAGTTCAAAGTTTCAATTTATATTCTTCCATCGGGTTTTCGGGGTTTGATATGGCACAACAGCGACACTGAAATTCAAATTATGGAATAAGAGTCATCCAAAACTAGTGTATGTTTGTTTTCAATAATGCTTGGTAACCCCCCCCCCCCTCTCTCTCTCTACATGCCCCCTCACTCTCTACATGCCCCCCACTCTATATGCCCCCCTCACTCTCTACATGCCCCCCCCCTCACTCTCTACATGCCCGCCCCCATCGCTTCCGAGTCTTTAAGATGATGTTACTGTATGTGTATGTATGTGTTTGGTGTATGGTCCTCTAGTCCCAGTAGAAACTAAAACTACTGTATTCAGTGATCCACATCATAATAAACTCCATTGTAAGGCAATACGGTTAATCCTAGATCAAAATCAACAATGGTAGTCGATTATTACATTTGTAACAATATGTTATAATTCAGTACAGGCTCGTAGGGAATCGGGTCTAAATAATGATGGCTAAACATGTTTAAAACGGAATTATCTTGATTGTGATGATATTGCTGCAATAAAGTATCAATAATTCACTTGGTTAACAATATAACATGAATGGTGCTTCAGTTGATGGTCATTGTCAAATCAACATACATTATTGCTTCTCCTGGGTCCTATTCATATGTTAGGTTTTTTCTGTTTCAATTTACAACTAGTATCATGATTTAATTGTCGATTAAAGAAGCTTCCTAACCGACTATGTTTTGAATTGTCAAGCTTCGCGGACTTTAAGGATGATAAACTAAACAAATAAAACTGACTATATTGTATTATGGATCTATGCTCTCACTATTTGACCAATGTAATTGACAACACATTACAATAACCAACTTCCAAGTAACTGCATCCCAACTCTAGCTTACCCGCTTGAAGCCTGCTGCTGAGCCTGTATATATGATACTAATTTATAAAGACTTGTTGAATATCAGTCTGTGTTTGTGTTTTCTATTCGATCTTACCAGATTCTTTTTGGTCAAGTTTCCTTGCCATGTGACCCGCATATATGTTGTCGTGCCCGGAAGACGGGTTCTGTTGGCATAACCAAATATTATAATATTTAAGTACATTGATGGACTCCTGGAATAAATAGCATTTCTTTTTCTTCTTACAATAAATATGTAGTCCTTATATTACATGTTACAAATAGACAACCAGAAAAAAAAGGTACACCGCCATCATTTATTCATATATATACATTTAATAACAACCAGTAACAAATATATACGTGATAATCGACAGAGCACCTTCAACGGCACACCAATCAGTGCGCCACCACAGTACCGAAGTCATACACCAGGTGGCAGCTTTCTCAACCGGGGGATAGACTACATCACGGTTCATTGTGGGATGGGTCAGAGCAAACCCCCCCCCCCCCGCCCCCCAAGAGCACATTGCACATGCTAATACACTGGGTGCAGCTTTGAAATGTGCTAGTTTCAATTCATCTCAGCTCTTGTTTGAAACATAGAATACTAACTAAAAATATATATATTATAAATTAACATAGTAATCTTTTATCCAGCATTGCATTTACATCAATATAATCAGCACATCTTATGCCATGTGCATTTAGATTTAGAAAGATCTAGGCACTCAGACTAGTGTTTGAGCCACAACCAGAGTACTCAATGCATTGTCAATGGCAGTGAGTAATCTCCATACAGAAAAGGTAAAATATTGATAAAACCACACCACATAGTCACAAACCGCTTGGAACACATAGAAAACAGGTTTAACAAAAATATTATATTAAATTGATATGGTTAGAGTTTGGGATTTCTATTAATTTTGAATAAAACTGACGTTTTTCAATGCGCGTATCGGCAAACTCAATGGCCGTACTCCTTTGCTTTGCTCCCAAGGCCGTTTTCAGCACATGCGCAGTCGGAACCGTGATGTAGTCTATTGGAAACTCCGTTTTAGTTGAACGATTGTACTGGGGATAAATGGAATTAGTAAGTACCATTAGAAAATCGATACACACATTCAAACACTCAGATACAACTTTTAGGAATAAAAGAATTATGCACATATCACGATCACAGTGTGTAAAGGTACACATTTACTAAACTATACATTATCTTCATGTATCATATCGCCTTGAATTATTTACCCCCACCAGGTGAATTTCTTTGTCGGTTTTTTATTATCCAAAAGAAATCGGCCACTTCTCCCGACCCAAGTTAATGACAATTTACCCACATTAAAGAATAATTAATCAATTCCTACTCACGATTTCATGAAGCCATACAGTGCCATTTAAAAACCACCCCACCCCTAATGCCTTGCAAGGAATGTGGTGTGTATAGATAGGCCCTTGTCTTTTGTTTGTGTATTAGTCTCTTCATTTTTTGTAATGGAAAAGATTCGGCAGAAATTGCTGATACAAATACTGCCGATGTAATCTATCCACAAATAAAGTATATCTTGTTAAGTTGTAAATCAGTCGTTCTTCGCAGCACTGTGGTGAGAAAGAATCAATTGCTGACGACTTTGAAGTGAGATCGAGAAAGACAAGAAATCCCTAAAATCTGTCAGTTTATATTTAGACTTCAATTTCAATTAATCACTTTCAATTAATCAGGGATGAAAGTAGTCTCCGGGAAAAAAATCGGAAATGCCGATATTCTCCCATAGGTTTAGCATTGTCAGGAAATCGCAGAAAAATACCGGAAGTCAGGTCTCAACTAACCTTGTTGTGATTACATTATCGCCCATACCAAACACTTTCTTGTTTAGATTCGATGTTCTAGCTACATCTAAGGTCATAAAAGAAAGGGATTCGAACCACCCAACTGGTGTCATAAACATACAATTCTTTTGAATTTTGTTTAACATTAATCCGTGAATATAAACAATCCTGGAAATCCGCGAAACCGCGGAGATCTTTCATCCCTGATTAATCAAACTAGTCAGTGACGCGAAATATATACAATAATTGACATGATTTATGAACATCTGATCAGCAGTTAACTGATCAATGCGATTTTAACATCTACTGGGAACTTGGGGGGGGGGGGGGGGCTATGTGTGGGGGACAAGATCCTCCTATTTCATATGTTGCAACACTTTGGTGGGGAACTTTCAAAGTAATCGTTAAAACAAAGAATACAATTTGCATAGAGAGACGTTCAAGTCATCACTGATTGTATGAGGTGCTATGTACCCGTTTTACTAGTTTCCTTTCCTACACTTTGTGATAACCCTGCGGTACAACTGTTGCTAACCACATTGTACCCCGTTGCCATGTGTCAAACATGTCATGAGTGTGGTCACACAAAAACGATGATATAACATCGTTATTATATGACTAAATTAACCAAAAAACAATATCTGTGTCCAACAATTGTGTAAATATGTGTTTGAACTCACCAGGGCATGGGTGGGATATTCATTCAGATTCAGATTATTTATTGTTTATCTACAAGAACCAGAAGACCTTCAAGAACCACATAGCTTCTCTTGTCAGTCTCTACGAGGCGTACCAACCGATAAGACGGTTAACCTGGATATCGACACATACGCCTACAAAATGGTGTATCGATCAATACACGTCGAATATGGCGGTTTAGGCGAAACCGAGAGATTGTTTTACTTATTATCAATGCCTTATTGGAAATAGGTGAAGAAACACGTCATGCAATACTACTACCATGTGTGTATATCACAAGTCACCTTTGTGTCAGTTATCGGTAACTATGGTAACAGAATAAGATTAGTTCCACGCGTAAATGCATTAGAAACAAGTATCGGGTTCCAAGTCAGATGGTTTTGAGTTTCTCTTGAGCTAACTTTGGAGATATTTGAAGTGAAAACATGCCAAATTAATGTTTGCAGACACGTCAAAATTCTACCACTACAGGCTTCAGCAGTAACAGGCTCTATTAAATTGACTTAGAATCCCCTTTTATGCAGCAACAAATGTTTAATAAATGTACCAATATCTAAGTTTGGTATGTAGAATCAAATCTAGGTAAGTCTTTTGGTTTTTAAAGTTTGATACTTCCATCGAGCGATGCAGCTTTCATTATTAAATGAATTTGTGACAATATACACTGAGACCATCCAGTGTGTTCTCCCGTACACTATTATGTGCAATCAGAACACTCAGCCACATTAAAAATTGTGTCTAATTAATCTGATGAAATGCCAGAGAAATTCATCGAAACAAGAAACGCATGCCCCGCACTCATTGTTCCTGTGTGGAAACAAATCTAGAGACAATATCATTCAGAAAAAAACCTGATTAGTGTTCTTTTGTCGGATAGTTATCGCCTTTTTGTTTCTTAAAGGGCTGTCACACTACGATGTATGGCGTTAGCGTATACTGAGGTATGCAATTTTCGGCCAACACATCGGCAAACGGCGTCATAGGTTACGTATACGTTGGGCATACGGCGAGTATGCTCGGGATACAGCGTCATAGGTCAGCGCAGGTCAAGCCGCAAAAGAATTTGTGTGCATGTTCAAAATGTTCAACCTATGCCGGCCTATGGCTCATACGTTTCTCATACGCTCGGTGTACATTATGCACACGTTAGGGGTAGGTCGGGATAGCTTGGAACATGTTAGCCGTACGTTCAGCCGTGCAGTCCGCGTACAGGTAACGGATGCATAACGTACTCCTAACGTACTTCGAATGTATGACTGCTGTACCTCCAGCATACTTAACGTATATGCCATACTTCTAGCGATGAAGTAACGTATGTAACGTTGGCCAGCGTACCGTGAGCGTATGTGATAGGTCAGAGATACTTTCTTCATACATTATGTATGTTGTGTGTACGCCCATTTTTATCCCCCACCCCTGCAAAGTTTGATGAATGCCGACATATTGGCAAATTGTTGTACGTTGGGCACACGCTACCGCCATACGTCGTAGTGTGACAGGGCCTTTAGTTTAAGTTTGTGACGTGATTCAATGAACATAATTATTCTTTTTGAAAACAATGCAGTGGGTTGTTTGTGTACTAGCTAAGTGAATATCTATGGGTGTAGAAATGGGAATGGGTACAGATGGGGATCGGTTCATAGGGGCGGTGGGAGGGGGGGAGGTGTCAGGAAAAGTCTAATTTCAAAGAGAATTGTGCAATATGGGAGGTAACGGTGGACTAGTGTCAGATAGGCCATAGTAAGCCTTTAAATAACCACCCTTTTGCCCTCTTCTAATTAAAGCTGCAGTCCGATGAAAGCACCAAATTTTCAAAACCAAAACACTTATCTAGATTTGATCCTAGACATATTAATTATTAGACACTGGTGCACTTATTAAGCATTTGTTACTGCATAGAAGGGAACCCTAAGACCAAGTCAATATAATAGAATATGTTACTGCTGAAGCCTATGGTGTCCGAATTTCGATAACAATTCATAATAAAGTTCATAGACGAGAATGGCCTGACAAAATAAAATCCGGAAAATATGGTAGTGGCATTCTCATCTATGAATAAAGGTTACTTCAACCTAACGCATGGTCCATTATAATAATAAACCTAATAAATTGATCTAAATAGAAATGGCAGAAACTGTAAACCATCGGACTATACAACTTTAAATTGGTCCTGTTAAATTGATCAAAAACCTGCTTAGCTAATTATTTCCTATGTTTTGTACACACATAAAAAAAATTTCACACGCTATCAAAATAAGTCCTAAATATGTATATAGCCAGTGTCCATGTTATGCATTGTTAACTCATTGTTGATTTTGGTCACGTGTTTTACAATGTAGCATCACTCCAGTCTCACTCATTAGTGTTATTGGGGAACTCAAATTACCAGTCAGGGACCATTCAACAAGCCACATGGTGCTCTCTAGGCACTTGGTATACTTGCTCAAAGACCCTATAACACTAAGACAGCTCACTCCCTATCTCTCCCATGGTAATGTAAATTTTGCAGTCCCACCTTGTGGCGGGTTTGATCAGTCCAGCTGCTGGTTGGTGTTTCACATGTAAACACATCATCATCATCATCATCATCATCATCCTGCTGTCGGTCGCGATGCGACAAAGACTGCTTTCATTACTTGACTGCCGCTCTCGATTTAGCTCTCTGCTGTGAGAGTTGCATCCATGAGTCGGTCTTAATGTCTCTCAGCTTCAGGTTTTTCTGGATGATATCCTTGAACCGGAGACGAGGGCACCCTCTCTTATTGTAACCAGAAGACAGTTGAGAATAGAGGATCTGCTTTGGTAGCCTGTCTGATGACATCCTCATGAGGTGTCCAGTCCACCGGAGATCAGAAGATCTTCCATGTAAACACATACAATTATATTATACATGATATAGGTAAGTATGAATACACATCAATATGAAATTGCTATGAACAAATACACATCATCATCATCATCATCGCCATCATCACACATCTTTCACATTCATATATGTACATATAATATAGCAACTGTGTAATCAAGAGAAGAGCCAGCGCACCAGGTGGTGGGTTTGATCATTTTGATTACACAGTACAGGCTGAGTGAGCCGTCTTAGTGTTATAGGGTCTTTGACTTGCTATTCATCAACATCAAGTTTATTACTAACTATCCTAAAGCCCCAGTCACACCTTCCCGGTGTGGCGTTTTCAGCCGTGTACCGTGCTCAGCCGTGTGCATAGACTCAAACTCAAGGCATTGTCAATGGTCGTGAGTCACTAACCTTATAAATTTAATATAATGTTTTTGGTAAAGATGTTTTCTATATGTGTACCAAGCGATTTGTTTCTCGGTGGTGTGGTTTTAGAGATATTTCACTTTTCCTGGATTTTCTGTATGAAGACTGCTCACCACCATTGACAATGCCTTGAGTTTGAGTCTAATCACACGGCTGAGCACGGTACACCGGATCAGGGGCCGGACGAGCCCCAGACCATCATCCGGGGTGGTCCGTGGCTGGTCCGTGGCGATCCGGCCTGATCCGTGGCTCGTCTGGGCTCCGCCCCGGATGTTTTAAAATGTTTAAAACATCCAGGGCATTTTGCGATCCGGGCTCGATCCGGCATCGTCCAGGTAGTCTGGGGGTAGTCCGTGTACTGTCCGGGGCCACAGTTTAACCAGGATCAGCCCAGCACGGACAACTCCCGGACTGCCCGGATAAGACCCGGACAAGCCGGCTCAGCACGGATTAGCCACGGAGCAAGTCCACTTCAAGTCCGGGAGTACTCCATGGCTACACCAGGGAGTCCAGAGGCGGTCCGGCGCGATCCGGCCTCTGGTCCGGGGCTCGTCCGGGAAGGTGTGACTCCAAGGCAAAAAACAACGAAAAGTCATTTTATCCGGGGCGGTCCGGGATAGTCCGGGCGATTGGTCCGGCTCAAAATCCGGGGCTCGTCCAGGTAGGTGTGACTGGGGCTTTAGGGGTCATTCAAAGTTTTCAACATTTTCAGTCGTATAAAGTGTACTACTTTTCCAGACCCCACCCTCTCCCTTTCCCCCAAAATAGTACACATCAACATTTTACTACAGACCATTAAGACAAGAATATAAATGTTTTAAATATCAATATTGTATTAAAGGATAAAAGTTGTATTTGACTGACCCCCATCCCCCCCCCCCCATGTAGTACGCTTTGTATGACTGTTTTTCTTTTAATTTGGATGGCCCCTTCCTATAGGTAAATGCATGGAAAATCATTCCATGAAAAAATCAGATTTAACGGAGAAAATAACAATTACATTCTAAAAGTCTCCTACAGAATAGACTTCCACTTTATGTACATAACCGTCAGTTTGGCAGACGACCCCTAAATCCAAAGCAACACCAATACATATACTACTCCCAACACGAGATTGTTTGATAAATATACGACAAAAGCACCCAAAGCATTATATATGACCCTACTAAACCACTCAAAGCCAAAACGAAAGGACGAATTTCCAATGCTTTAAAAGTTAAAAAAATAATTGTTTGCTAATACTAATAGATACCCTCTGTTGTCACTCCGATGCCAGCACATGACATACGGCGTCTTATAAATTATAGCCGACTCTTTCAATAAAAACTAATGACTTTCAGTGAAAACACACTTAATATTATTACGCATAACAACATCGTAACAAACCCAGACGACATTCTAAAGACCACTTGAGCTGTAAATTCAGTGAGCAGTGTGCACAACTGGGATCAGGCTTGTGTCAGATAAGAAGACAGGGTTCTTGTGTGAATTTCTGTATGACCTTATTAGCCATGTTATGTAAGACACAACACCACCACAGTTGGAGGCTGTCTAGGAACAGTGGCGGAATTGTCTAAAGCTACTACGAGATAGCCATTCTAATCAAAATCAGCAACAATTTTCATCGAAGTCTGACATATAAAATTATAATGCACTCCGGTGGTAAATTCAGTTACTACAGTTTTACCCTTGTAACATTCTTTGATTTTAACCGACAAATTTGGAATGCCTTGGTTATTCGGCCCTAGAATCTATCATCCAATCAGCGACCGACACGTCATCCCCTTGTTAGTTTACATAATTCATTCTTCAGATTCCTACTGAATGGTGTCCCTTCAACAGTAAATGTATAATCACATTCCACCATGGAAATATCGTCTTACGTATTCACCATTTAACTACCACCACAGACCACAAGGGAGAGGAACATATGCACACGATAAACGCATTGCTGAAGACACTTGTTATTTTATAATTTAATAAGTTAATTACTCCAAACATTCTATTAAATTTGTCAAGTTGTGCCGACTGAGATAGCTTATAACACATTCTGTAGTGAGTAACCATCTATATATATATATATATATATTTTTTTATATTATATTTATATATATATATATATATATATATATATATATATATATATATATATATATATATATATATTACCTTGGTACTATGCCTCCGGATACTCGTAGCCCAGGGAGAAGGAAGCACATCGGGGTACAGCAATCTTTTACATACTTAATCAGATAAAAATTATCTTCAAATTCTATGGATATTAGTCTGTCCTCATTTCGGCACCCGCCAACGTCATAGTTGTGGTAGGGTTGGGTGGGAGGGCCCTGACCCACGACTATCTGAGGCTCGTACCTCGGGAAAACAACAGTTATCCATCATCTGTACCCAGGTACGATTCGTATAACTATACTATTTTACCTCGGTACTCCGCCTCTGGCTACTCGTAGTCCAGGGAGAACTTTACGTAAACTCATTTTTTATCCTCTTTCATACTATTGTTTAACATAAAATGTTACAATACCTCAAAATATATAATGTTGTGTTCCTCACCCGTGTTTTAGTCGGTGTGCAGGTGAGTTGCCAGGCCGCGTGACTTTTCTAGTCATTTGTTGTAATGTTTTGCAAACGACCTAGCCGTGTTCCAGCCGGCGTGTGCCAGGATTCTCTTCACTGAGATTCCTAAATGTCTTGCTTTAGAGACCATGGCCCCCCCTCATTGAGTGGGATACATAACGTGCCGTATCGACACCTGCCTCCTTAAGCACCTTGATGGTCCATCTTGCGAGTGTGTCTCTCGAGATAGCCTTATGCGCCTTAATATAGCTTATAAAAGCTGTGTGGAATTCCTTATTCTTTGTGACTTGGATAAATAGGCCCTAATGGCTGACCCAACACAAATCCGTCGATCATCGGGAAAACTGTTCACATGTACCGTGGACAGTGGATCCCCTGTACTGTTGGACTTGAGCAAAGTCCCCAACTCGAAGGTTGCCTCAGTCTTGTCTATCTCTAGCCCATCCAGAGACAATGCCACAATCATTTGGCCTTTATGTCCCGTTACTAGTAGTAACAACACAGCTAACTTAAACCCTAGCTCCTTAATGTCCAAATGACTATTACTAGGCCATGACTTGAATAACTTAAATACTACTGACACATCCCAAAATCTATTATACTTGGGTTTGGGTGGGTTCCTCTCATACACTGATCGCATGAACCAGTGTACGACCTGATGCTTGCCATGTATCCTTGGTAGAATGATTGAAAGCGCACATCGTGCTGCATTTATTGCACCAAATCTTAGTCCTTCATCCTCTAAAATTCTTAAGAATCTAACAATCTGAGCTATTGTAGGTTTTAATGGCTTGATTCCTTTAATCAAACAGTGAAGTCCCCATTTCTTTAAGTAACTTGTATATAGCTTCACCGTTCCCTTTCTCCACGCGTGTGAAATGAGCCTTTCCAGTGTAATTTTATTGAATCCAAATTGTTGAAAATGTCGTCTTAAAAAAGGAATGCCAAAAGCGGTGTCGTTGACACATCCCCGTGGACCATCAGTGGTCCATGATGTTGTAGGTTGTTCCTTTCTCTTGGAAACCTGAGCATGTCTTTCGCTTGTTGCATTACTGCCGCTAACCATTATTATTATTCCAAACCATAGAGAATGCATCGATTCTCCAGGCTTCTGATTCTGGATGCCAAGACACATATATCGGTAACTTCCTGTTGTTTTGTGATGCAAACAAGTCAATATCTGGCTTGCTCCATGCCTGACAAATGAAATCGAAAATACTGGGATTTAATTACCATTTTAGATGATCATTGAAATGCCTGCTTTTCCTGTCCGCCAAAGTATTCTGACTGCCTGGGATATGCGCTTCTCTTAGCCATATGTCATGATCCTCTGCCCAGTCCCAAATTAGTTTAGCTAACCGGTTACAAATTAGTTTAGCTAAGCGGCAGTCGTAACTGTCGTATTGGGTTCGCCCATTCTAATGGGGTTGGGTGAATTGCTTTGTGTGATAGCCACCACATGATATCCTGTAGGCCCTCTTGCGAAATGGTCATAGGCCTTTAAAATTTGCCTTTAGTCCTAGCCAAAGCTAAATTCTTATCTATCTCTAGAGATTTTATATGGGCTTTGCCATATAGAATCGCATACGCTATCATCAGCCCTATCAAAACTGCCACCTGTCTTATCTTTCGTTTCACCAAACTAAGTAACTGGTTTGCTATAGTTCTCAATTTTTCAACTTTCTGTGCCGTTAATGAAACGGTCATCCCTGTGGTGTCAATGACAAACCCCAGAAATTTCAATTTCTTTGTAGGTGTTAACACTGATTTTTCTGCACGTATGTAGAACCCTAACTTCTGAAAAGTGGCACATAGCTCATCTACTGCTGTCTGACAATGTTGTGTTTGTGCAACAATAAACGAGTCATCAATGTAGGGAAACATAACATGCCTCTTCCTAGTTGTGTGTAACCAAATCTCTAGTTGTGTCTATTGAAAACATCTTAAAGTGCCTATACTCCACCAGTTTGTTTAACCTTGTTAAATCCAAAATCAGGCAAATGTCCCCACTTGGTTTGGGTCTCGAAAAAATATTCGAGATAAACTCGCCTGGAAAATGCGGCGCTGGCTCTATCACCCCTTTCTGACAAAATTGAAAGACTTGCTCATTCAATGCTTCTCGCTCAGAAGCGTCAAATCTGTAAGGGTGTCCTAACCCCTTGAGCCAGGCTGAGGAGAGCTAAATTGTCTGTAATCCCGCTCCATTCCGACAAGCAATTAGCCAAATTACCCACGGTAAATGTGCTTACTGGATTCTGCGTCGCTACTTGTTTGCAGGACAGGGGAACAGCTTCTGCGGTGTGTTGTCCCTCTTGAATTGCCGGTCCCCTTCGATCCAGCCGAAGGACTGCCTCTGGCCTGATAGCCGTAGCCCGTCGCAAAGCAGCCACCCCGCTGTCCAGTTTGCGGTTCCGAAAATCCTGCCTTGCTTTCTTGAACCGGGCCGGGTTGGCAACGCCTTTCTTCTTCTCTGGCTCCATATGTTTGCCACACTTGCTCCCTGTCTCGACTTGCTTGAACAAGTACTGGAGCTGGCCTCCGAACATCTTGGTCTTGTCCAAGTGCTTTCCTTTGACAGGCTTGGGGGGAAGGAATAAGGTGTATTCCTTGCCATCGTTGTCAACCACTTTCTTTGATCTGGCTACCTCCTTGCCTGCGTCCGTACAGACCGCTTTGAACACATTTTCAAAATACCTGTACGAGATGAAATTGCTGGCGGCTATCAGCAAAGCAATTCCCCCATCCATGTCGCCACAAAAAGAGGAGAACTTATTCTCCGACATCATTCTGTTGGCTATCGGGATGATGGCGGCCAACGCTGACAAAACAGCCTTATGCACTGTGTGCAGGACACCCTCAAACTTGCGCCGATCCTCGCTCAGTTTGACATCACTGTCCATCTCTTTTATCACTGAGTCGGGAACCCCTTTGATCCCAGTATATTTCTCGCCCAACTTGGTGATCACCTCAGAGGGCTTGAAGGTGTTGAAGTGGCCGAGGATGGTCTTACGCAGCATCGTGGTGGTAAGGATCTTTTTGGCCTTTAGAGTCTTACACTTTTTGGCGACTTTACCAATCATCTTGGCGTACTTGCCCACCCTCTGAGTGTCGGAGTCAGACTCTGTAGAGGTGGAATCCGACGAAGAGTCGGACAAAGAAGATTTCTTGCTCTTCATTCCTTTCTTTTTCTTGCTCTTCCTTTTCTTCACGAGCAGCTTCTTTTTAACGAGCCCTGCTGAACTCATCCCCATCTGATGAACTTGCTCGCTTTTTGTGTTTGCGCTTTCGCGCCACCACAACATCCAGTAGGGAGTCCTCATCGGAGGAATCCTGGTCATCGGAATAGTCCTCCCACTCTGACTGTTCTGAGACTGAAGCTTGCATAGCCCCCTTTGCACCTCGCGGCTTTGTGGGGAGCATCTGCTCCAACCTGAGTTGGACAAGTCGCGTCACCCGCGCATCCAGATCAGTGGGGCCTGGCTCAGAGCCCCCCTACCTCTTCGGAATCTCGTTGTTCGGGTGACCTTTGTACCCGACCCGTCGGTAAGGGGTCTTCATCCTCATTGCGCTCTCGGGGAGCGTCCGCTTTACCCCGCTTCGTGGCCATAGCAGGGATTCTGCAACAACCAAACTGTATGTTAGGCAATGCGGAAAGTGAATGTCACACCGGTTATTAAAAATAACTACCTCCAAGTGTGCATCAAGGTGTTAAATGCGTATTTAAACCGTCTTTAACACAGGCATGTGGGGAAAAATTTGAGCGTCATAGGTATGGGCGACCAACCGAAACCAAACGAGGGGTAGGGACCAGTGTAGTGGTAACCTCCCACGCTCTCTGTCCAATAAACTTCTCCCACCTGTGGCTTTGTTTGCCAACAAGTTGGAGAAAATACTACGGAACTCGGAGGTACGCCTTAACACTTTGGGGAGTCTCTAGGAAACCCAGGAATAAATCCTAACGATGTAAGTGGCTCCAGCCAAACATCTCTCCATTCGGCAATGGGCGGCAAAACAAAGAACAATGGCGGCATTGTTCTAACGATGTTACAACACATCGCAAATTACCTGTAATTAAGTTAAAATTTGATAAGTTGACTGCTAAAATGAACTATACCAACGTATGCCGTCAAAAACGATATTAACCTGGTTGGTTTAGTAGTTAATGTAGAAAAACTGCCGGAGCTACTCAACAAATGTCCTCCCGTTGTGAGTAGATTATGCTAGTTGCTGTACCCTGATGTGCTTCCTTCTCCCTGGACTATGAGTAGCCAGAGGCGGAGTACCGAGGTAAAATATATATATATAGATCATTCATAGGTGTCAGATTATTTCAGAATGCTAGATTCACTTTCCTTTGCAAGGACAAGGAATTCCATTCATATAGTTATATAGACATTTATATCCACACTGTGAATCACACAAATATGGAGGCAAACCTGGACCTACACTATTACTAGTGTTAGGACAAAAAGGTATACCAGGGTCTGTAGTGCATGATGTATTATAGAACTATGGTCATGTATTATAAATGTCTCCAAATATCCACATTATATTAAATATAATAGAATGTTTTTAAATCAACGATGTTACTAAGCAAATGCCACCTTAAAAACCATGCATATGAAAAATATCACTCGTATCCCAGTATTTATATGAAGTATAATCTATTAATATTATAGTTATATTAACCAACGGAGGAACTAATTGTTATTTAATTGTATTTATTATTTAAGTTATTCGGAGTCGCGTGCCCACCTTGATATCGAGATCGTTAATTATTCGAATTGCATATTACATGTTTCTACCCAAGCTAGTGGGAGTCTCACACATACCTTGTGGTCAATGGTGCGGATCGACATGACTGGTGCGCCACCTGCGAGTGCCCGGGACACTAAAATCCAACCGCGCTCCTCGCATTACCACTGTATTTTTCCTTTTGTAGGTAAAGGTGTATAAGATTCCCTTTGCCAGATAAATCTAATAAACAAGACTCAGCCCAGCCTGTGTGTCTACCTTATTTAATTTGCCGTAGTGAGTGTAATTTCACCCTCCCTTTTTTGTGTGGGTACTGGTGTCTTTAATTCATCTATCACAGAGAATGTTGGGATTGCTCCGTGTAATCGTATGTAAGAAGGTAGTGGGCGTGACTCCTGCCAATACCAGGGCCGCGTTCAGCGTCCATCTCAGAGGCGCCTCGGAGGCGACCGTGTGGTCACGCTAGTCTGAACGGCAAAAGCAGTTTATTGTCTCCAAAATGGCCGCCCCCATAGGCGGCGGCCATTTGCAATGGAAAAGCTGCGCTCTGATTGGCTGAAACCACTGAATGCGGTGACCATTTTCGGGGCGCTTTTCATCTCCAATCTTAAAAGGGAGGCGTCTCCGAGACGTCGCCGAGACGCACCCTGAACGAAAATAGGCCAAAAAGCATCGCGGAGACGTCTCCGCGGCGCCTCCGAGACGCACCCTGAACGCGGCCCAGATAAAATAGTTCCACTGTTTGACACTGCACCACATGGCGTTTTAAAAGCAGAGTCTCCAGCAGAAAAGCATGCACACTACCATCCAGTTTTCAAATACAAATAGTTCACCCATAATGTAATTAATCAATAAATACAACCAATTACAATTTTATGATGGATTATAACCTATATTTCCATACACAGAATATTACCTAGACAATGTGTGTTGAAATGAATCACATCGTTAAATATTGATCCAGCTCACCCAACGTTGAGTGTATGTGGTTTCGCTTCCAAATGCAATCAAGGTCAGTACTGAGAGATCTGCATTGCACTAAATGCAGTCATTCACTGAAGATGCAGAGACACTTTCACCAGTGCAGCTTTAATTATGGGCAGATTTTCCACACACATTGCTGAGAGATCTGCGATTCCTTTAACAGTCATCGAGCTAATGCAGGGAATTCCTGTCAAATATGTAAATACATAATAATAGTGTTTGGAATATTCACAGTGAGTGCATTACACGCTTATTAACCTGCACAGCATTCACAACTATTTACAACATGGAAACCGTGTGGGATTTGTATATTCGTTGTTCAACGTCTGCAAAAGTGCACTTTTTGTTCACTAGCGTCACGTATTTCACACACACATACACACACACACGCACATCTACTACTTATTACGCGAGAGACCTTTAATTTCTAATAAAGGCTCACAAAAGTCTTCCAGGGTTAATTAGTTTTTCACACCACTTGTCACCCATAATAAGCGTCTATAGCCGTGTTTACACGGGCAATTGTGAAGCGAATTAGGCAAATCGATTTATATGAAGCAATGTAGTGGCGCGTTTACACGAAGCGAGTTTGAAAGTGTTTCGGCACCGGGAACCAGCAGCCTTAGTTCTGCCTGTAGCCGGCGAGCACTGCTATTTGTTTAGTTTACACTCGGCGATTCGACGCCGATGCAGCTGTTACGTTAATATCGCTTTTAATTTAGGGTTAATTTAATTAAATTTCATTATTTGAGTATGTAATTCTGTTAAATATGATCGCATTCAATAGATTTTGGCCTAATCGGTCCCTAACACTGCCGGGCACCAGCGATATTTACAGCTGCGCATGTAGCCGGTGAGCACTGCTATTTTACACTATCGCCGCCCGGGAACCAGCGGAATCGCTTCATATAAACCACCTGGCAAGGTGATTTACATAAAGTGAATCATATGAAGCGAATCAGCCCTAATCCGCCTCAGAGTCGCGTTTACACGGCGAATGTGAGGTGAACTAGGCAAGGCGATTTATATGAAGCGACTTAACTTGCCCGTGTAAACACGGCTTAAGTTCAAACTGAAGTGTACATACATGCATCTTCTTTGATTCTGATATTACTTGCTTCCCTGAATGAAACCTAACTTCCAGGAATTTTTTCCAAGAGTCCATGACAGCCTACGGGAGAATATCTGCGTTTTCTCACAAATTCACATCCATTTAAGATAAGGGAACCTAACAATATTAGGATGGAGATGGAGAAAAGTGATAAGATTAAATTGTTTGTTTATTGGGGTTTGATGTACTAGATATTTTTTTAACAAAATAAATCAAAGACTTACTCAAAATTATTGATCTGGAGGCAGAGTAGCTTCATAGACGATACCTGGAGTAGCTATATTTGAACTCGTGTGTACACATTGCAATCCATTTAGGCGCTTTCTCAATCCCAATGCCATATGCGTATACAATTTAGCATACAATTCGGGCCCTGTCTTTACTTAAATACATTGAGTTCCCTCCCTGTAAGATTTCTTTCTATTATTGGGCTTGTATTAAATATACCAGATTAAATCTGGTCTTTCTAAACAAAGATCAAAGATAGACTAAACTACTGGGTATAGGGTTATGTCTAAGGGTTTTCATATATTGACCAGGCTTATGGGTTGTATTTTTTAGTTTACGGCATGCGTTCTCTGTGGCGGAGTGGTTAGAGTGTCTGACTTTTTTCTAGGTCAGACTCCTAATCTGAGGGTCGGTGGTTCGATTCCCCGTGCCCCCAGCTCTGCCAATTTGGATTTCCACCGCTGTGTATAACTTACAGCGTCATCAAAGGCCAGTTGCTCTCATACCATGTCTATGTGGTGTGGGAGGTTAAAAATCCCTTGGGTCGGTAAAAGTGTAGGCTCGGGCTTTCAATCGGCCAGCAGTGGAATGAGGAAGACCAGTCGTCTATGACTGAAATTTCCCCTGCTTTAACAACTAATGGACCCCATAGTCCGATGAAAGCATCAAACCAAATCGATTAATTAGATTTGATCCTACATATCCACCATAAATTACGGTGTACTTATTAAGCATTAGTTGCTGCATAGAAGGGTATACTATGTCAATTTAATTAAACCGGTTATCACTGAATCCTATGGTATCAACTCCGATGGGCAGGCCAATATTAATGTTGCATTTTTAACTTTAAATATCTCCAAAGTTAGCCATTTATAATCAAAGTTACTTCAATGTAAAGAAAGGTAGATAATAATCAACCTAATATATTTACCTAAAAGTAAAATGGCAAAATTGTCGGACTATGTAACATTAAATAAATAAATGGTGAGTGAGTGAATTTTTTTAATATTTTTTTTCTTGAAGATTTATACTGCCCATTATGGATAAGCCTGAATAGACTTGTTTTCACCATTAGACAGTTTGTCGATAGAAAGCCCGAGCCTACACTTTTACCGACCCAAGGGATTTTTAACCTCCCACACCACATAGACATGGTATCAGAGCAACTGGCCTTTGTTAACGCTGTAAGTTATACACAGCGGTGGAAATCCAAATTGGCAGAGGTGGGGGCATGGGGAATCAAACCACCAACCTTCAGATTAGGAGTCTGACCTAGAAAAGAGTCAGACACTCTAACTCTAACCACTCCGCCACAGAGACCACCACTGTGGAGTGTTTGAGTCAGTGATTGAATCAGTGATTGAATCAGTGATTGAATCAGTGAGTGAACCAGCAAGTGAATCAGTGAGTGAGATGTTTTGTGACATGGAAACCAAAAGTGAAAATATTCCAAATAATAGCAGAATCCATATTAATATGAAGGCTTATATGTTGTGCATAAGTCACAGTTGAAATTTATTTATTGATGCATTTATTAAGCATTTTTTTTACCACAAAGAAGGGAACACTGAATAAATTCAATAGAATCTGTTACTGCAGAAGCCTACAGTGTCAGAGTTTTGGTGTGCTTGACAAAATTAATTTTCTATGTTTGCACTTCAAATATCTCAGAAATAAAAGTTACTTCAAACTAAGTAAGGTAAGGTGGATTATAACGATCAACCTAATATATTTATTTCAGAAAATGACAGAAACTCAAAACCATCAGACCATGCAACATTAAGCCCTACTTATGAATAGGCATTTTGACGATATTTGAGATTCCATGTAACCTAATCACCACACATTTTGAAATCATCCACACTTTAAACTATCTGCACCTGTACATTCTAATTCTAATACACCCAATATTCATTGCCAGGCACATATAGTTTGACTTAATCTCTTTTTGCGTTGTTCTTACCCAAAAACGATGGCATATACTTGCTGGGCAGACCCTTTTGTTTCATTTCCTTCGGTAGGTTAAAGCTGACTTTCTTCTTCCCGCTGTTACCCCCGTTTGAGGCACTCGAAGACGGGGAGACGATTTCAAGCAGATTTGTTGTTGAGTTACTCGCTAGCGAGTCCATCTCTATGTCTGGCTCCTCATTGCCTGAGTCGGTGCTCGAGGACCCTAGCGATTGGGCGAGCTTCTCATAGCGCTCTCCTTTGTTTGAGGCGAGATTCTGCATTATGATGTACAGCACCGTCGATAGCAGCCCAGCACCGAACATGACATACAGCAGCCACATGGGGCCCTTCGTTTCGAACAGGTACCCAGTCAGTGCGGGCATGGCCATCTCACCCAGGGACGAGCCGACAACCAGCACGGACATGGCCTTCCCAGTCATGTGCATGTAGCGCCCTGCCCACGTGATGCCAGTGGGGAAGATGGACGCCATCCCGCCACCCAGCACGCCAGTGCAGAACCACAGGATCGTGTGGTTGCTGTCGAGTGCCATTACCAGCCCGGCGAGTGACAGACACGTCATGACGAGGTCCCCGACGAGCATCAGCGCTGGGCTCAGGCAGACCCCGAAGAAGATGGCCATACCCCGTGCCAGCGCGAAGGAGCCCCAGAAGACCGAAGTCACCAGTGTGCCCTCCTGCTTAGTCCAGCCGAGGTACTTGACCGCGAAGGACATGATGAGTCCCCCATAGGTCACCTCCATCCCCACGTAGAGGAAGTAGAAGAAGAACATAAGTATGAGGATCTGCACCCGGAAGCCCTTGGTCTCCTTGTGAATCATGTACTCTGACTCGGCTGCGTCCTGGTTGCGCACGGCGCGCATGCCCAGTGACGAACAGCAGTACGTGACCATGAAGCATAGGCCAATCACCACCAGGTAGGCTGCGATCGCCAGGTAGGCGAACTCAATGTTGGTAAAGTTCTGCATGGCGACGCGAACCCTGCGGTATATGGTGTTATTGCTCTGAGTGTCGTTGTGGTGATCAGGCACTGGGTAATAGTCGTGAATGCCACGAGCTTTCCGGGCGGGTATCATAGTAGTAGTAGTGCGGGCAGCTGTCGTCGTTGTAGGTGCAGTTGTTGCCTGCGGTACCGGAAGCAGCACCGTTGTGGCGGCTGTTAGAACAGCGACAGGGTCAAAGGTCGATGTATTCACCGGTGGACTTTTAGCCACCTTTTTAGACTGTTTTAGCCTTTCGCTTGCCTTAATTTCCTTTCCTACCTTCGACCCATCGGCAAAAGAGCGGTCTTTGCTAAGGAGTTGTCCATCGGAATGAGGCTTTTTGGGCTTCGCTGACATCTTCTTAGAGATATTTGTGGCAGCAACCGTATGTGATTTCAGATAGGGGAGTGTGGCGGTGCGCACAAACGGGTCGATTGCACTGTTCGGTAAGTCCCCTGAGGTTGCAACGAGAACAACAATTAGTATGGTTGATTGTGTGAAGTTTTACGTCCTGGTAACATCTAAGGTCATATCAGGATGGATACCGACTTGTGTCAGTCCGCATTCATAACGACTTTGTAGTTCTGCCCCACAAGGAGACCAGGATACCAACACAATGACCTGATATCCCACTCAGTCACATTATCCTGATACTGAGCCAACCAGTCCATGTTTTATCCTAATAATGCCGAGCACCTGGCTAGGAAGCGACAAGTATAAATTTGTAAGCCATTGGTTTGACTCGACCGGAGTTCGAACCAATGGGTTAGAAACCCCCGATCTATCAAAACGGGAAACGGACGCTCAATTCATTCGGCCATCCCGTCTGGTCTCAATTAGTATCGGTTTTGGGGAGTTTTCTGGTCTGTGGCACAAAAAGTGGAAATTCATGGTAAATAATATTGCTACAATAATAGTATACTTATCCTAGTAATTCAACTAATTGTCTTATATTCTTCAATATCGTAAAAACTAAATCAGGTATGAAAGAGAACGTGAAGGGAAAAAGAAAGGAAATCGACGTGGGCAATAAGTCACAGGGACAGTAGAATTCACTCTCCAAGGATAGTCTCCAATCAGTACAATGGAGCTAGGCTAGTGCTTGTAGAGTACTGGATGAAACCCAACTTCCAGGAATTTTTTCCAAGAGTCCATGACAGCCTCAGGGAGCATTTTCACAGAAATTCACATCCATTTAAGATAAGGGAACCTAACAATATTAGGTAGTAGATGGAGAAAAGCTATCGATTAGATTGCTTGTTTATTGGGGTTTGACATCCTAGATATTTTTTAAACAAAATAAATTGAAGGCTTACTCAAAATCACGGAAATCCGCGAAATCCTTTCATCCTTGCACTACTTACCTACTTACTTACTTACCAACTTACTTACTTACTGCACGCACTGCTTAACCCAAGTCTAGCATGCATGAAGATTCAACTCCCATATTAGGGCGATAAATTTTAATAAATGATTTCAGTTTTCAAACCTTAGCCAATTTGAACGGTTAGAAACGGGCATTTTAATTGAACTGAATTAAATTATATTTTACCATACAATACGGTAGGCTGGATTTTATTATCATCCCCCAAGGGGGTGGTGATCTTGCTGCCTGTTCATCAAAATGAATGTCTGCAAACTAACAATCGCTAACTAACAAAGTATCTAAGCATTTTGACAATGATGCATAATACATGAGTAATTAAGATTCCCTTGTCACCGACCCTTGAATGGAGTTGAGGTGGGGTATTACGATTGAGATGTGATGGAATGTTGTTTAAATCATACTTTCTTTTCCCTTTGGATCGATTAGTCTGGATCTATTGGGTCAAACAGGACTATTTCTTGATTTGTGAAGGATCTACCACTGAGATTAATGCCATAGCAAGATGGATTTTGCTGAAGTTACACTATGTACAAATATCCCGAATACCAACAACTGATATCAAATTGTCCCATTCTGACACAGGCTTTTATCAAACTAGGCAAGCCGCTAGATATGGAAAGGATATCCTCATATGGAATGCGTTATCAACACAATTTAACCGTTTAATATGTGTTTCTTGTTTTTTTTAAATAAAGATTTTAATGAATTTCTATCTTTTAAAAGTCGCATAGTCGGATGGCCGAGTTTCTGTAGTAAACAAAACTTATATATATTAGGTTCTTTATTATAATCAACTTAGTTTAGTCGGAATTCATTTTCACTTTAAATGGCTAACTTTGGAGTTCTGAAGTGAAAACGTACAAAACTCATTGGCTTCAGCCAAAACTGGTTCTATTAAATTAACTTGGTATTCCCTTCTATGCTGCGAGAAATGCTTAACAAGTGCAGTATCTAAGTTGGTTCCATTGGATTAAATCAAGATAGCTGTTTTGGTTTGGAAAAGTTGATAGGATTTGTTGGTTGGTTGTTAGAGTTTTATGTCCGGGCAATATCTAAGGTCATATCAGGACAGGTACCGACTTGTGACAGTGCGCACTCATGGTGACTTATTAGTGCTGCCCCACTGGGAAATCAGGCCACTGGCACCATGACCCGATATCCCACTCAGTCACATTATCCTGACACTGAGCTAACCAGTAATTTGATAGAATAATTCAGCATTAAACTGCATCGCAAATCGATTATTATACCTTCCGTAGGCTTGTCGATGAAAGTGTGTAGATGTGAATATAGCGGGTTGGCGGAGCCGTTGGTCATGACGCTGAGAAATGGCTCGGCGAGGAGCGGGGCGACGAAGGCACCGAGGCCGAAGGAGAAGTGCAGGGCCTGCATGTACGGCGGGCTGCTGCGGCCCCAAATTGTCATGCAGAACACATTGCCACCTACAAGACAGCAATTGAAACATATTACAGCAGTGCAAGAAATGGTCTAATAATAATGATATTATTAATATTATATAATTAATATTAATAATTGTCTCAGAAATGGTGAATTACAATGTCACATAATCCGATGGTTTTGAGTTTCGGCTATATTCTTTGGATAAATATATTAGGTGTATCTTATAGTCTACTTTACTTTGATGTCTTTAAAAAATTATAATTTGAAAGCAGAAACTTTTCTCTTTTTTTAAAGCATTAACACTCTACTTTACTTTGATATACATTATATTTTTATTTTAAAGCATTAATACTGCAGGTGTTTGAAGTAAAAACATGGTAAATTAATGTTGGTGTGCACACCGAAATCAGATATCGTAGGCTTCAGTGGGCTAGTATTCGTTCTGTGCAGTAATAGATGCCTAATGAGTGCACCAGTCACCAAGTTAGATATGTAGAATCAGATATAGGTAACTTTGTTTTTATTGGATTATGTACCTTTAATATTATCGTATGTAGCTTCCAAGCTAGCTGCTGATTTCACAATCCATTTAAATATCCCTTTTATGAACCAAACTTTCTTTGTTAATAGAAATTATAGTAAAAACATGGAAATTTCACACAAACAAAAATGGAAAACTATCCCCCCTCAGTGTTTTCTTTTAAAAGACTCTCCAATTAGGATAATGTGATTATCGTTGACAATGTTTGACAGCATATTATATTCAAATCCGTCCTCGAAATCACTTTGTCCAATTTTTTTTTTTTAATTGTTTAATATTCCATTCCCGAATTTAAAAGTAAAATAAAATTATGACTTACCAGTGTCAAGAAAACCCATAGATATTCCCTGTAGTGCGATGAACACCATAAGCAGGCTGAAGTTTTTGCTCCATGGCGCAAGCGCAGTGCCAGCCGCAGTGACGATGAGCGATAAGCTCAGGAGGCAATTCTGGTTTACGCGGTCATACAGAAAGCCACTGGCGATTGAGCCAAACAAGTAGCCGATAGATCGCCCAGTGAAAATCTGCGATATTTTCGATGTGTTTGTGTTGGTTCTCGCTCCGAGGTCTAGGAGTGTTGGCCCCGGCATCGCCAAGCACAGGCCCTGAGACCGAACAAGATGGAGACATTCAATTTGATGATAGCAAGTAACGGTAAGGGTCACTTACGCCACTGTTGGCTACATCGGTCTGGGCCACATTGCATAATTCAGATGATTTCTAGTGTGATTGGTTGTTGGGAGTTTTACGTCCTGGCAACATCTAAGGTCATATCAGGTCTATATCGTTCTTGATTAGGTTTTTCTGTGACGTCTAACTCCCTTGGATAAACCTTTTTTTGGGGGGGGGGGGTGAGTTGGAGGGAGGTAATTGGAGTTTATTCATATTATAATATTACTGGATGCCCGGCTACATTTGGGACACCAGATAATACTACAAAACTCTCCCCTTCATAGCATTTATCTATCAGCTCATTAACCAATACTAAGGAAGAATGAAGACAAGTCACACAGATAAACAGTGGGGAAGTTGTGATTTAATAACATCAACTCCTGTCCACCTACCAGTGACCTATCATCCACACCCCTTACCTTCCAGCCACACAATATATCATTACCTCTTTAGCCTGTATAGAAAGCAGTGTCTACAGCCCATGGGACAGGAGTCCTATGGCTGTGTTCACACTCAATTGAAATATATGAATTTTGCTAGCATCAAACAGAGTGTCTGGGGTTCCTGCTCAAGAGTAGGTGTGTCTCACTCAAGAGCCAGGAGTAGAGTGACCACTCTCCAGTGTGCCTGAATCAGTGTCTTGAATAATTAATTAATCTCAAAGTGAGGCTAGTGTGGGCAGAAGGCCAAGGTAGTGTGGATGACTGGGCATTCCCACAGCCAGCCAATCAGGCACCCCCACAGGCTGGGAGTGTGACAACCCCCAGTAGTGGTGGATGTCACTCAACCCAGCTGCAGGTGGTGTTCTGTGTGTATATGCAGATTAGGCTGGTGTGCAGGCCCAGTGGTCATGTAGGGACAGGTAGCTGCAACAGTTACAATAGATCTCTGTTAAAATGAACCTTTCTCCAATTGCACTATTTTATGGATGCATAGAGAAACATTTCAACAATCATGTATGGTCTCTTATAGAGGAACATCTCTTCCTTAATCTTAGGCATCATCTATGAACATATATTTCACACAGCTTATATCATGTCATAATGGGAGTGGGATATTATTACTTTTAGTTTACATAACATTGTCCCCACTCCGTCGCCCAAGAATAATAATGCTCTCTGCCAATATATAATTCTAAACCGAAAATCCGTATATTTTTACAATATGATTAGATATTTTCTCAGCCCCGTAACACCGGTCTTCCAACCGTAGATTGGCATAGTTATTTACACACAAAATATTTGTTTGTTTTTAACACCATAAATAATACCACAGTGAATACGGCATTTGCCACTGACATGGCGTTAAGCCATCCCCAATTAATTAATCAATCACTCATGAAACAATTGCAATGCACATGTACAGGGATATAACTTATAAGTTACAATATTTAGAAGTACACCTCGTCAGCAAGGTTGACAGTCTTATTGCCCTATTTCAAAATATTGTTAGTTACACTTTGCATAGAACATAATTTAAATTTACATTATCATGCAAGACTAACTTTAATTTTTGTGAAACGATTTTTTTTTAATTAAAGAGAGAAACAAGTTGTTTAAACAAAATCATAAACAGACTTAAAGTAAACTTACAAGCCCAAAGAATGCTGCACACAGTAGAAGCGTCTGTGTGACCCGAGCACACCGGCCCGACCGCTCCTGTTGGGGAGACGCCTTGAAGCGACGAGTTAACAAGGTGGTCTGGTCGAACACCACCTCCTCCTCATCCAAGTCGTCCATTGGAAAACTGTTCATTGTCAGTGGGAACTGCGCCGGGGGTCGCGAGAATGTTCTGCAAAATGTCATAACTCTGAAACTGGATACCACATATTTGGTTTCCACAATACGTTGATGATTTTTTTTGGGGGGGGGGATTTTTATATATATAAATTTGTAGCAAGTCAAATAGATTATGGGTGTATCGGATCCCTAACTCTAATCTGAGGTCACTTTCAGGGTAGGACCAATCGAGCAAGTGACTGAATTTTCTACTTGCCTGAGTTTGTTTGTTTGTTTGTTGTTGTTTTACGTCCTAGCAACATCTAAGGTCATATCAGGACGGGTACCGACTAGTGACAGTGCGCGCTCAAGGCGACTTTATAGTGCTGTCCCACTGGGAAACCAGGCTGCCGGCACCATGACCTGGTATCCCACTCAGTCACATTATCCTGACACTGAGCACATCAGCCTCTTGCCTGAGTAGCAAAGCTACTTGCCCAAGCCCAAATCAGCCAATTGAAACTGAAATCTGCTACTGCAAATCAGAAAAAATAATGACTTGCTCATATGGGCAGGTCACTGAGAACTTCACCTGCCTATCCGAGTAAACTAGGTGTCATGGGCAACCGGGCATTCCTTATTTTCCTACCATGTGAGTTATTCACAAGTACATGTATATCAAATGAAAGAGGACATTGCGAATGGGACGAGCATCCAAATAAGAAGCTGCATAACATCACCCCATTCACTGAAGAAGAGCCACAGTCCTGCAGTGTCAGAAAGAGCAAGTGGTACTCACTCGCTGCCACTTTAGCCACTCTTGGCTGCCTCAAGAGATTTTTGCTGAAGGGAGAACCTACTCCCCAATTGCATTGGGTGTCAATGTCCCCACTCATAAACATTCTAGTCCTTTGTATTCATTTAATGGCATTCCACCAACATTGTTTAGCAACGTCCCTAATAGTACTACTAATACTTTGTGGTTCAAGCAAAACCAAATAAGGACTTGGGTCCGGTAGATCAGCTACCGACAGAGGCACGTCGCTTATCTCGTATATCACTATATGGCTAAGTCTTACCGTGTTGTCCACAGGCTCGGCTTTGGCTGAAGTACTTTTGCGTTGGAATATTTTCATAAATTTTATATCACTGGTAAGATCAAAAACTGATATCACCGAAAATATACATTACAATACCAAACTCAAAATATTTAAAGCATAGAAAGCTATGACAACCATGCAACGGTCACAGTTTATTATAATGGTGAATCTTGACTAAATATAACTATAGAGGGGGTGTAATGATGTCACAAGACAACTTTCGGTAGCCACATTGGATGACATACAGAAGGCTTACAACTGCCTACACTGTGCTTATTTACTGCTTTGTTGGTTTATTTGTCACTGTTTTGAGCAGTTTGGCCTCAGAAGTTGTTGCTAAAGTGCTGTAAGTAAAAACAGTGGATGTAAACTGCCCAGAACCTCCCATAACACAAGAAAACTCTGTTTTACTGCATCTGCATGCATTCACAACATGGCTAGGGAGGGTGCTCGTAATCCAAGATGGCAGCCCGCTGACCGCTGATTGCTAAGTAATGACGTCACATGCACTCCCTCTATTAGGTAAACATTAAAAATGCCATAACTTTCTCCTCTATGGAGATATTTTAAAATTTGAGATATTTACAGTAGGGGTGAACGACAATGTAGTCTAGATAAAGGCAAAAATAGCTTTAGTATGGAACAGGAAGTAGAATCACTGGTTCCAGGACCAAATGGCCCCTTATATCCGCACAAAGTTGATGAGATGGGAGAGAATAAAAAAAAGACAAGATGGCGACCATAGAATGTGTTCGATTTCACTTTTAAAGTCAATTAAACTACAGGTTTTATTATATTTTTCAAATCAAAAGTAGCGGGTAAATACTAAGATGTATCTGAATAATATATTTTGCTTCTTAAATTATGAATTTATCTGTTCAATTCATTTACCCCGCATGGCATATCGATATTTCTTGCCAGCTATTACACCCCTACTCACTCTAAGTCAAGCTACTGAAGTAGGGGGTGAATCTTTTATCTGAAATTTATACTGCCTGTTGTGTTTTGAAATTTTAGCTGCTATACCTACCTGGTTGTTACGTTGTTGGTTGTGCGTAGTTTATATTTTCACAGAATGAGTAGACATCGCTGGCAGTAGACAAATTTTAGAAGACTGATGGAGTATACTGACTATGATAGGTATATCAAATCCCGCTTGGGGCGCTGCAGTATAGCTGTCTCCACTACTGCAGCTGAACTCTGTTACCTGGTTTCTAACCTATAAGTAAAATTCGAAAATCATTCTAGGAGTGTGACAATCCTCAATATTTAGTTAATCTTTCATTTGATACCTATATTGTGTATACATATGTCTCCATTTGGCTAGACACTACAGTTCTTTTAAATGTGTGTGTGCATCGGCGGCATCGCATGAAAACCCCCATTTTGTTGTTATCATTTTTTTATATCAGCTTTCATTAGCTGAGGTGATTTGCCATACCAAGAATCACCTTGATGTCAAGTTTGATCAGAATCTAACCATTAATAAAGAAACCACAAAGAAATGGAACACAAATGGTCACAACTGAATAGCTATAACCAATAGGTAGTTATGTCAGATTTCGATAGGGGCGCATCGGTCACCATGTCAATAGTAAAATGTTCCTGCATTTTCAGGATTCGGGCCATGATTAAAGTACTTTTGCGTTGGAATATTTTCATAAATTTTATATCACTGGAAAGAACATAACCTAATCTCACCGAAAATACACATCAAAATACCAAAATCAAAATACTTTGAGCATACAAAGCTGTAACAATGTGGCAAGGGTCACAGTTTATTATAATGGTGAATCCAGACTAAATTTAACAATTAAGTTGACATTAGAAATGCCATAACTTTCTCCCCTATTAAGATATTTTCAAAATTACAACAGATTTGAGTTTGCCTCAGCAAGATCTGTTAAAAGAGCTTAAAGTCTCCAGCTATAGGTCGTGCGACGGGAACCGTACTACGACAAATGTTCTCCAAGCACAACCTTGTTTAGTTTTTATGTTTCAAGAACCAAATATGTGTGGGGAGAGTTGGGGACCCACTTCACCACCAGAAGTGGGTCAGTTCTGAGGCTGGGACTAGCTGGCAGCTGTTGTTTTAAAAATGGCTGGGTGAGTGGAGAGAAGGGAGGGTAAAACTGGGGTATTTTCAATCTTCTTTAGAGTAGTTCAATCAGGAAATATATTTGTGTAATGTAAAATATATATTAGTACAATTATATTGCATAATTCAATGAGAAATAGATATAGATAAAAAACATTTCTTTGTTGTTAAATGTAAAAAAAGGTTCTAGAGTGTATGGCGTTTGAACCCACACCACCAAACAAATTCAGATTACAAGTTCAACACCCTAACCACTAGGCCACAGAGACCACACATGATTACTGCTCTCAGTTCAGGCTATTTGTGTATAGGACGTCACATATACAAGGTGTGTATGTATGTATGTATGTGTGTGTGTGTGTGTGTGTGTGTTTTTTTTTTGTGTTTTTTTTTGTTTTGTTTGTTTGTTTTGTTTGTTTGTTTTAAGTCCTAGCAACATCTAAGGTCATATGAGGATGGGTACCGACTTGTGACAGTGCGCACTCATGACAACTCTATAGTGCTGCCCCACTGGAATACCAGGCCGCCAGCACCATGACCTGATATCCCACTCAGTCACATTATCCTGACACTGAGCCAACCAGTCCTTGTCATATCCTAATAATGCCGAGTGCCAGACTAGGAAGCAACAAGTATCAATTTTAAAGTCATTGGTTTGACTTGACCAGGATTCAAACCCATGATCTACCAACACGGTTGACGGACGCTGTAACTCATTCGGCCATCCTGTCTGGTCATGTATGTATGTAAATGTATGTTTTGCGTGCATCCGTTTGAAATTTGTCAGTAAAGCTGCGAACACACTGGACGCGTTTCTGGCGTGGGCATCAAGCGTCGCGCATGCGTCAAAAATCAAAATGTATGTAATAAAGAGAAGCCAAACACATACATATACATTTTGATTTTTGACGCATGCGCGACGCAAAACATACATTTACATACATACATGACCAGACGGGATGGCCGAATGAGTTAGAGCGTCCGTCTGCCGTGTTGGTAGATCGTGGGGTCATGGGTTTGAATCCTGGTCGAGTCAAACCAATGACTTTAAAATTGATACTTGTTGCTTCCTAGTCTGGCGCTTGGCATTATTAGAACACAACCCCAGAACACAAGAAAACTCTGTTTTACCTCATATGCATGTATTCACAACTTGTCTAGGGAAGGTGCTCATAATCCAAGATGGCTGGCCGATGACTGCTGAGTGATGACGTCATGTGCACCCCCTCTATAGAGGGAGTGCACGTGACATCATCACTCAGCGGTTAGCCATCTTGGATTACACTTAATACCACCTATGGTGCCCCCTGTATTACACCAAGAACACTACGTCCACCACTGGGCCTACCTGTAGTCAGGGCTGCCGAATTATGTGTAGCCACCTAGCGGGTACTGCCTGAACCTGTCTAATACTTTGACAGAGCATCCAAAGTGTCAACATACTGCTCTTTAGCAAAGATATGAGGCTACATGATTAATCAAATACCTCCCCTCCATCAAAAAAGCCCTTTTACCCAGCCTTTGATGGAAAACTGCTCAAAACAGTGGCAAATAAACCAACAAATCAGTAAATAAACACAATGTAAGCACTTCCAATCCTTTCATATGTAATCCAATATGGCCACCGGAAGTAGTCTCGTGACGTCATTACACCCCCTCTACAGTGAGTGACAGCTACCAACTAAATACTTCCATGAGATTGCTATTTTCACACCGACAAAATTAACCCGCAACGTAAATAGTGTATACGTTATGAAGATATCTCACCTATAAAGACAACGTTTGTCCACCAAAGAGTTTAAAGAAACGTCAAAAACGACTTCAGAAAGGCTTGTACGTAGATCAAAACACAGGAACCGGAAACATTGCGCTTATCCCGGTGTCGACACAGCCGTGGAAGGTGGGAGGGCGGGAGGCAGGCGGAGATGAAAGCAACACACTGCTCGACCGTGTTTATTTTTGGAACACATGGCGATAGATTAAAGAACATAAGATTTACCCCTATTAACAAACATGCAAAATAATACTGATACTGCATGTAAGTACATGAATCCATGACACAATATACATATAATGTTCCTATCAGGTTTGGCTGTTTATTACCTCGGAAAATAAATGACAACGGGTCCAGTGCGGCGGAAGTAAATAGACTCATGAATATTAATGTTGACCTATATATATGATGAATCGACCTTGAACTTGCTCTCCGCATCGCTTTTGTGCCGGTGTGGTGGTTTCAGCGCCCGGTGTCATGGTATAAAACCCCTGCCCGATCGCAGCCCCTGCCGTGAAGACGTTGACTAGCATTTATTTTGATAAATTAAAAAACTTTCAGTGGATCGATTAAAAATATCTTAATGCGCGATTGAAGAGGAAGATCTGAAGTATTTAATGTAACCTAAGAGCAATTTATGCTGAAAGTATTAAAAACAGAGATAATAGCTAAGTAGTGAAAGTTGGGATATTCTGAGTGTCAGTGCAATCTTCATACAGAAAAAGTGAAATATCTATGAAACTATACACCACCTAGAAACAATCCCCCTGGAACATATATAGAAAACATATCCAACGAACAGATTATATTAAATTTATATGGTTAGGGTTGTGCATTTCTATTAATCTTTAATAGACACTGGCAGTGTGTAGTCGTTCTGCAGCCGAGCTGAGCTTGTTTACAACCTCTGCGCATGCGCAGAAGCCACGACAGGGGCTGCGATCAGGCAGGGGTTGTATACCATGACACCGGTCATCGTCAGCGGCCTGTCGTGGCTTCTGCGCATGCGCGGATTTTAAGACATATGCAAAAGACCCATTCCCTCGCCGGCTACAAGCTCAGGCACGGTACCCGGCTGTGTTAGGGACCGATTAGGCCGAAATCTATTGAATGCGATCATATTTAACAGAATTACATACTCAAATAATGAAATTTAATTAAATTAACCTTAAATTCCAAGCGATATTAACGTAGCAGCTCGATCAGCGTCGAATCGCCGAGTGTAAACAAAACAAATAGCAGTGATCGCCGCAACGTGCGAAAATCCGCGCATGCGCAGAAGCCACGACAGGCCGCTGACGATGACCGGGCGCTGACAATACGACACCGGTGTGGCGTTTTCATCGCCCGGTCATGCTCAGCGGCCTGTCGTGGCTTCTGCGCATGCGCGGATTTTAAGACATATGCAAAACACCCATGGCCTCGCCGGCTACAAGCTCAGCTGGTGCCCGGCAGTGTTAGGGTCCGATCAGGCCGAAATCTATTGAATGCGATCATATTTAACAGAATTACATACTCAAATAATGAAATTTCATTAAATTAACCTTAAATTCCAAGCGATATTAACGTAGCAGCTAACAACGTAGCAGTAAACAAAACAAATAGCAGTGCTCGCCGCAACGTGCGAAAATCCGCGCATGCGCAGAAGCCACGACAGGCCGCTGAGCATGACCGGGTGCTGAAAACGCCACACCGGTGTCGTATTTTCAGCGCCCGGTGTGGTGGTTTCAGCGGGTTCCCGTGCTCAGACATGTCCCGTTGCTTCTGCGCTGCTTCTGCGCATGCGCGGATTTCGCATCAACTCGGGTCACCTGAGCCACTTATTGGCGCATGCGCACATCCTACAAACTCGGGTCGAATAATCGAATACGCTTCTCCGCGCTCGGGTGGACAATCTTTTTTTTTTTTTTTAATAACCGATAAAACTACAGCAAAATAGGATTTAAAGTATTTTATGATGGCCCAGTTTACCTATATTTCCAATTAATTAATCTAAGTTATTCTTTTTTTGCACATGGCACGTGTATTTGTCGACTCCACTCGCCGTGTTCTATTTGAATTTCTGACGACTCGGATGACCCGAGTCGCCCGGTTAGTGTTAATCGATTACGGCCATCCTTATTAGATTCTGACACATGCGCAGAAGCGAGGGACATGTCTGAGCACGGGAACCCGCTGAAACCACCACACCGGTCATTGTCAGCGGCCTGTCGTGGCTTCTGCGCATGCGCGGATTTTCGCACGTTGCGGCGATCACTGCTATTTGTTTTGTTTACACTCGGCGATTCGACGCTGATCGAGCTGCTACGTTAATATCGCTTGGAATTTAAGGTTAATTTAATTAAATTTCATTATTTGAGTATGTAATTCTGTTAAATATGATCGCATTCAATAGATTTCGGCCTAATCGGTCCCTGACACTGCCGGGTACCTTGCCTGAGCTTGTAGCCGGCGAGGTCATGGGTGTTTTGCATATGTCTTAAAATCGGCGCATGCGCAGAAGCCACGACAGGCCGCTGACAATGACCAGGCGCTGAAAATACGACGTCGCCACCCTCATTGAGAGCATTTCCTATGGCCTTGGTACTGGACATGAAACTGCAATCATCTTCCTTGACCTCGAGAAAGCCTTTGAGCTCATCGACCACAACGTGGTACTGACATCAATGGCTGATCTTGGCATTGCCGGCCGGCCTCTTGCATATCTCCGAAATTACCTCCAGAACAGGCGAGCCAGAGTATGTGTCCAAGGCACCTCTTCTCCTACCTCAAACTAAAAAATGGCGTCCCCCAGGGTGCAGTGCTCAGCCCCCTCCTCTTCGATGCAGTGATGGCATCTCTCGTTAGGAGGCTTAAACAAGACCTAGCCACCCGAGAGATCACAGACACAACCATAGTCTGCTACGCAGATGACATCGCCATCACCTGCTTCCATGCGATCAATGCACAGGATCTCGCTGAGCAGGTGCTCCACCTGGTAGGAAACGCCTGCCGGGACCTTGGATTAAAAATCTCCCCCACCAAGACCAAGATCATGCACATGTTCAGAGGTCAACCACTTCACCCCCTCTACCTAGATGGATCCCCTATCGAATGGGTCTCCACCTTCGACTACCTAGGTATCCGTCTAGACCGAGACCTGAACATGAGAGCCCGCTGCCGCCACTTGGCCACCAGAATGACCAACAGACTCCTCCTCATGAAGAGGATCTCCGGCTTCTCCTGGGGCGCCCCGGACAGTGTACTCGCACTCTTCTACTGCCAGGCAGTCCGCTCCCTCTTCGACTACGCTGCGCCCACACTCTCTCTCACAGCCCTCGGGCTTGACAACCCCCAAAATCAACTACCCAAGAACAAGATCTTTTTGAACGAGTTCCGGAAACTTGAGAACATCCAACACCGGGCTGCCAGGCTTGTCCTCCGTGTTCCCGGCACCACCAGGATCGAGATCCTCCTCCTTGAATCCGGCCTCCCTCCCATCACCTCCGAGGCAAACAACTTCTCACCACCCATCTCACAAGAACCCTTTCCTCAGGCCTTTCAACAACAATCCGCAGAGCCGCGGCCTACCTCCGAGATGGGACCCGCGTTCACCCTCACATCTCCTACCGTCTCAAGAACGCCATCACCACCCTCAATGACTCCCACGGACTCCACATTGCAGACTTCGCCCTGAGCCCTCTCAAGCCACCTTGGGTTTCCATCCCAGTGGAAACCCGAACCACCAACCTAGTTGCTGCCAAGGCGGCTTACACCACCCCAGAACTCCACTCCCTGGCTCTCGAGGCCATAACTCAGGCGAAGGTGGAATTTCCTCTAGCAAAGACTGTCTACACCGATGGCTCCCTTAACCCAACATCAGGTAAAGCAGGAGCCGGAATCTTCATCCCCTTCTCCAACACAAAGAACACCACCAGGGTGTCAGACTTTGCTTCCACTCTCGATACCGAGCTCGCCGCCATTCACTTGGCCCTCGAAGACCTCCACAACTCAAGTGCCATCATCATTACCGACTCTCTGAATGCCATCAAAGAGATCGCCCACCCAAATGCCCGACACTCCCTTGCCGACGCAATCCATATTGAAATCTTCACCAGACATCAGGCACACCTCAAAACAGTCCTGCTATGGGTCCCCTCGCATATAGGACTGTATGGTAATGACCAGGCCGACTATGCCGCTCTAGCCGGTGCCAACCGAGCAGACGTAGAGACAGCCATCCTTCCATCCATCACCAAACTGGCCGCCGCCGCTTCTTGAGCCACCACCAAACTCTGGGAACGAGCCACACAGAAGGAACAAGTACGGAACCCTTATTCAATAAGCTGGCTCTGGTGCACCCTGGTCAGAACGAACATCCCCCATCCAGTCGGCCTTCCTGCTTCTACACAAGTCGCCATCAACCGCTTCAGGACTGGCTACCGCCGTTGGATTGATGTCCCCAACCTCCAGCGCTGTCCCTGCGGAACTAATATCTTTCATGTGGCCCACATACTCGCCTCATGTGGCGCCATCGACAGATCTGCCATCAGCGACTTCATGGAGGATGCTGACCGCCAACTCAGCGACAATAGGGCCGCTCTGGCTATCCTCTCCAGGATTTCCAAGTCATCCTGGAACGCACTTGCGCGCTTCTACCGCCAGAATGCAGACATCATCAACACTGTCGGTCGCCCAGTTCATGACATCGGGGACTAGCAGGCCCCACCTCATCGCAATAGCTGACTTGGTGCCACTACTAACTAACCACTAATTTTCACTGCAACAAACAGGTAACCCCACCCTCTGCCTAACTAATCCTCCTCACTTCACTTCTTCCTCTGGCCTTGGCCGGACATACGGTGCATACCGGTGAATCTGGAGGGACTGAAGTTTGGATCCTGGTCGAGTCAAACCAATGACTTATAAAATGGGTACCTGTTGCTGCTAGGCGCTTGGCGTTATGAAATCAGGACAGGGACTGGGCGCACAGTGTCAGGATAATGTGACTCTGTGGGACATCGGGTCATGGCGCCGGCGGCCTGATTTCCCAGTGGGGCAGCACTATAAAGTCGCCATGAGTGCGCGCTGTTACAAGTCGGTGCACATCCTTGTATGGCCTAGGGTCTTACTGGGGTGTAAAACTACACCAACCACCCAGCCTCCCCCGGCCCTCTCAGAGGACTGTGGTTGGACTCTTAGGCTGCCTTGTTCTTCCTCCGCCCCCTCCCCCCTGCCCCTCAATTCCTCTGATCACTACACACCGGAACCCAACTCCTGACCACATGGGACTGCTTTCAGCGGTGCCCATTCAGTGCTGCAGATTTGCAGCCTTCAGCGCACCAATGCGACTGAAAACTCCCCAAAACAACGACAGCGGCGATCACTGCTATTTGTTTTGTTTACACTCGGCGATTCGACGCTGATCGAGCTGCTACGTTAATATCGCTTGGAATTTAAGGTTAATTTAATTAAATTTCATTATTTGAGTATGTAATTCTGTTAAATATGATCGCATTCAATAGATTTCGGCCTAATCGGTCCCTGACTGCTACCTTGCCTGAGCTTGTAGCCGGCGAGGCCATGGGTGTTTTGCATATGTCTTAAAATCGGCGCATGCGCAGAAGCCACGACAGGCCGCTGACAATGACCGGTGTGGTGGTTTCAGCGGGTTGCCGTGCTCAGAGGTGTCCCTCGCTTCTCCGCTGCTTCTGCGCATGCGCGGATTTCGCATCAACTCGGGTCACCTGAGCCACTTATTGGCGCATGCGCACAGCCTACAAACTCGACTCGAATAATCGAATACGCTTCTCCGCGCTCGGGTGGACAATCTTTTTTTTTCTTTTTTTAATAACCGATAAAAATACAGCAAAATAGGATTTAAAGTATTTTATGATGGCCCAGTTTACCTATATTTCCATTTAATTAATCTAAGTTACTCTTTTTATGCACATGGCACGTGTATTTGTCGACTCCACTCGTCGTGTTCTATTTGAATTTCAGACGACTCGGATGACCCGAGTCGCCGGTGTGGCGGTCTCCGATGCCACAAGGCTGATATGCCAAATGTCGCTTCTGCGCATGCGCGGATTTTCGGACGTTGCGGCGATCACTGCTATTTGTTTTGTTTACACTCGGCGATTCGACGCTGATCGATCTGCTACGTTAATATCGCTTGGAATTTAAGGTTAATTTAATTAAATTTCATTATTTGAGTATGTAATTCTGTTAAATATGATCGCATTCAATAGATTTCGGCCTAACACAGCCGGGTACCGTGCCTGAGCTTGTAGCCGGCGAGCGCATGGGTCTTTTGCATATGTGTTAAAATCCGCGCATGCGCAGAAGCGACATTTGGCATATCAGCCTTGTGGCATCGGAGACCGCCACACCGGGTCGTGTTAATCGATTACGGCCCGTTGATGCGAAAACTGCGCATGCGCAGAAGCAGCGCAGAAGCGAGGGACACCTCTGAGCACGGGAACCCGCTGAAACCACCACACCGGGCGCTGAAAATACGACACCGGCCCACAGCAAATATACACAAATTATTGTGGTAATTGGCCACGAGGACCAGTCGCTACTAGATGTCGCCTCGGTAGAGCTTTCGTCACTTTTAGATAAACCATTGAGAGAGCCCGACATCTTAGGGAGGAGCTCCCGCCACCTGGTGGGAAGCGAGCAGGGGGAGGGTTGCGGCCGGCCCGGCCGGGACCCCCCCGGACCTGTGTCGGGCGCCAGCGGGCGCACGACCGGTAAGTATACACCCGAGAGGGTGTCCCGCTGAGGCGAGGCCTGAGGGCTCCGGTCTAACTTGACCGAGACGGGCTTGCCCGTTAGCTACCCTGGCTGCAGAGCCGGAGGATCTATTGGATCTCCCCACATGGTGGGAGGAGGAGACTTGTCTACCTCTTTTTTATTTTACGGAGTTTCCCGAGTTGGCTTGGGCTAATCCGCCCAACCACGCACACACCCACCCCACACACCCACGGCGGCCGTATGGCCACAGAAGGGACGCTTGACCCGGGGTCACTCGGACAACCGAGTGCTCGGAGCAGCACGTACCCGTGACCCGAGGTCAGGGGGGGGTGACCTGCTTGGACGGCTAATGGGTATGCAGCCTATAACTGACCCGTAAACCGCATAGCAGTTAACTTGACCGGAGTGCCCTTACATAACCCGGCACTGAGCAGCAGCCACTCCTGCTCAAACCATGGCTCACTACATCTCGCGCACCCCCTCTCCGAGCGACTCTAACGGGGACGGCACTGAAGCCCCCCAGCCGGAAAGCCTACTCGCGGGCTTCATTGAGGTGGCTGAACAACAGAGGCTTACGTCCCCCCCGGGCACGCTCTACGTACTGCTGCCACACGAATCCGACCGGGGCTCGGAGGTCGATATGGAGGTCGGTTCCGAGGAAGGGTCGAGAGCCGGCACGCCGACCAGGGACAAACGTAGGGAGGTAGGGAAACCGCTCCCGTCATCGAGTATGGTGGTCACTAGTAACGGGAGCACAAAAACACTAGTGCTTGCCGCTACCTCACCAACCTACACACCCCCACCGCTGGGGGAACTCCATAGAGGGCTGTGCATGGTGGTGGCTGACCTGGGCCAAACCTTCAGCCCGCCACCAGACCCACCCAGCCTGCGGGGATCAGTGGAGAGGGCCCGACTATGTGCCTTCACCAATCGCAGAACTGGAAAGGCTGAAGGCCAGGAAACTCGAGCTGGAGGCCGAGATCAGGGATCGGCGGGCAGGTTACTCCATTAATTGGACACAGGGCCAGCCACCGCCTCCACTACCGGGGGCGGAGACGCCTCCCCCGACACCGCAGGTCAGACAGCCGAAGCGGTCAGCATTTACCACACCCAGGGCACCATGGGGACGGGAGAGGGACGACCCACCGGCCTACACCTCACCCGAGATCCCGATCACATCCGCACAGTCAGTCGACACGAAGTGGGGGGAAGCCAGGAGAGTGCTGGCTGAGACCAACAGGTCACCTGCGGTCAGGCACCACAACAGCCCATCACCAGTGATGGTAGGGCCGGGCGGGCCAGCCACGGCCACAGCGGCCACACCACCGATGGTAGCACCGATCGGAGCACCAGTGGCACAGGTAACGGAGCACCCTGGCTCCTACCTGGAACAATTTATACCAGTTGAAAAGGCGGCCACAGACGCAGAGGGGGACGACCTGGCGGCGAGCACCCCCCGGCTGATTAACAACCTATAGTCGAACCATATGACCAAAATAGAGACGTCAGAGGTTTACGCGACACTCCCCAGACCGGCCAATGTAGAGGCGCTACATAAAACGAGACTTAACCCAGAAATAGAACAGACACTGCAACAGAGGGTAAAAGACAATGACTCCACACTGGCGGGCGCACAATGGGGGGTGCAATTTGCCGCAAGACCCATCGCCCGAATCCTGGATGGGATAGAGACGGGCAAACCACTGCAAACAAAAGAAATGGTAGCAGAGTTGGTGAACGTGCTAAAGATCATGGCACCCATTACCAACACCCTCATTGGGATGCGGCGAGGCAACGTACGCCCAGGGAAACTTCAGAGGCAGCCAGGGGAAGGGCCACCCAGCACAGTACTCCCCGAAGCCGAGGCAGGAGGAGCGCAGCTACCTCTTCCGCCAAAACGGGGCAGGATCGACACGCCCACCATGTGGGGGCGCAGAGCCCAGCACTTGAAGAACCGCCACAGTCGCCAGTAAAGTCCCCAAACCTGAGTAGAGATGCTAAAACATTCATAGCCGGCAGGGTAACAGCTAATACAGGGGAGTGGGAGAGCATAACTGACAACAACTGGGTCAGAAGCATGGTCAGAATCATGGTGAGAGGTATAAAAATTGAACTGGTAAATCTACCTAGGCAGACAATGACGCCCACCTCAGACAAAAGAGGCGAGAACGAGCTGCTAAAGGGGAAGATAAGGGAAATGTTGGACCAAAAGGTGATCGAACCCACGGATGTGGGTGACAGAATGTTTGTCTCACACCTCTTCGTAAGGCCCAAAAAAGACGGGGACCACAGGCTCATCTTAAACCTGTCAAAACTAAATGAAAATGTGGTTTACCGACACTTCAAAATGGACCAATTATGTAACGTTATGCAACTAATGCACAAGGGAGCATGGATAGCTAGCATAGATATATCGCAGGCGTATCACAGCCTGGAAAATGTCACAGCAGATAGGGACTTGTTGCAATTTGTACATGACGGTAACAGGTAGAGGTTCAGGGTACTCCCGAACGGTCTGAGTTTGGGACTGAGAACGTTCACAAAAATCATGAGAACAGTGATGAGGCACCTACGGTTACAAGACAACATACTCCTATGTTTTTACATTGACGACACTATAATCATAGGGAGAACAGAGGAGAAGGGCAGTGGGCAGTGGGCAAAACACTAGAAACGTTGGAAAGGCTGGGATTCACCATAAACAGGGCGAAGTCTGTACTGGAGCCCACCAAGGAACTAATCTTCCTAGGCTTCATGATTGACACGGTAACGTTGAGAGTACATGTACCAGTAAGTAAGGGGGAGGAGCTGAAAACACTCATCAGAGAGGTGCTAATTAAGAACAACTTAACGATCAAATTGCTCGTAACACTACTGAGTAGACTGGTGGCCACAGATCCGGGAAACAGCTGGGCAAGAATAAGAACCAAAGTGATTGCGAGAACACTAAACTGGAAGTTGAGACAGCATAGCGGGAACTACAATAGGAAGTGCACCCTCACCAAAAGGGTACGGGAATGCCTAGAGTTCTGGCTAGAAAACTTGGGGGAGCACTGAAAGACTACCACCCCAGACCAGTGGATGCATGTGTCTACACAGATGCTTCCTCCCACGGCTGGGGATACTTCAGCCAAACACACAAAACTCACTATGGAAAGCAATGGGACGAAGCAGTAAGTAGCACCACACACATAAATGTGCTGGAGCTCAGAGCGATACGCAGAATGCTGGAACACCTAAGCCCAAAGCTAGCGAACATGAATGTAAGGGTATACACAGATAATACGACAGCGGTGGCATGTATTGGGAAAGGAGGCTCAGCCAGATCAAGGGAATGTCAGGAGCAGACGGAAAGGGTATGGCAACTAACAGAACCCATGAACATACTACTCACAGTGAGATTCTGTCCCGGGGTAGATAATGTGGAGGCCGACTGGGCATCCAGGGTGTTTACCGACGCAGGGGAATGGTCATTGGAGAAAGGGGAACTAGACAGATTAGTACCAGACACTGACATGTTCGCCACAAGGGCTAATAACCGTTTAGAAAATTACATCGCCAGGGAGTTTGACAAACAGGCAGTAGGGACTGATGCATTATCCATGTGTTGGGTGAATACTAAAGGTTACTTTTTTCCGCCTTTCAGCTGCCTCTCCCGTGTGCTGCTCAAGATAGCAGACAAGAGACCGAAGGGGATACTAGTGGCCCCAAACTGGGCGACATAACCATGGTTCCCACTGCTCAGATGACTACCGGGCTTTCGAGACGTGAGGAAGATACCAATACGGCAAGGCACACTCACCCTCATGGGGGAACCAAGGAAGCCCTTCCCGCTGACAAACAGGATGTCACTAATGGCAGTGAGACTCTACAGTCAATGTTCGAGGCTATGGGAGTGAGCGGGGAGATGGCCGAAACACTCACCGCCTCCTGGGCAAAGGCCACACAGTGGCAGTACACACTAGTGCTCAGGAGATGGAACAAACACTGTCAGGACCACGGAATCAACCCGCTAAGACCGAGACTACAAGAGGGCGTGGCGTACCTGCAGAAACTGTTCACGGCAGGGGCAGCTAAGAACACCATCAACACGGTACGGTCCCTCCTCACCACCTTTGTGATGGTGGGAGGGCGACCTTTCGGGGAACACCCACTGGTAACGCGACTGCTACGAGGGATCGGTAACCTAAAACCAGGTATACCAAAATATATGGACACGTGGGATCCCAGGCTGCTGCTAGAACACCTGAGGGCATGGGGACCCAAACAGGCACTCGAAATGAAGTCGAACGACCCGGTGAAGAATCCCCTCATCCTCACATTCAAAGCTTACGGGGTTCAGGAACTGTGCCTCTACGGACACTTGGCAGCGTACCTGTTCCGAAATGACTTGGAGGACACAGGCACAGCCATATTCGCTACAACTAGGAAACCCCACGTCTTGGCATCACAGGACACCCTGCCCAGATAGGTAAAAACAACACTGGGAGAGGCGGGGGTGGACATGATGCAGTACACAACATACACTTGCAGACACGCTGCAATGAGCGCGGCAGCAAGACGCAAAGTGCCCCTGGCGACCATCCTGCAATCGGCAGGGTGGTTGGGGGAAAGTACCTTCCAGAGGTTCTACAACAGACCCATTACAGACACTACGAGGGTCACAGACCTGATCCCAAGTATATGGGAACAGGCCTAGGAAAACCAGCCACCAGTAAGGTGACGAACTGGATCAGTACTGAGTAGCACCTATAGCGCAACCAAGGTAGTAACTGAAGGGAAACGTAGTGGAACACACCTGCGAGTGTGAGGGGGAAAGCTGTTGTTGAAAAATAAAAAACCCTAAACCAGAAGCATATGGTTAAGAAGCGTTTTATTACCAACAAATCAAATGGTCACAGGCACGCAGTAGTAATACAAAGCAGCGGCTGCCCCTCGTGGCCAATTATCACAATAATAAAAGATTCTGCTATTAACATGCAGCAGAATAGAGATTATTATGGTATGAAAGGCCACGAGGGGCCAGCAGCCCACCCTGTTATAGAAATAACCCACCCAATAAACAACTGTGTGACTGAGACCAAAATACTACAAAAAATGACGAAAGCTCTACCGAGGCGACATCTAGTAGCCGCTAGCCCCTAGTGGCCTTTCTTACCATAATAATCTCTATTCTGCTGCATGTTAATAGCAGAATCTTTTAAAAAATAAGACGTACATAATAAATAGCGAGGAATCAATTAAAGTACGACAAAAAGGATAAGATATAAACTCCGCCCCTTTATATTCATATAATAAATTATATAGCACATAATATTACTATCATTACTTAGTTTTGTTACTAACTGTGAAGAGAAGCATCAGTATCTCATCATAATCATTAGTTAAAAATGTAGCTTAAGTTTAATCATTCGTTCTTGTCATCTTGTTCATTCACATCATGGAGACCAGCGAGATAAGCATCCCTTTTCTGGGATCCTTTCTGTCTGTAAGGAATTTGTATGCATTTATTGTATCACCTCAGTTTATTGTATACATACCTTGCAGAGAGTTAAAATAAAAGAATTGATAGGATCCCCGTAATCCAGAATGATAAGGAGTGTGCCACATTAGTAGTTTCGGAGTAGAGTTCAGGAATGGAGAGATTGCCTTTTTAAAAGTCATCATTATGTCGCAGTACATTGAATATTAGCTGCGGTAAAGAGAACACAGTCATATGAATACATGTGACTCATGTTATTATCGTCCCGCATCGTGCGGAACCTGTGAATGCAAAACCTTTCTTGTTTTCGGACTGGCAGAAAATAGTCGCTAGATGGCAGCATAGCCACAGGTCGACTGAAAAATAGGGGTGCATGTAAACGACAACGGGTCCAGTGCGGCGGAAGTATTAGGTTTGACCTATATATATGATGAATCGACCTTGAACTTGCTCTCCGCAGTTTGCCGGTGTCATGGTATAAAACCCCGGCCCGATCGCAGCCCCTGCCGTGAAGACAGTTGACTAAGCATTTATTTTTGTAAAATAAATTTAAAAGCTTTCATTGGATCGATTAAAAATATCTTAATGCGCGATTGAAGAGGAAGATCTGAAGTATTTAATGTAACCTAAGAGCAATTTATGCTGAAAGTATTAAAAACAGAGATAATAGTGAAAGTTGGGATATTCTGAGTGTCAGTGCAATCTTCATACAGAAAAAGTGAAATATCTCTAAAGCTACACCACTTAGAAACAAGCTGCTTGGTACACATATAGAAAACATATTCGACGGATAGATTATATTAAATTTATACGGTTAGGGTTGTGCATTTCTATTAATCTTTAATAGACACTGGCAGTGTGTATTCGTTCTGCAGCCGATCTGCGCTTGTTTACAAACTCTGCGCATGCGCAGAAGCCACGGCAGGGGCTGCGATCGGGCCGGGGTTTTATACCACGACACCGGTACACGCACTGCAAAACATTAGTTTTATTCCAAATTAATAGAAATCCAGAACCCAAACCTTATCAATTTAATATAATCTTTTTGGTAAACATGTTTTCTATATGTGTACCAAGCGATTTGTTTCTAGGTGGTGTGGTTTTAGAGATATTTCACTTGAGTTTGCCGGTGTCGCAGTTTGAGCGCCCTGCCAGTTTGAGCGCCCTTCTGTTGCTTCTGCTCATGCGCGGATAGAGACAACATTAAAACCACCCTATCACAGTAATTTGTGATGTTTGGTGCTTTGAAAGCAAATTTCTCTTGTTTCTATTAAATAGTTCAGATCTTTCTCTACAATTTCACATTCAGCTTTTTTTTTATCAGCCAATTGGAAGTTCTTGAATTTATTTGCGAAAATAGTTTTTGAGGCCATGATCTGGTAAGGCTAACACTGGCACTGACACTCAGAATATCCCAACTTTCACTATTATCTCTGTTTGTAATACTTTCAGAGTAAATTGTTCTTAGGTTACATTAAATACTTCAGATCTTCCTCTTCAATTGCGCATTAAGGTATTTTTAATCGATCCAATGAAAGCTTTTAAATCTATTTTACAAAAAAGGTATACAACCACTGGCAGGGCGCTCAAACTGCGACACCGGGTAGGGGTGATATGTCATATATAGGTCAAACTTAATATTCATGAGTCTATTTACTTCCGCCGCACTGGACCCGTTGTCGTTTACATGCACCCGAAAAATAGTTTCCCGCCGCCATTACCATGTCATGTCACATGTGTGCACTGGTCTCGGTGTAGGAACATTATATAAATTTAACTTTTCAGCCTGTGCCATGTTCACGGAGTCTCATGATAAGCTGATCATTTCCCTTGTATTTGATCATATTCCCGATAATGTGGATGGTTATCGGGAATAAGATCACTTTGCTCACGTTATACCTGTGCAATTACGAACAGATGTGATACGTGTCCCCAGCTCATACTATGAATGCATGGAAGGATTGATCACCAGCTAACTCCCCAAGCATTGTTCTACAAGTTACACTGATTTCGTGAACTTTTTCTTTCCGCGTTTAATATTGGCCATTACAAAAGTAACGGTGGGAAGGGGTATGCTTCAGACATACTAATGATGCCATTCGATTTATTCAGCAAGAGCTGGAGAGGAATCGAAACTTTTTTTTAGGTTTTGAAGGCCACATGTTCCAGTCCATTTGCAAATGGCAACATTCATTCCTCTGTATGTAAGAAAGCCCATCTTTTTTTAATGGGGTGCAAACTGGAACATATAACCACTATCCACTCACCATCGTAATCCACAAATTGCAACAGGCGGCGCCACCGTTTCTATATAACTCCAGAACTACTAGGACAATGTTTGTACAGATCTACAATCCTTCGATCATTGGCAGCTTGGGGTCAGTTGCGTTCCTGAATTCAGAATGTGTCGGGTTTCAGAATAAAGGCAGCATTCCCACTGGGGTCTGGGACAACATTCCATAATCAAACATTAATACTGCAGCAAAAACATGTGAATAATCAGTCTCAGTGGGATTAATAAATACTTAAAATCTTATTACAGTAATATTTTGATTAGTGAAATAATTATAAACCATAAATATTCTAGTATATTTGATTACCAACAAAAACATTTGGTGAAACTTTCAAATTATAATTTCATTGGAAGCTCCAATGAATTAAAAGCAATATGCTTTTTGAATTTTAAAGATATTCCAAAAATTGAGTGAGATATGTGCATTTGAAGGTTGTTGACTTTCAGATCTTTTGTATTAGCTATATATATTTACAGCTTTTAATGAACCCATATCAAACAGATTACTATTTATCTATAGAAATGTATGAATGTTCACACTAAGTGGGATAAATAAGGTTTAGAAATAGTATTAGTTTATTTATTTATATGCTGTAAAAACACCCACTAACTTTTAGAGAAAGAGCTTTATATATCTCAAATATGCGATATGAGATAGCCTGGTATATCTTTTGTTGACGGCATTTCCCTCCATTGTAAATGCCACACAAAACCTCAACGGAAAGCACAGTTTGGCAAGCAGTGGGTGCAATCCCTTAGCTACAAAACATATATTTGGGTACCTTGCTCAGTGCTCGAATAATTACGATAAGTCAAATATGCGTTGTCTCACTGACAATGTGTTGGGATAATGGGACTGGATAACCCATCATTTTTTTTTTTTTTTTGGTTCAAAATTTTATTCCAGTTGAATAACATCTTTTTTTCAGCACCGAGGCACTGGTCTTCCGGCCTTAGCAATTATAGTGCATATGAACTATTTATGGATGAGATGATGCGATGGTATGAACAATATAGACAGTAGTAGGTTAAAATGAGGCATTACAAATATAGTGGCGATCATATTTTGCACATGTAGACTGGAGAATAGCCATTTACCTTTAGACTATATCAGTGATTTGATGATCATACCTGTGAGGAGACATTAATATAATGGGCATGACTTGATGATACAGGTAGTCGTGGATTTTGGATTATGCAAATAATGGTTGCACGATTAATTTATTCTGCTAGTGGCATTGCATACGAATGGGGCAGCAAGTAACTATTACCTCACCCCTTTCCCCTCTTGAGTGAATGAATGCACCCGTCCTTCTCTCCCTCTCCTACAACCCATTATCCAAACCGACATTCTCTTACCAACTGCCAAATACGGTTTGGCTGGAGTTGTCCATTCAAAAAAATGCAAGGTCAGGAATAGAGAAGTAATTGCTGAGAGTTATGTATCAAATATTAATTGCATATATATCTAGGCAATTACTTATATAAAAAATATATATATATGAGACTGTCTCAAAAGGTGCGAGGCAATATGGGACAAAACTGTGTCCATTGTAACGATCAACATACTATCTGCTTATGCATTTGCTCAGGATAAACTGATTTGTTTTTTTACATGGTGTTTCATGATCCCAATAGAATACATATTGATTTGAAGCAAATGTCTTTGTGTTTTCAGTGTAACCATTTCTGTGCTGTTTTGTGTCAATCGTTACAATGGACAAAAAAACCCACAGTTATCACCTTTTGAGACAGGCTCATATATATATATATATGTATGGGTCACGCTCCTGAAAACTGGTCAGCATGGGATGGGATTTTAAAACATCAATAAAAAGCTGCCGAACTTATTTTTTCCCTTATCCTTTTCATATTCATATTTAGTTATTAAGTGTTTTTGTACACAAAAAAACATTTTACAGTCAGCCATTTGTAACATGACATATGGGACATGGTTGGATCTTTACTAACATCTTGCATTGCATTGATATATCAAACAAAACAGTTCCCAAATCAAAAGGAAGTGGAATGAGCTACCGGAAGAGGCGGTGGAAGCAGCTACCATAAATCAATTCAAGAATGCGCTGGACAGGGCCCGGCCAGAGAAACATTCCTGTACGATTTTGAGGCTGCATACCACTGTGAGCTGAGAGCTACTAGCCTTGTATAAGCTACCACAAGCCTGCATCAAAGAAGAGGATAATAATAATAATAATAATAATAACAAATGATAATAATTTATTAACATGTATGCATGGTTAAATTAAAAAAGAATTATTTGATGTCTTCAGAAATAACATTACAAATTTCCGTCACAGATGTAACCAGTCATTTCTGGATGCCACACAAATATTGTAGACTAATTATTCAGTGAATAAAGCATGGCTGGGAATGACTTTTAAAAATCAATATAAGCACTACGTATTTCTGTATATTATGCCATGATTAATATACTTTTCAGTATGAAATTACTTAATTCTGCTTAGATTTTTATTAAGTAGACTGTGGCGTCCTAAACATCTGTTACATCTGAGCAACATGCCATATGACATGGCTTAATCATGGACTACACCTTTATTTTTTATCTCATCAATTTATATTTTACATAGATGTAAAGGGGAGATTTCCAGCTTTCATTTGCAACCAAAAAATGTTAAAAATTCAAATATTAGATTTTAACTATCCATGTGACCTCTGGCCAGTTTTCATATATATATATGGTAGTCCACATTTCCCATTCCCATCACCCCCACGACACTGGTGCATGACCATGATCCTGTATAAGCTATGCACTGTATGGTTGTTGGAACTACCCTGTGTATGTATGTTTTAGTGCATTGCATGTATGTATGTAATTGTAAGCATTAAAAGACTTACAATTCCAGGGCGATGAGTGTAGTGTCTGCACTGACCTCTCATGCAAGTAACCACATAGACAGGTAGGCGTGGGTCTTGTGGTGATAGCAGGGAGCCTAGGTGGTGTAATGGTTAGCACACTGGCCCAGAATGCAAAGAGATGTGGGTTCGAGTCCTGCTCTAGGTGCAATATTTCCCATTTCCATCACCCCAACAACATATATATATATATATATATATATATATATATATATATATATATATTATATTATATATTATATATATATAGAAGTTATAGTTATACGAATCTTACCTGGGTATAGATGATGGATAACTGTTGGTTTCCCGAGGTATAAGCCTCGGGTAGACGTGGGCTAGGGAGAAGGAAGCATGTGAGGTACCAGCAATTTTAACCTACTTATTCAGGATAAAAATGATCTTTCAATACAATGGATACTATGATTTTCCCGTAATGGTACACCAACGGGATAGACGTGGCAGGGCGTGGTGGGTGGGCCCTAGCCCACATCTACCCGAGGCTTATACCTCGGGAAAAAAACAGTTATCCATCATCTATACCCAGGTAAGATTCGTATAACTATACTATTTTACCTCGGTATACAGCCTCAGGTAGGTTATCAACATTATAACATTTTTATCTTATATCATCAATTCTTTATAATATTCAACGTTTTTGTTTCATGGGCTATTCTATTTCTACCCGCAGGCGCTTTGCAATGCCGGTAGGCTTTTCTAGTCGCTTGTTGTAATGTTTTGCAAATGACTTAGCCGTCTTCCAGCCTGCATGCGCTAGTATTCTTTTCACAGAAACACCTAGCAACCGTGCCCTTGGAGACCATGGCACCTCTAGTTGAGTGGGATGAGTATTTGCTCGTATCCACTCCAGCCAATTTCAACACCGTAATTGTCCATCTGGCAAGGGTGTCTCGTGAAATTGCTTTATGTGGCCTTATAAAGCTCACTAATAGTTGTTGTGATGCACGGAAATCCTTTGTCTTAGATATATAAGCCCGTATGGCTGACACAACACATAATTTCCGATCACTCGGAAAACAGTCTAAGTGAACCGTAGATAAAGGGTCACCTAACGTGTTCGATTTAAGCAATTGTGCTAAATCAAACGTAGCTTGTTTCGTGTCTATTTCTAACCCAGTTAAAGACAAAGCAACAATCGTCTGTCCTCTGTGTCCGGTTACTAATAATAACAGGACCGCGACCTTAAAACCTAATTGTTTTAAATCTAACCACGAGTTGTGAGGCCAAGCCTGAAACAACTTAAATACTACAGACACATCCCAAAACCGACTATACTTTGGTTTTGGAGGATTCCTTTGATAAATTGAACGAAGTAAATATCCAAGAACATAATGTTTTCGAACTGTTTCACCATCAATTCTCGGTAATATGATTGATAACGCACATCTTGCCGCATTAATCGACCCAAAGGATAGTCCCTCATCCTCTAGAGAACGAAGAAAACGAGCTACTTGTGAAATTGTTGGATTTGTTGGCTTAACTTTCATTAACAAACAATGTACACCCATTTCTTTAAATAGGATGTGTACATTTTGACAGTTCCTGGCCTCCAGGCATCAGCTACTATCCTATTCTCAGTAATTTTGTCCAATCCAAATTGGCGCAGCTGGTTCCTTAGAAAAGGAATGCCAATAGGGGCGTCGTTGACACGTCGCCGTGAACCACTAACGGTCCGTGGTGTGTCAGATTCCCGAGGTTTCTTGGGAATCGTATATGTTCTTTTGCCAGTTGTGAAACTGCTGGCAGCCAAGGTTGCGTGTCCCAATCGGGCACCACCAGTATCGCATGTGAGAGTCCTTTCAGGTCCGATTTTCCTGACAACTCTGAGCTGTTAATGCTTAAAAACGGTGGGAAAAGATAAAAATAAATATTTTTCCCAGGTAAAGTAGCAAATGCTTGCTACCTTCAAGGCTCTCCGGTTTTCAGGATTCCAAGAAAACATAGCAAGGTAATTTGTTATTATTTCGTGATGCAAAATAAGTCAACTTTAGTGTACCCCATTTTTGCACAAATGAATTAAACAAAAGGTATTGGGAGAGACCATTCATAATTGGTCATGGAAATTTCTACTTTTATGGTCTGCAAGTGTATTTTGTGACCCTGGAATATGCGCTACAGTCAGCCAGACTTGTTGAGCCTGTGCCCAGTTTCAAATCAGTTTAGACAACTGATTGCAAGGCTTTGATTTTGTTCCACCCATGTTACGAATATATGCCATGGCAGTAGTATTATCAGTTAGTATTCTAACTTGTGATTTATGTATCTTTACTAAACTACATAAGCCCAGATAAATAGCACGCAGTTCTAGTGCATTAATATGGTCTGATTTTTCATCATCAAGCCATCTACCTCCTGTTGTGACCCCATCTCGATGAGCTCCCCAACCTTCTAACGAAGCATCAGTAGTAATTACTGTATTAGGTTCCGCCATGCGGATTGGATTTGGTGAACTTGCTATATGTTGCATCCACCATCCAATATACTGTAACCCTTCTTGCGAAATAAACATCTTTCGCTCAAAATTGCCTTTAGTTCGTGCTAACGCTAAATTTTTATCTAACGGCTCCATAGAGATTTAATATGGGCCTTCCCGGATAGAATAGCGGCGCGCGCATTACGATGATCATTTCCCGAATAAAGGACTCTCTGCGATACCCTGTCTAATTTTAGCGCGGCTTGGATAACTTAATAAGCTGGCGTCGCGTAGTTCATAGAAATCTTCCTAAATTAGTTTTTGTTCTGTTATCGACACTGTAAGAGACTGTGTATCCAGAATAAACCCTAAACATTTGAGTTGTTTTGTTGGTTTAAACACTGACTTTTGTGGATGTACACAAAACCCCAATTTAGTAAGTAATGCACATAAATCCAACACTGCATTCTCACAATCAATTTGTGTTGATGCAATAATAAAGGAATCATCTATGTATGGAAACATTATATGAGCCTTCCGCGCCATTACTGAAAAAACAGGTTTAAGCAGTTTAGTGAATAAACGAGGGGCACAAGCTAAACCATTCGGCATGCAAGTAAACTCATAGAGTTGGTTATCCCAAAGAAACCGAAGAAATTTCCGGTCTTTTTCTCTTATGGGAAGCGTATAATATGCATCTTGTAAATCAACACTAGCCATCCACGCATCTGGCGTAATCAGATCGCGTGCTTTATCTAGCGAGAACATTTTAAAATGTCGATATTCAACCATTTTATTAAGGATTGTTAAATCCAGGATCATTCGAACCTCACCATTAGGCTTTGGTCTCGAGAAGATGTTTGAAATAAACTCTCCTGAACAGTATGTCACTTTTTAGTACATGTAATTCCTTTCTCAAAGAATTTTTGTACCTGTTTAGTTAGTGCCTCTCGTTCAACCGGTTCAATGTTATAAGGAAAAGGTATCCTGCCTTGTACCGGAATTTGTGTGAAGGGAATGTGAACACCCCTAACTATTTGTGAAATTTCTTGGTCACTAGTAATTTTGTGCCACTCAGAAATATGATTATTAATATTACCAGCCACAAAGTTGCTTACAGTTTGTGTGGTTTTAGAGGCTGGAAAGACTTGTAACGTTTGTGTTTCAACCTCTACTTGGACCCGCCCCTGGGGAAGGGTCTCGGCGAGTTGACACCTCGGCCTAGTGGCCGTGAAGTGTTGTCGGTCCAGCCTGAGCGAGCGCCCCGGCCCCGAAAACCTTGACCGAAGTTTGAACCCGATCTGGTTCCCCTGGTGAACCGCCGTGGACGAAAATCCCCTCGTGACCTTTTGAAACGAGGAGTTTCCTGTTTCTTCTTACCATCCATGTTTTGCCACTCTTGGCTGCAGTTTCTACCTCTTTATAGAGGTATTGTAGTTGACCGCCAAACATTTTGGTGTTATCTAAAGGTTTCCCTTTAATCGGCTCTGGAGCAAGAAAGAGCGTAAACTCTTTCCCATCATTATCAGTAACCTTCCTTGAGCGAGCCACTTCTTTGCCAGCATCTGTGCAAACTGACTTGAAAACATTTTCATATCTTCGATACGACAGGTAATTACCTGCCGCCGCCAACAATGCAATACCTTTGTCCATCGTCTTAGCCAAAGACGAGAACTTGTTTTCTTGTTGCATTCTGTTTGCTACAGGAGCAATAGCTGTTAAGGTACCAAGCACCGCCTTATGCACTATGTGCAACACACCCTCAAATCTCTTACGGTCCTCCGTCATATTGACATCTCGATCCATCTCCTTAATGATGGAGTTGGGAACACTTTTAATGCCTGTTAACTCATCTGATAATTTAGAATCTCCGCCGGCTTAAACGTGCGGAAATGGCCATTAATGTTCTCACGCATAAGCGTAGTGGTTTTTACCCGCTTAGCCCTTGGCTTCTCGACTTTCTTAGCCACTTTGCCTCCAATGGCAGCATAGACACCTTCATATTGCGTGTCTGAGTCCGATTCCGTAGACGTGGAATCCGTGGACGAGTCAGAAGAAGAAACTTTCCTCTTCTTCTTCCTCTTCTTGGACTTGGTCTTGCGCTTTTTGCGAAGCCCAGTCTTCCCCCTCTCCTTGGTGAACTCATCACCCGAAGAAACAATGTGTTTCTTCTTCTTTCTTCGTTTAGGAGAAGGAGGAGGAGCCCTAAGCTCCATCTCTGAGTCTGTGTCGGAGAAATCCTCCACAGAAGACTCTTCTTGCACACTCCGTTTACGAGACACAGGTGGTTTGAGAGCCATTATGTGACTCTCCATCGCCGCAAACCGCGTCTCCCAATTTTGAGGAGCCGCCAGGCACTACGTCCTCCTCGGAGAGAATATGCGCCCCGGGCTGTGTCGCAGGCCCTGCCGACAACACGGGTGAGGAGTCGTACTCCTCGTCCTCGCCACTCGGAACACGCCCCTCGGCTGCTGCTGCACCGCGCTTACTCCGCTTCGTGGCCATCGAGAGCTGAAACAACATTTTTGATCAGTCCCGGTATATATATATATGTCACAACATGGTTGTTTAAAACTCATTTGGACATCTATTGGCGTTAGAGAATGTGTTTATACCGTTATAACACAGGCGTAATAAGCTAAATTTGTGCGTGGGTTGTGGGTCAAGCCCAAACCTTACGCGGGGTCGGGACCAGTGTATCGGCCCGCCCATCCCTCTGTTCCGCACACTTCTCCCACCCGTGACTACACGTCAACAAGGTTGGAGTGGAAAATGCCTACGAAACTGGATTGAGAAACGCCTGAAAAAGAACTGTTTAGTGTGGGGGAGTCTATAAAGAAACCCAGGAGCATGTCTCCACATTATCACTCTCTATTAGAGTACGAGTGAATTTCCACGTATTTTCCACAGGAGAACGACTTAACGTGCTGAGCCCAAATCTGTGCCTACCCATAAGTATCACTACGGTGACTCGGGTGTTGACAGAACCGCTAATGATCGGTTTCAATCCTTCGAGAATGAATTCTATCCTTGGTTTTTTATAACCAAATAACTCGTCCAAAATGGACCAAAGAAAGTCTAAACTTTCCATAATGATGCTCTAATGCATCATGATTAAGCTAACCACAGTTTTTATGATACTTACTGCGTAGTAGCTTGTATGTAGACTAAATTTGCCGGAGCAACCCAACGACACGTAATCCAGTCGTGAGTTGTATATGCTAATTGTTGGTACCTCACGTGCTTCCTTCTCCCTAGCCTGAGGCTGTATACCGAGGTAAAAAATATATATATATAGACACACACACAATTGTTATTCAGCTGATTCTTTGAGTAGGGAAACGATTCTTAAGCATTCTATATGAACAGCGCCCTAATTATGCCCCATTTATATTATATTATAACACATGCACACTTGACACAATGACATTCAATTCTTTCGTGTTTTTTTTTTGTCTGTTTGCATATTAAACATATTTATTTTGCCTTGAATACAAGTACAAAGAAACTACACACGATCGGCCAAAAACGTATATAGAAACTGCAATATGCTTATTCGTATGAATGCGTTACGTAATGCTCATCTTGGTTACGCTGCCATGACCATTTGTGTACCTCCAGTTTATATTTGATTGTATGTCGAACCCTGCTTCATTGTAATCAGGTGGTGTGCTAGGGTTATTTATCTGTCAATTCATATAGATTTAGTTGCATAGTCCGATGGTTTTGAATTTCTGTTTTTTTCTGAGATAAATATATTAGATTGATCACTAGTATCTACTTTACATTAGTTAAAAGTTACTTTTATTTTAAATGGTAAACTTTTGAGATATTTTTAGTGCAAACATGGAAAATTAGTTTTAGCAAGCTTGCTAAAACTCTGACACCATAGACTTCTGCAGTAACAGGTTCTGTTAAAATGACTCAATATTGCCTTCTACGCAGAAACAAATGCATAATAAGTGCATCAGTATCTAAGTTAGATATGTCAAATCAAATCTAGATCATTGGTTTTATTTTGAAAATTTGATATTTCATCGGACTATGCAGCTTTAACAGAACACAGAACAGAAAAATGTCTTTTAAAAAAAGAAGAGAAATGTCCTTGGATATTCTTCTGAACCAAAGGACCTCAAATACGCGATATTTGGGGGGTGGGGGTGGGGGTAGGGGTGACTCAATTCTACTTGTCACTTAGGAAATCCAGTCAACAGCAATATGGCACTGTCCTCACGAATTCGTGGTAATTAACTTTATAAAATAAAATAAAACAGCACGGTCAATCCAATACCCAGCGACCTACCTTACAAAAACCAGAAAACGAGGTCCCAGGACTATTCGGTTACAACAATCAGGGATGAAAGTGGCATACGGCAAGAAAATCGGAAATCAAACTGAAATTATTACACCGACGGCGAATTTTTGCAAAAAAAAGCGGATTTTCTCCCATAGACTTAGCAGTCAGGGAATCGCGATCAATGTGCTCTCGAGGCGTAGTTAAATAAAACCAGCTTTACTTTGGGAATTGCGGAAAAAATTCTTGGGTTCTAGGTTCTGGCAACAATTAAGGACATAAGAATGGGATTCGAACAAACCAATCCTGATTCTTTGGCATTTTGTTTTAACATTAATAGGTAAATATAACAAAAATCGATGAAATCCGAGAAATTGCGGAGAACTTTCATCCCTGAACAATTAGAATATGATGAACCAACAACTCCAAAGAGCGACACACATTGGATGACTTTAGCAACAACTTAAGATTCAGTTTGCTATAACACTTCTCTAATGGGCCAATAGCCTGATTGTGAGTAAGTGGTTGGTTTTACTTCGTGTCGGCAACCAAGGTCATATTCACGGCAAGAATAAGAGTCGATATTTTCCTATATTATATTCTTCACATGGTAATGTTACATGAGTAAACACAGCTAATTAATTGGTTGTTGGAGTTTTACGTCCTGGCAACAGCTAAGACCACATCGCTGTGTTTGCTGACCCAACGGGCAAATTCTAATTGGTTTCACCAGCTCTGTCGTATCATGGTTATTTATTTATTCACATTCGAGGTATTAAAAAAAAAAATTGGATTGATTTCGACCAGGCATAGCAACATTAGAAAACGGAGTTCACATGGTTGTAAATTCGCATCTGCAATTGATAGTTATTATTTATTAAACCTTTTTTTTTACATTCATTGATTAAGCAGGGGGAATTTCAACCACGGACAATAATATTGGTCTTCCTCATTCGACGGCTCTAGAACCCTAGTAATGCACAGTTCTCGGCTAGGTAGTGATAAGTATAAATTTTAACGTAATTGGTTGAAGCCCACAACTTGTCACATGGGCAGTAAATGATACTGATTTAACATATCACTGGCCACGACTAAACCACCATGGCAACCTGATATCGTGTACTGGTTACATTCTTTGTACATGCTGTGCAAGACTTCTATCCTCCCATGGAGAATGCCCACATCCATATTTGTTATTGTTGACCGATAGCTTATTAGTTCCTATGGCAATGCCTCCATCTAACTTTATCAAATGGTAAATAAATTAGCCTTAAATTAAAATAAATATAGTAATGCCTGTGCTGCTATTGCAAAATTACAAAACATATATGCGATGCTGCCAGTTAAAAAAGATATACCCCTCCCCAGTATTTAACACATTTTGATTTTGGTAGATACATTAAAGTGAATGTTTTCACTACAAACCCAGTAAAACACACAGAACGCAATGAAAGTAGTCATCTATATGGGTTATTCTCCAAAACTGGCCACCACATATTTGGTTTCCACATTATGATGCTGATAATTAAGTCTTTGTTTTATTGATAGCAAGTCAAACAATTATTTTAGCCTCTGTCTATTAGGTATGTTAGCAGTTCTATATGTATTGAATTTATCCCACAAAAGATATCAAAATTATAATTGTATGATTTTGTGCTAGAGTGAAAATGTGAAAATTGACACATTTACATTATACATGTAGCCAAACATTTTTTTCAACTTTTTTTCTTGTAAGTCATAACCTTGTCTGCTTAACAGTAATCAATAAAATCTTGGTTGACTATGTTGTATATGTTAAAATGAGGTTCTGGATGTGTCTTTGATTTTCATGTTACACGAGTGATGTTAATGTACTGCTAAATTTGTATAAGATCTAATTCAAAAAGTGAAACTCATTTTTTTTCAACTTTGACATATGCACAACATGCAAACCTTCATAGGACATTGGATTATGCTATTATTTGGAAGGATTGTTGCTATTATTTGGAAGGTTTTCACTTTTGGTTTCCATGTCACACTTTGGTGCCCAGTTTTAGAGAATGACCCATATACATTGTGATGCAACGAACAGAATTGCTTGGTTAAAAGCTACTCTGTGATGTGATGTAACACGTTCACGCAACGACGACATATTTGGTGTTACACAAGTTCAACAGGGATGCCCTTCTTCATTGACAAAGGCGTTTCTCTGGTTGCCAAGCAACGACAACATTTGACAGCTACAAGCCACACAACGCATTATAAACGCCAATTAATGGAGGATTGATATGGTGATACATGGATCATCGCATTGCCCTAGTTTAAAAATTATATTTTGAAGGAAAAGAAAATCGCTACAGCAGAACATCGTAATTAACGCAGACTAGAGGAGGGTGACCTCATTACCTTTGCTATTATTATTATTATTATTATTATTATTATTATTATTATTATGACTTCCTAGGTTCCACTCCGAGAAATACACATCTTTTCTATATGAAATAAAAGCTACAAAAACAGAAGAAGAAAGAAAAAGTGAACAAATCATAACTATCTGAAGAATAACCAACACGGACAGGGTAGACATGAAACCATTAGGCCATGACAATTGTTCATACATTAAACCGATATTCTCCATTATTCAACAACAACACGTAGCTCATGTTATTGTCCTTCCACCGCTCTGTTCAATAATAAAAAGGCAATAACGATCAAATGGTTAAACACAAATTATATTAATTTTGAAGAGTACTGCTGCCATGTTAAGGCAGGGGAAGGAATTTAAGATTCCCCAATTGAAACAGATGCGTGTGCGCTCACTGACTCACTCGCTCACTCATTCACTGAGTCGCTCACTCACTCACCAATCCACACACACACACACTGACTCACACACACTCTCTTTTTTAATGTAGAGAACCATGGCAATCGGATATCAGGAAGCCCATAGACCAAACAATTTTACAGTACCGTGCCCAGTTCATGGGGTTCACATCTTGAGAATCCTATGCTATATGACTTACCCCACCGTCGTTTATCGCCACTCTGGGAGGGCATCTAGCTGGTAACAAAATAAACAAATTATGATGACATACATTGTCTTCACTTTTCTACCTCTTCTACTCATCCTCCACAATTTGTCTTCTTCTGGTCTTATATCAGTAAAATTGGTTTGGAAATTGGAACGGGCATTCAGTTTATTTATGCTGAACACTCCCTAGTACCGTCATTAGTCAAGAGTGTAAAGTATTACTTTGTAATTAGGTCAGGGCGATGCAATTCAGCGCAAATCACTACAAGAACTGATCAACGCACACAGTAGGTTCTTGAGAGCATTCAACAATTAACCAATTCACAAAAGGCGTGGTATTGTGACATGTCAACCATGACTTACACCACAACAGGTGCACACACCACTCATATGGGCGAAATTGCGCAATTGGAGCATTCGGTATAATTAGGTTAACATCTTAATTAAAACTTATTGTTGACGCTCTTGTATAAATAGACATGGGGCTTAAGCAACTGAAGGGAACATTGAGCCTAAAGTAGGATTTGAACACACTTCTTGCCATTCTGAAGCTAGCATACCAACCATTAGCCTATCGAGTTTCACTGACGCAAACACATTATCCACGCATACCTATCAATAATGCTCCTGTCCAAACTGCTATATATTGTTTAATATACATTATATTTTATGAAGACATCATTCTGCTTGAGTGGGCAAATCTCGTCATTCAATTAACTTTTAGTTCATTGGGTGTCGGCTAGTTTTGGCATATTCAGGTCTGACACAGACTGTAGGCCCAGGAAAATGCAGTATTTTGAAGACCAGGTAATTTCCTCAAAAGGGCAGTCAGCTTATACACGGAGTCAACAGATAGGTACATTTTGTACCGGATATTTATGGTTACGGTCGCCCGGTATTGCCCATTAAGACAAACAGACTTCAAATGTAATGTATGGATGGCACCACGAGTCGGATTCCCTCATCACATGACTCAATATGGTTCCCCACAGTCCGGGGAACACCTTTAGATTGCACACTAGCCACTATGCACTCTCCCTCCACATATTCAGCTACACAAACTGAAAAGGCATGCACGGAGAGTATTTGTCAGAGTACAGTTCCAGTCTCAGTGGCCTATACCCGTTCCCTTTATAGCAATATAGCGAATGGTAGACAGGAAGTGTGAACACTTATTTGTCTCATTTTTGCTTGAGTGCAAGTAAATAAGCAACACAAGGAGTAATTAGTAGCATGTGGTGAATAAGGGGTCAAATTTCCCTGGATCATCAGCCCATGCTTTTTCTAATCTATTCTTGAATGAATTAATTGACTCGGCATCAATAACATTTGTGGGAGACTGTTCCATATATTTATGATCCTGTTTGAGAAACTATGTTGCCTTAACTTTGAAATGGCTCTGGGTTTTACTAGTTTGAGAGTATGGCCCCGACTGCCTTCTCTTTTATTCAAGGTGAAAAATTTGTTCATATCTATTTCATCAAAACCCTTCATAATTTTAAATACTTCAATTATGTCACTTCGTTTCCTTCTGTAGGAAAGGGTAGGAAGTTTCAATTCCATAAGCCTTTGTTCATAGGGTAGGTCCTTTATAACTGCAACTAATTTTGTTGCAAGTCTCTGAACCTTTTCGATCTCCAGAATATCTTTCCGAAGAATTGGGCTCCAAATTTGTGGACAGTATTCCAAAATTGGCCTAAGAAGAGACTTAAATAGAATGAGAAAATTGGACACGCTCCATTAGCAACATGATGCAACATACGGGGCCTACCATGATGCCCGGATGGTAAACCACAACTGAGCTGATAACTGAAGAATGAAAAAAAAAGCTTGGTTAACTGAAGCAAGGTGCCTGCTAATGGTACATAGAAATTTGTCAACCAGACATGAGTTTTACTAACATTGTAAAGCCTGTTGTGCTAGCGATACCATTTTTTAAGCGCTCAAATCACCTTAGTTTTTCCGTAATAAATGAGATAGATGAAATCTAATCCAAACGCTGACATCTTGAACTGAAGTTTTCGATGCATTAATGTAAAAAAAAAAAGGTATCCCTTCTGTACCGGCTTACCCTCACTCCCATACCGGAAATATCAATTTGTACAAGCAGGCTCATCCTGATTGGCTGCCATTCCGTTTTGATGCATTCTCATTGGTTGAGCCTGTGAATGCCGTTTATCAACGTATGATGAGGCATTCACACAGGCTAGCCACCAAACTCACAGACCTGAACATTATAGTGTGACTATAAATAGAATCAACGCGACATGCCATCCATTAGCCCTCACTTTTATACACCAAGGTTTCCACAAGATCAGGACAATAGAAGCTTCACAAGCGATAATCCACAAGTATCACATAACGTCACACAAAAAGTAGTAAATTTGTGGGGGGGCGGGGGGGGGGGAGGAGAAGAAAATAAAACTAGCTCATAGATTCATAATGGATAGTAGCGCTTTACATTAGCATTAAATTAAATCGCACAAGAATGTTATTCAACCACGTTTCGGACAATTATACGCTCAAATGATTTTCGCCAGGTCCACCTTCTAGCACGACTGAAGGATTTAGTCATTTAATATTAGTGTCAACTTCCTATGTACATATATGATGTAGCAATTTGCTCTTATTATAGCCTAACTGCAATCTGAGAACATGAACTGTCGGCTATAATGCTAGGCCAAATTTAAGAGATCTTGTATTGACTGAAAACTACAAATTGTCGTCAACACCACAAAATAGAACAGCTATTCCCGAAGTGCGACCACAAACCAGTTAGTCTTCGTTATACACGCATATATCCACATGTAATAAGAACTTTTAATAAGATCACTCTACCAAACCCCATTACATGTAGTATGTATGTATATTTGTATGCATGTATGCATAACTTTAAGTGAGTATCTAATATATTTGTTACTGTGAAATCCCCAATTAGAAGCGGTATGCCCAATGATAATACATATTTTGTAATGAAATGAAGCTATCCGCTAAATAATTCGCAACTACTTCAGTACAGCTTGTTGCTGAATAAACTATCAATGGCGGCCGCACGGACATTTTATCCGAATTTGACGGACAATTTTAATAAAAAATAATCACAGCTGATATTTGAAACTTATTCTATAAGCAGGCCACTCCGAAAGAAAAAAAAGAAACCCAACCACCCACATGCACTGGCTTATATCAGGGGCCTTAATCGCAGCATTACAAACCATCTGTTTTATACAAGAATGGCCCGGACATCTATCTGTCTGAGAAACCCATTAGCTGAACACATCTACTTAGGCTCTTCTATTATCCCCTTTGCAAGGTCTGTCATCTTCGGGTACTTGATCTTTTTGCTGTCGAGCTCCTCCTGGGCCCACATAAGCAGCTTGAGCAGGTTGGCGAGCTTTGGTGTTGACTCGCGGTTCTCCATTTCCAAGATGGCGGCATTAAGTTCACTGGCAACCTGTTGGATAGTTCAGAGTCACTGAGTTTTAACCCAGCTGGCAGCATGGTTCAAAACTGGTTGCTTTACCGTTTACTGAGGTCTCTATGCATCTTACTCTTAGAACTCCCAATGGATAAAGCCCAAATATATGTATATATAATATGTATGTGTGTGTGCATGTAATAATAAATAAATATATAATTTATAGTAATAAGAATAGAACAAAAATACAATGCCAAGAGGGCCCCAAAAAACTATCATAGGCTACTAAATGTACCAACAGACTATCTATCTGCTACTGAAATGCAGACAATCAAATAACTTATCAGCAGCTACTGTTTGATAAGACAACACCAACACTACAGCTGGCCAGCATTGAAAACAAGCCTGGGTACCTGAGCTTACACGCTATGGGCAGTATAAATACAGCCTCAATTAAAATAAATAAAAAATAAAAGAATAAATGTAGTTTATTCATTGAATAATGTGTTTTGTCAGGGCTAGAGCACTGGGCTTTCAGCCACATAGCTTAATTTCTTTGTTTGAGATTTGATTTGTTGGGGTGTTACGTCCTGGAAACATCTAGGGTCACATCAGGATGAGTACTGACTGACTTGTGACAGTGCGAACCCATGACGACTTTATCGTGCTGATCCAATGGAAAACTAGACCGTCGTCACCATAACCCAATTTCCCACTCAGTCACATTATCCTGATACTGAGCTAACCAGTCCTAGTAAAGCTGAGTGCCAGGCTAGATTATCAATTTTGTAAGTCATTGGTTTAACTGCGCCGGGATTCGAACACGGGAAGCATGCGCTCTACCTGTTTGGCCACCTCGTCCAGTAAAAAATAAAAGAAAAAGAAGCTTGATACCTAAATGAGACTATCAGTTGTTATACTAATAAATTGCATATAATAGCAGTTCGAAAATAAAAGTCTTACACATGTGGTGAATATGCGTTATATGGAATTGTATAATTCCAGATTTTTTTAAAGCAGTAAAATTCTATTTTCACAAATTAATTTAGTTAATCTTTGTTGTTATTGAAATCGTTGTTCCTCCTATTCATTCAGATACTTTTTTGTCAGACTTAGTTTCGGATACTCACTGTCTGTCTTTGAGATGGGTGAAGGAGATCACCAAAGGGAGATGACTCAGGATCCTCAAATGCGAGAAGGGCTAGTGTCCGCTCAAGCTCGCTAAGAATCTCTGGGTTCTCTTCTCCGCGCTCTGCAAGATGCAGCTGGGCGAAATCAAGAGCACCCTCGATGTTCCGCTCTCGAATTAGCTCAATCAAGTGTTGTTGCTGAAACGGTGAAATACAAAGAGAATGTATAATAATGTATAATACTGGAGCGGGACTCAGCTCAGGCGGGAGAGTGTCCAACTGTGAAGGTGTGGATCAACCGATCGATCCTGCTCAGTGGATCCATTTGCAGTTTGGGCTATTTTCCGTTCCAACCAGTGGTCCACAACTGGTTCATCAAAGGCTGTGGTATGTGCTGTCCTGTTTGTGGGAAAGTGCATATAAAATACCCTTGCTGCTTATAAGTGCAGCAATGGGTCTTTTGTGGCGGAAGCAGGTTTCCTCTAAGGAAATATATCAGAATGACCATATGCTTGACATACAAGAGCCGATGATAAAAATCAATGCGCTCTAGAGGCGTCGCTAAATAAAACTAGCTTTACTTCACATTTGTATAATACTTTTATTATCGAATAAGATTTGCATGCAGTTACTATTACAAATGATAGTTTCATTTATAATATGTATAATACTTTTATTATTGAACAGGATTTGCATGTAGTTATTATTACAAATGATAGTTTCATTTATGTATCAAGCAAATTTACTGTATGGCTGAAAGACCACTGCTCTGGCACTGACAAAAGACATTCTTCAATGAATAAACAACATTTAGTATAAAACCCTTTTTTTTTAAACAAAAAAAAAACCCAATGTCAGTATGACTGAAAGAAAGTCAAGTAAATCTATATCTAGATAGTTATGTCAACTGAATTGGAAAGAACAAATGATTTAATTTCACCAACAAGATTAGGAAATATTATAACCATGGGTATTATATCTGCATCATCTATTGCATATGTGCATAAATGTATGGCAGGAAGAAAAAAATATTTCCCAAATAAAGAAAAAGAACTCAAATCAAATTCCACAGACATTATAATTTTTTAAATCAACAATATTAGCAATAGTTGATACAATATGTTACGGTTCGCGTTTGCAAGGAAGTTTGAGCTCTCTCAGCATTAGGGCAAATGTAGACACCATACCTGTAGGTGAAAGTAAAGGTAGCGATTGTTGTCTAGCAGTTCTGGATGCAGATTATTCACCATGGAGATGGCCTCCTCTATCCGGCCAGTCTGCACAGCGTCACGGATCTTTATCCGCTCGTCCAACGTGTCGAGATCAACGCTTGGCTGAATTCCAGATTCCACCTTGAATTTCTCCGCAGCTTCCTTGAAACCCTCTACAAATTAGACGGAATTATTGCTATTGATACAGAAACATCTTCACATGCACACCGAAAACGAATTTGAAGCACATTTTTTAGGCAAAAATTAAGCTTCTTTAAATAGATTTTCCAAACTCCAAAAATAACAGTTAAGTCAGATAATGTCTATAAATAGGAATATAAATGTTACCTGAATAACTTTAGAATTCAATGAACAGAATGAACAACAGACAACATAGTATTTTTTTATTAAATTTCAAAAGGGATATGTTGATTAGCTACACCTCCACCCGCTATTAACATAAATTAATGGTTGAAATTAAGGACAATTTTATGGCGGCATAGGCCGATGAAAGCAATAATAATTTTGCATGTTTTCAGTTCAAATATCCCCAAAGTTAGCCATTCATAAAAAAATTCATTCGACCCAGAGTAACGTGGATAATAATGATCAACCTAATATATTCTTTTTTTCTTAAAGAGGAAGAAACTCAAAACCACCAGACTGCCTCTTTAATGCAATGACCGAATGAGAATTTTGTTGCTGTTGTTGTTGTAAATATGTTTTATTCTGCTGAATAAGGCTTTAGTCAGTGCCTAAGTACTGGTCTTCCAGCCATTTTTCAATTCAGGGTTATTTACACAATCAACAGAATGTGATGGTAAAATAGAACTGAAATATGATTGTCAGGGCGAAGAATAAGAAGGAAATTAAGCAATAAATAACCTCTCCAGAGAAATCAAAAGGTAAATATTATAGGGCATTGCCTGTGACGAGGTAGTTCATTATGATTCTGTTCATGTCGCCACGTGTGATGTGCAGCCCGTGCAGGTGTTGTATCCAATCGTCACGACTCACGTCGTCACCCTTTTCCTGCAAGTTCATGCCACTTTTACCCGGAGTTCCGCCAATCTGAATAAAAATGGTTTAACAACTGTGTTTTACTTATAGATAATGTTTAAATGGATTAACATAAAGTATAGTGAAAGCTGGATTTTGGACTGTTTGCAACCTATAAACAGTTTCAAGCCATAAACAAGAAACAAGAAAACCAAAATGATTACTAAAACTAAATTCAAAAGATTTGAATCAAATTGGACGAGTGCTGCCCAGCAGTGAAAACAACTATTACCACAATTATCCGTTATGAGCAGGGTAAATAAATTCACAAAAAAATTAATAATTTGGAGTAATAAATTCAACTGTGAAAGCAAACAGCTCGGAAGCGTCAGCACTCACTGAAATATTGAATTTCATGGAGTCACTATTAATATTATATTAAGCTACTGCTAACGACTACCATTTTGCATCACAATTTACGCAGATTCAACATGCATAATAACAAGAGTTGCTGCTTAAGCGACACATTTGATCTATTTATTGCTATGATTGGTAGTTCAACGGAATTAGTATTTCTGGCTTTCGAGTACCTGGTTTTTGTTATTAGTATCCAATTTATTGCTTATTTTCCCTCGTTCTATATCCAAATTAAAACAAATAATTAACGATAGTGAATTGAATAAATTAATTAGGTATGTGTGAATTGTTTTTAAAATGCATTTGAACATAATTATATCAATTATTGAATGGAACTTAAACATGGTGTTAAAGTGGCGTTCTCTGTGGCGGAGTGGTTAGAGTGTCTGACTTTTTTCTAGGTCAGACTCCTAATCTGAGGGTTCAATTCCCCGTGCCCCCAGCTCTGCCAATTTGGATTTCCACTGCTGTGTATAACTTACAGCATCATCAAAGGCCGGTTGCTCTCATACCATGTCTATGTGGTGTGGGAGGTTAAAAAATCCCATGGGTCGGTAAAAGTGTAGGCTCAGGCTTTCTATCGACCAGCAGTGGAATGAGGAAGACCAGTCGTCTATGACTGAAATTTCCCCTGCTTAAACAACTAATGGACCAACAACAACAAAAACAAATGGTAGCCATATACTTTTTCTCAAGTAAATATCAAAATGCTATGTCGATTTGAACTTAGGAAAATATGTGGCACTTTGGCCCCTTTGTTCTATAGTAAAACTGTTAAAAGCTGTGACCCAACATCGACCAATCAGGAGGAAGAGCTTTGACTTGAGTGAACACAGTGGCTAGGCCTAGGGTAGGGTGAGGACTTTGTTGACATTGCCTACTCAGGCTATGGCTATGGTCCATGCATCCTCAAAATGCATCTGATCACCACCCAATCTTCATGAAAATTGGCCAATAGATGAAAAAAAGGCATACGAAAATGAATATGGCCGCTTCAAAATTATTAATAGATAAACACAGTTCACAGACTTCATTAGTGTTTTGGTTCACTCCTTGCAAACCATGAACTGCTTTAAGTGCTGAGTTGACAAGTTTTGGATACAACAACGATACAGATTACCATAATATAAGTAGGTAGTGGCAGCCAACATTTTGTCATTCTTAAACTAGGAGTTTGGGTCTATTTTAAAGAACTAATCAATACAAACAGAATTTTATAAGAATTATGTTAATATCTAAAATAGTTTTTGATTCATGGCCTTTTAAAGGTAGAAATTGTAGCATCCCTAAAAATCATGTAAAAATCAATTACATGAGCCAACTTTGGCACCCAACTACACCATGAAATATCAAAGGAACATCTTCATAAACGAAGATCATGTTTATTTATACCTAGAGAAGCAGCACACAAATTTCCTAAGCCATCATCCAATAAATATGAGAAGAGTGCTCTTTCAAAAAAGGGAAATTACACAAAAGTGTATTTGTCCAATTACATGGTAATTCAATTATATACTAACTTTGAGTCAACAGAACTTCATTCCAAAATATCCAGTAAGTGTCATTATCAATAATTTACAATGACCTGTACACAGAGAGCATAAATGTTTTTTTTCACGGTGATCAAATTATATTCAACGATGATATGGTGCCCTAAAAATGGGGGAAAGGCCATTTTGGCAGTTACAGAATTATTCTTATCAATTAAATACTTTTTCGACATTCAAACAAGAAGTACAATGTAGGACTCATTTAAAAGATGAATGAATGTACTTCATTTCAGTATAAACATGCTAAAAATCCATGCAGTGGTTCTGGTGAAATTCGAGTGTAAAAGTAAGGCAAAATCTGAGCATTTCTCAGATTGATGGGCAGAAACATGACAGGCTGCCACTACAGTACAAGTCATACCCATCCTGGGACTGAGTAAAAGTGTAGGACCGGAACAACAACATGCAATCATCCTACCAAATTCTGTATATTTGGTGTCAAGGTATTAGTAGGAGGAGCGAGCCTGTATATAGGACTTTGACAGCATTTTGATTTTGTGGTGGTGGTACTGATGTCACAGTATTGGAACACAACTTCTGAGAATGGCCCAAATACAGGCGAAAATAGCATTAGTATGGAACAGGAACTAGAAACTCTGGTTCCAGGATCAAATGGCTTCATATATCGGTGCAGAGTTGGTGAAATGAGAGAGAATGCAAAAAGACAAGATGGCGGCGATAAAATGCAGTCTGTTTTATTTTAAAAGCCCTTAAGCTACATGTTTTATTATATTTTTCAAATCAGAAGTAGCGGATAAATATGAAGATTTATATGAAGAATGTACTTTGCCTCTTAAATTAAGAAATTTACCAGCCCAGTTCATTTCCCCAGCATGTCAAAATTCTTCGCCCACTTTTCTAATCACATGAAAACTGAAAAACTGTTGCACAGAACTGCGAATTGGTAGACAGACAGAGTTCACAGAATAGATTTAAGAGGTTTTTAATTCGTGCAGATATCATTATTCCTTCCAAAGTTATCTATGATTTAGCTTTTCTAGAAATCAACATTTTGTCCTATTGGTTATAGCAATTAAGTTGTGACCTTTCAATAGTTCAGGATATCATTTTGGGCACAAATAGACCTAGTAACTTCATATAATTTGCATTCAGAGACTAAGTGTAGTAAATTATATAATTCATATTGAGCCCTGTTCTCGACATATTCATGCACGATGAAAATGACATCAGAGTGTACTAGTAATATAGGGAGAATTTACTTCAATTTCAGAAAGCTACAGTTCAGTCAATTCGTTATGGATTTTGATCAAACAAAAACTGAAACCTGTGCAATTTAGCGCCCTTCAAAATAGCAGCAGATTCACAATAATTTGAGCAGAGCTGAACCCCCCGAATCTGCATTTTCATGCACGATGAAAACATAGCGAATTTAGCGTGATCAGACAACGCCGTACCGCGCCTACATGATGGCCGATGTGCACACAAATTTCTATGTAATGCCTGTAGTGACTAACCTAATGAACACAAATACAAAATATAGGTATCAAATGAAAGATAAATAACTAAATATTCATATTTTTCAGGTGCTAGAATGATTTTTGATTTAAAAAAAAAAAATCTATTTTAGGCTTTTTTTCAGCAGTGGTTAACTTCAGCAGTTTGTAAAACCATGATTTTCCCCCCACAAAGTACTACAAACTGTTCCAAGATGTAAACAAGGTTGTGATTGGTCAATTATTATGTCATTCTTTATGGAAAATCATTTGCGTAGTATGGCATAGGATATGTGAATGGATTTTAAAGAGCACCACTGAATATAAGCATATGATATGGACACCAGGTCACAGAGTTCAGCTGGAGTAGTGAAGACAGCTATACCACAGCACCCGTCACGGGAATTGATGTACCAACTGAAGGGTTGGTTTTCATCCTGGATGTACAGGGTGAATCCTTTATCTATAATCTAGCCTAGCCCTAGGCAAGGGTAACTATTAAACTAGTACTAGTAGTACATACTAACGTCTTAGTAGTAGGGAGAACGATGCAAAGTCAGACCTATACGAAAGACCCCTCTATAAAATAGGACCCCAGAATCAAGACCAGACATAATGGTATGCACAAAATTAGTCACATACCTCTAAGTAAATAGCAAATGGGAAAATTTGGTCGTTGTGAAATCTTGTTAGGAAATGTATCAGGATGTAAACAACAGAATTCAGAGTGAGCGGTATTTGGTGAATTGTAGCATATCGGCAAAAATCTGTTGTTGATAGAAAGTCTTTCTATTGAAACTACTGATAGGTCAGCACACCCACGGTTACAACACTTAGTCTAACCCTTTATCTATGGTATAACCACCACATTAGAATAAGAAAATACCTTTGCTGCCAGTCGGAGAATGTTTTGTATGTTTCTGCCTCAGATTCTAAAACGCAGAACTCTGGCAGGCTCTCCCTGCCCGGAAGTAAACGATCGCAAGCCGCGCATGCGCACCCCACATTTATAGAGAAATGTCAGCAGCCAAGTCGCACAGCGAAGGCAGGGGATATATTTTATGGTTTTACCTTTAAATTATTTGGATTCCATGCAACAAGGCACTACTAATCAATGGATTATTTATTGCATGCGTGATTAGGTCGAATGCTCGTCTCAGGAGCAGCGTTCGCTTTCAAGTTGGATTAATCGTGACAACGCTTCGCTAATGAAAACAAAATGGCGGAGAAGGGGAAAATCTAACGATGGAGATAATGGATTATTTCTAGGATTATTTGAGTGAAGAGGATACATAGGATTGTCATAACACCCAGCAAACATGGCAGAAAGGTAGGTTGAGAAAATAAGCTCGGGCATGTACCTGATCCCTCTATGGATATGCTGCACTCGCTGTTTTATTCGTGATGTTTTGAGCCACTCCGCTTGTGTAGCTGGAGTCCGCGCCGGGACCTCGGTTCCCACGGAAGGAGGCGGAGGGCCAGCCGTACCACTCTGGCACTCACGGCTCTTCACTGGGCTGACCGTGCGATCGGCCTTGGCTTGCTGTTGAAGTTGTGGGCTAGCCTAGTATTTAAGAATAGTACATAATAATACCACGAGCCCAGTACTTTGGCCAATCGCGGTTTGAATATAATATCGAACTGTCATAATCCAGGTTGCAATATTATATGATATATTATAGGCCTACCACGCCCACCCGGTGTTCCTGGATCATCACGTACCAGCTCTATCATCTATGACTATGAGTATGACAGTATCATGAGTATGAGCCTATCTTGTGCTTGTGGGGTTGTGCCCGAGGGGTGGGCCATTGGCATTGGAATTCAATTCATGAATGGATGACAGCGCCATGCTGCAAGCCTGGTTACACTAACAGCTCTGTGTCGGTTATCGCCATTCTAGAAGTTATTTAATTTGGGCCCTCTCTCTTATTGAAATGAAGATGACCCCCCACCCTGGCACAGTCACAGAGATTGAGAGAACAACTTCAACAAGTCAAATTAAAACTATAATAAATATTTTGGCCGAATGAGAAAAATGTATGCTTTTGTCTACACAAATCTGCTTATGCCTTCTACCAGAAACATGTCGCCGCTTGTACTATTTGTTGTAGTAAGTAGCAAGCACATCACTGAGCATTAGCCAAAATTGCATTTCCATAGCGTCCAAGGTTTTTTTCGTCATCTTGATTAATTCAGGCGCTTAATTGTCAATAATTTCAAAGTTATTGAATTCTCATAACCGTAGGCTTATGTAATATAATGGACTCTCGAGTGGTAAAGCTTTGCCTTTGTGCGTTTCTACTTCGAATAATCTCGCGACTATAGTATAGTTTATACCGTAATTAAAGTGTTTCTGTGGCTTGATCTGTTGCATACCATAATATAATATAGAGCTTTATCTATTTATGTGCACATTGGCATTGCGATACCCACATTTGATTTTAATCGTATGTATATATACTAATATAGAAATTTGGACTGGTACCAATTATCATTATTATGTATATATATATATATCAGTAATCATCGATATATATCTGTAAATTGTATGACTAGTTCAGTGTTGTGCATTCTAAACTAGTAAATAAAGAGCACACGCGATGGCTGACTGGGTAGATCCCCCATGTAAGAGATCTGGACTTGGGATCAGTCCCCGACAGAGTCAAACCGAAGTCTTAAAATTTATACTTACTGTAACTTATCACCAACTTGCCTGGTCCCCGGAATTACTACAAAGACAACCACATGTTATTACCTGTCGTCCTGATACTCCTTTAGATGTTTCTGGGATGAAAATATCAAATAAAAAATATTAAAAAACAAACCTGGTAGTTTCTTTGCCTTTGCCTATGTAATGTGGTGGTTTCCACAGGAAATCAAATCCCGGCCTCAGCATAAGTGCACCACAGACTTAAGCGGATCTCACTTACCGTATTAGTTACCCGAAACCATCCTGCTCCACTACTAGCAGTTTCCTGGTGGAGATCCTCACCCATGTTGTTGCAGTGCAGTGGAGTTATTTTTACATAATACACTGTCAATGCCTCGACGTTCTCATTGTTGTTCACATTTCAATTCCTCACTAGTCATCATATTGAGTGACGTCGTGAGTATCTATAATATAGGCACGTCAGGGCCACCATTACACACGACCAGATATTACCCCCTTAAATTACTACTAATAAATAAATTAATTGTGATTTCTCAAATCATGGCGCCGTCCATTGCCCTATGGAGTATAGTTATCTAATTACAGGTTACAAATTTCAAGTTTTGTCAATTTTACGATGATTAGTAATATATGTGTTATTTTTAACTGGGGAAAGCGCCTCATAATTATTGTACTTTTGCTTTCTCCTTTTTCATGTAAAACAATACTGATATAAATATCAACTTGTATTATACATGTACAATGATCATGTGGAGATAAATATTTTATTTTTATTATTATATGTATACAACTAAAGTGTAGTTTCTCTGTCTAGAAATTTGTATTAGCATATTTAGCGTTGACCTGTAAATATCCTCAACACCTCTGCTATTGCCGCAAATATGTCTTTGAGAAAGCAATACTGTGTGGGGGGGGGGGGGGTATCATGGATTTGAACAGATTACTGTAAAATTGCACATGGTGGGTGTTGTGTACAAAGCAAATCAGTATGTTGTCAACTAACAATATGAATGAAATATTCCTGTCTGAGGAGAGCACATTTCCATTATTTAACATTTTGTTTTGCTTAAAACAATTTAACCACAGTAAACATCTGATGAGATAACTCATGTTGCATAATTCAGGGAGACCAACTATTTGGAGGGTTCTTTAATTTGTTTGTCCTTCTACCAGGCTATGGCCTGCTTCTACAAGTTGACCTCCATGTTGGCTGATCTCAGCATCAACTTAGTGCAAAACAGGGAGGCCATGATTTGGATTTTGACCCACTTAGCCATATTGAGCATACATCTACTGCTAAGCCTAAGGCGCGGTGGTCGAATTGCGTGCGGGAGTTCGGTTCCCGGTCGAGTCAAACCAATGACGTATACAATTTTTACTTGTCGCTTCCTAGCATGGTGCATGGCATTATTAATATTGGGATAGGGCAAGGACTGGTGAGCTCAGTGTCAAGATAATGTGACTGAGTGTGATATCAGGTGATGGTGCTGGGGGCCTGATTTCCCAATGGTGCAGCACTATGACGTCGCCATGAGTGTGCACTGTCACAAGTCGGTATCCATTCTGATATTACCTTAGATGTTGCCAGGATGTAAAACTCCAACAACCAACCAGCTGCTACCTGTTCCTATCTAGTATCAGCTCTAATTGCCTTTTCCCCTTCTATTTTGTTAGTTCATTATTGTGCGTGTATATACTATCAGGACTCGCGTGTTGAACTTTTTAGTTCAATTCCATGTCCGTTAGGCGTGCTTGTTGACCCCTGCATCATACATTTTTACTCAAATGTGTAACTATTCATTGGCCCAGGTATGTGCCCGTTAGGGTTCCTTGGTGAACCCTTATATTGTACATTTTTGCTCAAATGTCTCTTTTTTTTGTCTTTTTTTTTGTGACAAGTTTTTTATTCTGCCCATAACGTATAAGCTCCCGTGAGGGTGCTTGTTTTCAATGCTGGACAGCTGTGGTACTAGATTGGTCTGGTCCCGCACTCAGGAGTCTTTACCTGATCTTTCTCGGGCCAACCTTTGCGGTTTTGGGTGTTAGTAGTTTCTATATTAGTTTTTTTTTAAATTTTCAAGTTTTTTCCTAACCTGTATATGATAACTTAGCCTACTATGTACATCTATGCAGATGACATACAGGCATGTGGGAGAGGATCCCATCCCATTGTGCTTTGTTACAGCATCCTTTCACCCATGCCCTGTCCTTAGATAGTACACCAGTGTGCCAGAACTCCCCTGGACCCTTCAGGACTGCGACTAGGTGGGATGGCTGTGTTGTATGGTTAGCCATTTCGTATTTCAGGGTGATTCGGATGCATGACCGTGGCCTGCCTGGTTCTGCTTTGGTTTGTGCCAGTACACATACCCAGACGGACTGCGCCCTATGGTGATAGTCATTTCGAATTCCTTAGTACTTAGTAGGGCTAGTTTCCGTATTTGTAATATATACCATCTTTTCTGGCCGGTCTTTTGCTTTTTGTGCCAGAACACAGCAAGCAGTGACTGCGTCCAAGATCAGGTGAGATATTGTTTCTTCAGTAGGTGGTTGTGTATTATGTTTTCTTTAAGGACCTTTTATAGTGGTCCATTCTTTTGATTGCCCGTTGTTGTGTGGGTTGATTATTCCAGGCATGTGCCGCCATGGCAAATACACTTCTCTCATAAATTTTGGTGTTACTTATTGCTGTCAGTAGCACTGGGGCTGCCATTTGCCTGGTGTCCCTACGGGGGGTTGCTGTGTAGCCTAGTTTTGTGGTGTAATGGTGCGCCAGTATTTTGAGGTGCGTTTCCCTTCTACTTGTTAGTAGTGTTGCATTGCATTTTTTGTGTAATTCGATTGTGGGATATCTTTTGTTCACCTGAAGGCATACTTTGAGGGCTCTATTTTGTAGCACCTGTAGTTTGTTTAATAGTTTTGTATTTCCTCCCATCTATACTACATCGCCATAGTCAAAGTAGGGGAGGATCATGCCTTTATATATTTTAATTGCCATGCTTTCAGTCATGTAGTATCTCAGTTTAGCCAGTAGCCATATTTTATGGTTTACTTTTTTTATAGTATTTGTTATGCAGAGGTCATAATTTAGGTGTCAGTCTAGATCCACTCCCAGATATCGGTAGTTGTCTACTTGTTCTAGTTCGGTGTTTCCCAGAAGACACTTTATTTTCTCATTACTTGTTAGCCTGGTACCAAATAGTACTGTTTTTGACTTGCTGTTGTTTATGGTTATCCTATTTAGTTGGCACCACTCGATTAGTATTGTTAGTGTTAGATTCAGTTTCATTTCTATTTCTTCGGTTGTTTTGCCTGCAGCATATACCACGGTGTCATCTGCATATAGTTGGATGTTTTCAATTTCTAGCCAGTTGTTTAGATCGTTAATATATATGAGGAAGAGAAGTGGCCCCCAGGACTGACCCTTGGGGTACTCCGCAAGTTATCTTTTCCTCATTGGATATGGATCCATTTACTGTGGTGCATTGCTTTCTGTTTTCTAGATAGCTCGCTAGCCATTTTCCTGTTACTCCCGTTATTCCCATTTGGGTTAGTTTGCTCATTAGGATAGGGTGGTCAACCGTGTCAAACGCTTTGCTGAAGTCTATGAACGCTGCACCCACTATGTTCTTTTTAATGATACTGTTTGCAATATCAGTTATTAGGTTAGCAATTGTTTTTATTGTTGAGTGGTATTTTCTGAAACCGCCCTTTTACTGTTTAATATTTTGTGTTCGTTTAGGTGGTCCATAATATGTCTATGCATTATTTTTTCCATTAGTTTACCAGGCAGTGGGAGTATGGAGATCGGTCTATAGTTTCCCAGTACCTGTTTATCCCCTCCTTTGTGGAGCGGTGTTACTTTGGCTAGTTTCCAGCAGTCCACATAAGTACCTTCTGTGAACGATTTGTTGTATAGCTCACATATAACATCTGGGATGCATCCGAATGCATCTTTCAATACTATACTCGAGGTGTTTTCAATGCCCGAAGGCTTGTTGCAATCAATTGATTTTATGAGCTCACTTATCTCTTTTATTGTGGTTGTGCAATCTCCAATGTCTGTGCTTAATTGTTGCGCTTTCGTAGTCCAGTTTGTGTTGAATTGTTTGGATAGTTTATTGCCTATGGTTGAAAAATGTTTGTTCATTATATTAGCAGTATCGTTGTTGCTGATTTCCACCCCCTCGTTGTTGTAAAGGGTAATCCATTCTTTATTTTTATTATTTGGTATTAGTATTTTCACATTGTTCCAGAATTTGTGTGAGTTTTTTCCCCATTGCTGGTCTTGTTTGACAATGTACCGTCTTTTGGCTTTTCTCACTGATTTCTGGCTACGATTTCTTGCTTTGTGGTAGTTTTCTATGTCTAATAGTCGCTCGCTTGCTTTGGCTAATTTGCCTGTTTTATATTTGTCCATAATTAGGTTGATTAATTCTGGGGTTACCCATGGGTCTTGGTTGTTTTTGATTTTAAGTTTTTTTATTGGGCAGGTAGTGTCCAGATGCTTTCTGACTTCCCCAATGATATAGTTCCATTTGTCATTTACACCTATCTCAGTTGGAAATGGCAATTTAATTTTCTCTTTCAGATGAGTTTCTAGTGCCTCTTTTGTGTAGTTTTTGTATGATCTACCCATACGGGGAGTAGTTTTGTTTTTTGTTTTTATTTTCTTTCTAGTAACATATATCAATTCATGATCGCTAATGCCCCAGTTTCTTGTTCCTGAGGTGTGGGTATGATTTGAGTCTGTTATTATTAGGTCTATTATCGAGCTGTTTTCTCCTAGCCTTGTTAGCTCACTCATTTTTTGCTTTAACCCTCTGCCTTTGATTAAGTTCTCTAGTGAGTGTTTGTTTTTGTTGTTTGTTTTGTAGTTTATGTTGAAATCCCCTATTAAGAATATCTCCGCCTTCGTCAGTTTCGACACACTTTCTAGGGATGTCTCCAGTTGTCCGATGAAGTCTTCGATGTTTCCATTTGGCGGTCTATATAGACTCCCTACAGCTATATTAGCTTGTTTTTCATTTTTTATGAGTGTCCATACTAGTTCAATATTTGTGTCTGATCTGTTTGCTTCTTGTAATTTAGTAACCCTTATGTCATAGTTCATATATTTGGACTCAAATATCTAACCAATCTATTAGCCCAGACCCAGTTCCATGTCCGTTAGGCTCGCTTGGTGGACCCATATTCATATATTTCATAATAGTGATACTTAATAGTTTGTTTGGTGTTTGTTTGTTGTTGTTTTACGTCCTAGCAACATCTAAGGTCATATCAGGACTGGTACCGACTTGTGACAGTGCGCACTCATGGCGACTTTATAGTGCTGTCTCACTGGGAAACCAGGCCGCCGGCACCATGACCTGATATCCCACTCAGTCACATTATCCTGACACTGAGCACACCAGTCCTTGCCCTGTCCTAATAATGCCGAGCGCCTGGCTAGGAAGCAACAAGTATCAATTTTTAAGTCATTGGTTTGACTCGACCAGGGTTCGAACCCACGATCTACCAGCACGGGAGACAGACACTCATTTGGCCATCCCGTAATAGTACTACCCCACCATTTACAACTGATGTCTACTGTTATTTTGAACTTTGTGGTCTTCCAGACACGTCCGAATGAATCGAATGAGTTTTGTACTCCAAAAGTGTGTTACTGTTAGAGTAGACTACTTTAAATTTGGTTCTCATCTAAAGGCAATTCACCATGATTGGTTCTTATCACCGTGTCTCTCACCGGCCGCGGTGACCGAATCGGTAGAGCGTAAGCTTCCCGTGCGGAAAGTCGGGAGTTCGAATACCAACCAATGACTTATAAAATTGGTACTTGTCGCTACCTAGCATTAAGTTCATCATTAATAGGATAGGACAAGGACTGGTTAGCACAGGATCAGGATAATGTAACTGTGTGGGATATAGGCTCATGGTGCAGGCAACCTAGTCACCCAGTGCGGCAGTACTGTAAAGTCACCATGAGTGTGCACTCTCACAAGTCGGTATTCGTCCTCATATGACCTTAGATGTTGCTAGGATATAAAACAATAAACAAATGTGTTGTCTCATACTATAGTCATACCTTCCCTTCACACCACTATGCCATTGGCCGTGTGGGTAGGGTGGTCGCTTCCCCCGCGAGAGGTTGTGGGTTCAAGCCCCTGCTTAGTCAAGACAAATACTTACAAAATTGACGCTTGTCGTTGCTTTGACCAATACCCGGCTTTACAAGGATAGGACATGGGCGGGATGGCTCAGTGGTGGAATAATGTGACTGAATTGGATATTGTGTGATGGTACTGGCTGCATGGTGTCCCAGTTAGGTAACACTATAAAATCGGCATTTGTGTGTTGTAGCAAGTCCGTACCCGTCGTGCATATATATACTAATATAGAAACGTGGACTGGTACCAATTAGCATTATTATGTATATATAATCAATAATCATCGATATATATCTGTAAATTTTCCTTAGCTTCAAACCAAGCCGAAAGCCTGTGGGTGATGTACGACTAACATGAGATCACCTAGAGTGTTCTATTTATAAGTATAGCCAGAATAATAGCGACCCGACCCACTGGAAGCATGGATTCATTATATGAAATGTGTGAGTCATGTTTGACTTGGCTAGACATGGACCATTGAGCAACTCATAAATACTTTAAACCGATATTATAATTTATATCAGCATGAATTGGTTCATGCTTGGCTGAACATGGTAGATCTATACTAAAAAGGATTGGTCGAAATAACTGATTCTTTCTGACAAAGTCAACTCGAGTACATTGTAAGGGCATTGGCTTGTATGTTGGTAAACAGTAATGTGACCAGTAGGTGCTTATTGCGTTTCAAATGACCTTTGACTGGTGCGACATGCTAATTGCTACCAGGTTCAGCCAGGTCCGAGCCATCAGATGCCATATGTTCGCCATGACCCCGGCTGACCCACAGCAGAGACACACGTAGTCAGGTGATTATTTATGGCTCATTAATACTGAATTACACTGCAGTCTGTTATACTTATAGTGTACAAGTCGAACTAGTAGAGTGGTGGGAGGTTGGGTCCAGAGAAGGCTGGTTGGGTGTTGGAGTTTTGCGTCCTGGCAACATCTATGGTCATATCAGGACGGGTACCGATTTGTGACAGTGCACACTCATAGCGACTTTATAGTGCTGCCTCGATGGGAAATCAGACCACCAGCAGCATGGCCCAATATCCCACTCAGTCACAATATCCTGACTCTGAGCTAACCAGTCCTTGCCCTATCCTATTAATACCGAGCGGTAGGCTCTGAAGCGACAAGTATCAACTAAAGTGAAGTAGATAATAATGATCAATTTTAATATATATATTGCAGAAGCTCAAGATCATCGGACTTTAAGGATTACGACGTGTATGGCAAGCAAAACTAAATTATGTTTATATTTCCAAGCAAGATCTCCAAAATTAACACTAAAAACCGAAAATTACTTCAAAATAAAGGAAAATAGATTATAACCACCAGATTAATATTAATACATTAATGGAAAATAAATGATTTGGCAGAAATTGAAAACCACCAGATTGTACAACTTTAGTTGTATCTCAAGCTATCGTAACCGGGTCTCACCACTTATGCATTATAATATTAGAGTGGAATAAAAAGGTTGAGTGATGTCTAAATAAATACCTGACTGGCGCTGGCTGTTTAAAAGCCTGGCTTCGATATGGCTATCATTAGGTGCGACACCGCCGCCGTTAATAACTGACGTTTTCAGATTATAATGTCCGAGATAATGAGGAGTCGCCGCTGCAGGGCAGCAGGAGTGCACCTAATGACCTGATGGTGGATGGGGGGTATGTGTGTGTGAGGGGGGGGGGGGTCCCCAGGGATGATCTACGCGTGGGGGTATCGGCCTCCCCCCCCCCCCCCCCCCAACATCTGCCACCCCAAATCTTGCCCCCGCTGCATCACGTCTTAGCAATCTCGCAGCAGATATGACTTATGGAGATATTTTGAATTGGGTTAACTGTGTAAAAATTGTATAATGGAGATATTTTGAATTGGGTTAACTGTGTAAAAATTGTATAATGGAGATATTTTGAATTGGGTTAGCTGTGTAAAAATGGTAGATGACGCTGGCGAATTGAACTGATCTATTTGGAATTATGTGAGCTGACGAGGCTCTGATAATATATTATTATTAATATTGTTATGAATAGAAATAATCGTCTTTAGTTACTATTAGCTGAAGAGCGAAACCTGAAATAGATTTGAAAAATGAATTGTGTTTGACACCCCAAATCTTGCCCCCGCTGCATCACGTCTTAGCAATCTCACAGCAGATATGAGTTATGGAGATGTTTTGAATTGGGTTAACTGTGTAAAAATTGTATAATGGAGATATTTTGAATTGGGTTAGCTGTGTAAAAAAAGGTAGATGACGCTGGCGAATTGAACTGATCTATTTGGAATTATGTGAGCTGACGAGGCTCTGATAATATATTATTATTAAAATTGTTATGAATAGAAATAATGGTCTTTAGTTACTATTAGCTGAAGAGCGAAACCTGAAATAGATTTGAATGAATTGTGTTTGACACCCCAAATCTTGCCCCCGCTGCATCACGTCTTAGCAATCTCACAGCAGATATGAGTTATGGAGATATTTTGAATTGGGTTCGCTGTGTAAAAAATGGTAGATGACGCTGTCGAATTGAACTGATCTATTTGGAATTATATGAGCTGACGAGGCTCTGATAATATATTATTATTAATATTGTTATGAATAGAAATAATGGTCTTTAGTTACTATTAGCTGAAGAGCGAAACCTGAAATAGATTTTAATGAATTGTGTTTGACACCCGAAATCTTGCCCCCGCTGCATCACGTCTTAGCAATCTCGCAGCAGATATGACTTATGGAGATATTTTGAATTGGGTTTCTGTGTAAAAATGGTAGAATGGAGATATTTTGAATTTGGTTAGCTGTGTAAAAATGGTAGATGATGCTGCCGAATTGAACTGATCTATTTGGAATTATGTGAGCTGACGAGGCTCTGATAATATATTATTATTAATATATTATGTGAGCTGACGAGGCTCTGCTAATATATTATTATTAATATTGTTATGAATAGAAATAATGGTCTTTAGTTACTATTACCTGAAGAGCGAAACCTGAAATAGATTTTTAATGAATTGTGTTTTGTTCTAATCTGTGATTTATGGATGTGTGAATTTTTCAATTCATCTCCATTTTGAGGGGGGCCAACTATATTGGTTTAAAAAAAAAGTTTTTTATTCGCCATTAACTGCATAGCTTGCTTGCTATACTTGCCAGTCAGTCCATCCATCCATCCATCCATCCATCCATCCATCCATCCATCCATCCATCCATCCACATCAGATGTGATGGCTGGACAAATGAATTGAGCGCTCGCTTGCGGTGTGGCAGGTCATGGGTTTCAATTCCACCAACTTCAAAGAAATTACATAAAAGTTTATACTTGTAACTACCGAGCCTGGTGTGTGGCATTACTAGGATATTACAAGAAGGGCAATGGGGAAGACCAATTGTCTGTGATTGAAATTTCCCCGGGATAATATTAATTAGTGTAATGATTTTTGATAATTTCAAAGAGATGGTTACTATTTTGAGCATTTAAAAAAACAAACGTCTATAGGATTTCACGGTAACTATCATTTCGAGTACCATGTCATTATCGTGCTGAAAAAAACAATGGAACCGCTATTTCGGTTCCCATTATAAGTATTCTATCAAAACTGGGGAACCATGGGAACAACAAAAAGAAATCCGTTGCTGATGGGTTCCCATAAGCCCTGGGCACGGAACCCAAAATGTGTTTCCCATAACATTTGAAATCCTATGGGTTGAATGGTGTTTTACCTGCTAGCAACATCTGACGTAGGTTCAATGTAGTATTTGTAAAAAGAATAAATGGCTTATATGCAGTCGGTGATTTTAACTGAATTTCCCAGTATTTGACCAGATGGGATGGCCAAATGCGTTAAGCGTCCGTCTCCTGTTTTGGGAGATGGGGGGGGGGGGTATCCAAACTCATGGGTTCGTGGGTTTGAACACTGGTCAAGTCAAACCAATGACTTAAAAATTGATACTTGTCGCTTCCTAGCCAGGTGCTCGACATTATTAGGATAGCATTGATTGATTGGTTTCTCTACGCCGTGTAGATCAATCAATCAATCAAATGGTTGACTCAGTGTCAGGATAATGTGTCTGAGTCGGATATCATTATCAGGTCGTTGTGCTGGCGGCCTGGTATCCCAGTGGTGCGGCATCACCATAAAAAGTCGCCATACAGTGCGCACTGTCACAAGTCGGTACCCGTCCTGATATGACCTTAGATGTTGCTAGGACGTAAATCAACAAACAAACATGATTGAGGTGTGTTTGTTTATATATATAAATGTGTTTTGTTTACCTTGCAGATGGGAGTGGGTGGAGATCATCGAACCTCGTACAAAGGAGCACATGTACGCCAACCTGACGACGGGAGAGTGTGTGTGGGACCCGCCGCCCGGAGTCAAAATGTAAGTAGGTCACGTGGTTATGTGCCTACCCTATTTATTTAAAGCTGCATAATCCGATGAAAGCATCACATTTTCAAAACCAAAACACTTATCTAGATTTGATCCTACACACATTAGACACTGGTGCACTCATTAACTATTATGACCAATGTAATATATTTATCTCAGAAAAATGACAGAAACTTAAAGTTAAAGCTATCGATCGGACCATGTAACTTTAATGAAATGGATCACCCAATTTTAACATGTTTTCTTTGTATGAATATTCACTATTCCTAAGCAGAGTATTCTTCTAAGAATACCAATTGTCTTGCGTTTAGAATTATTAAGCATATCCATGGGATTTGATGAATTATCGTCTACGACAGATCAATCTTCACCTACCAGGTTGGAGCTGAAATAATGGGAGCTGAAATAACCCATTCTGTGTGGTCAGGCAGGGAAGGATACATGGATTTACTTCATCATCATCATCATCATGCTGTCGGTCGCGTTGCGACAAAGACTGCTTTCATTACTTGACTGCCGCTGAAAGCTGCCTGCAAAAGTGTTGAAGTGCTGCTGGCTTTTGCAAGTTACCAGCGGCACTCTCTCGGGGAGCAAATAGAGGTTTCACACCGGCAAGAACATGTCAAGACAGGCGCACAACTATTTGTCCCTGCAGTGGCTGGTCGGGAGATGTTGGGAGTTCCATACATCAACCGCCCTTAATGCTGCCACAGTGACATGGTTTTTGTTTAGGGTTTGCTCCCTTAGCCTTCGGTTCTGTCAAGAACCTGTACCACAAGGCAGTGGTTTACAACTCTGCAAGGCAGGGGCGTCAAACTCCCTGAGGTATTGCTATACCTGCAATACCTGCATACCACATGGATTTACTTACATAGACTATAAAGGATAGTCAAAGGCCAGATGGGGTGGCTGAATGAGTTGAGCGCTCACCTCCCGTTTTGGTAGGTAATGTGATTTAAACTCTGGTCGAGCCAATTCAATGACTTAAAAGTGTATACTTATTACTACCTAGCCTGGCGATCGACATTATTAGAATAGGACAATGAGCAGTGGAATGGGGAAAGACCAATTGTCTACGATTGAAAATTCCTCTGCTTAATCAACTAGTAAATGTACCATCCTCCAAAAAGGCTTCAATGTCTTTATTACTACTTAAATATTAGTCTCTGTTGCACTAACCTGTTTTTAAAAAAAACTTCCTCTATAATTAGTCTAAGCACATTTCAGTTCTGGGTTGTTTGTTTTTGCTTATAAAAAAATGGGGGAAACTGACCCAACTGTGCAACTGTTTCATGGCCTACCTCGCTGTACGAGCAAAACGATTTAACCGATGACTTATAAAATTAATACTTGTCGCTATCTAGCCTGGCGCTCGGCATTAATAGGATAGGACAAGGACTGTTTACTAGTGTTAGCCAGACAGCACAGTATCAGGATAATGTGACTGAGTGAGATGTCAGGTCATAGTGCCGGTGTCGTGGTTTGAAAGCCCGGCCAGATCGGATGCCCGGTCAGTTTCATGTGCATGCGTCAAAATCTAACATCATCGTCACTAACCTTATAAATTTAATATAATGTTTTTGGTAAAGATGTTTTCTACAAGTGTACAAAGCGATTTGTTTCTAGGTGGTGTGCTTTTAGAGATATATCACTTTTCCAGTATTTTCTGTATGAAGATTGCTAGCGACCATTGACAATGCCTTGAGTTTGACGGTACGCGCAGTGCAAAACCTTAAGTTTAATTCAAAATTAATACTAATCAAGAACCCTAACCTTATAAATTTAATACAGTCTTTTTGGTAAAGATGTTTTCTATATGTGTACCAAGCGATTTGTTAATAGGTGGTGTAGTTTTAGAGATATTTCACATTTTCTGTATGAAGATTGCTCACGACCATTGACAATGCCTTGAGTTTGAGTCTATATGGGCCATTGAAACTGACCGGGCGTTGAAACTGCGACACCGGCGGCCTGGTCTCCCAGTGGGACAACCAGATGCGGTGGCCCAATCAGTAGAGCGCAGGCTTCCTGTGTGGAAGGTTAGGAGTTTGAATCCCAGCCGAGTCATACCAATGACTTATAACATTGATTCTTGTTGCTAACTAGCCTGGTGCTTGGCATTACTAGGGTAGGACAAGGACTGGTTAACATAGTATCAGGATAATGTGACTGCGCGGGATATAGGGGCATGGTGCCAGCGGCTTGGTCTCCAAGTGGGGCAGCACTATAAAGTTGCCATGAGTGTGGACTGTCACAAGTCGGTACCCATCCTGATATGACTTTAGATGTTGCTAGAATGTAAAACAACAATAAACCAAACCTAGTTCGTGAATGAGGAGGAGGTCTGAAGAGTCAGTCACACGAGTGGGCGTTTTCTACAGTCTGGTTTGAGGTCACAAGGAGTGACTTCCGGTTTCTCCTGATGGGAGGTTGGTTCTTTGTTCTTAACTGGATGAAGATTTTGATATGTTGCAAATTCATCTAGAATTCGCACCCCGCCCGCTATGGTGAATCACTGACAGATTTTGAATGACGTTTGCACAACAGGCAAGGAACACTGTCGTGACTCATGACATTCTAAATGGAGTGGATGGGTGGGATACAGAAATGACACTGCTCCATTTGTAGTTGGTGTGGTGGGAAAGTAGCTGGGGACGCCATCGGTCGTGAGGAATATTCGGAAGTGAATAAGATTGTTCGAACCTCTGTTAGTTTATATTCGCATACTTCTTATGCATCTTCTAGATGGATACATGTATGTATGTATGTATGTATGTATGTATGTATGTATGTATGTATGTATGTATGTATGTATGTATGTATGTATGTATGTATGTATGTATGTATGTATGTATGTATGTATGTATGTATGTATGTATGTATGTATGTATGTATGTATGTATGATGTATTTATGTATGAATGTGTATATGTATGTATGTGTATATGTATGTATGTACGTACGTACGTATGTATGTATGTATGTATGCATGCATGTATGTATGTATGTATGTATGCATAGTTGTATGCATAGTTTTAAAGACAGATCGAAGCGAACGCTTTTTATTAAAGTTTATTAATCTATTTCTTCAAATAATAATTAAAAAATTAAAATCGTTATGTTTGGGGGGGGGGGGAATTTAAAGTAAAACCTAATTTAAAAATACAAATTCACTAGAATAAGTGAATGGCACCAGGCTGGTGTCAGTGCACACACAGAGGCTGTGTTGTGTGGAGAGTTGCCCGGGTGGCAGGCAGGAAGTGGGTCATATCCCCAGGGTGCTATAGCCCTATAGATCTGTGCCCTTTAACTGTGGCCCGGCGTGTGTGAGGGCACATTCAAAGGGGTTGGGCCTGGAGGTACTATCCAATCCGCCACCGTTCTAACAAGGAATACCTATTTTTACATCAAAACTGACACTCAGATTTTCTGGTCAATACCCAGCCAAAGACCCTATAATACTAAGACGGCTCACTCCCTATCTCTCCAATGGTAATGTAAATTTTGCAGTGCCACCTTGTTGTGGGTTTGATCAGCCCGGCTGCTGGTTGGTGTTTCACATGTAAACACATACAATTATATTATACATGAGATAGGTAAGTATGAATACACATCAATATGAAATTGCTATGCACAAATACACATCATCATCAGCATCATCGCCATCATCACACATCATTCACATTCATATATACATTTATACATATAATATAGCAACTGTTTAACCAAGAGAACAGCCAGCACACCAAGTGGTGGGTTTGATCATTTTGATTACACAGTACAGGCTGAGTGAGCCGTCTTAGTATTATAGGGTCTTTGACCCAGCCAAGTTTAACTGAAGAATTCAATCTTGTCGCCCCCTTACACAGTGTTTGACATTACTAGGATAGGCTAAGGACCCCAGATCTCCCCTTGCTCTGCCCCACCCCAACAACATCGGAATAATCTCTGCTCCTCTCTATCTCTGGCCGAATGAGTTAGATCGCCCGTCTCCCGTGCTGGTAGATCGTGGTGTCGTGGGTTCGAGTCAAACCAATGACTTAAAAATTGACACTTGTTGCTTCCTAGCCATGCGCTCGGCATTATTAGGACAGGGCAAGGACTGTGCTCAGTGTCAGGATAATGTGATTGAGTGGGATACCAGGTCATGGTCCCGGTGGCCTGGTTTCCCAGTGGGACATCACTATAAAGTTGCCATGAGTGCGCACTGTCACAAGTCGGTACCCGTCCTGATATGACCTTAGATGTTTCTAGGACGTAAAACAACAACAAACAAACTATGTCTTCCCTGCCCAACCAACTTATAACATCCCACACACTGTTAATTCACTAATCCTTTTAAAAAGAATTCCCCACGCCTGTGCCCCCTTTCTCACAAAGAACTTAAGTCATAATGATCCATGCACCTACATTAACTAACCTACCTTCTAGAATGTCGCCACTGAATTGTGACCGGCCTAGAGTATGTAAAACAAATAGTTAAATATAATAGATCAAATAACGCAAAACATAGCAATGTCCCCGTTCTCATACACCATCCCATTTCTAACATTCATCATCAACAAACTAGGTAAATAACTAACCACGGATGGCTGGAAGCCCAGTGCTGCGATGCTGCCAGTTTGAATTTTATTTAACCACAAACTTGTAAGTTGTAGTACGGTTCAACTTTATGGCTTCCCAAGGGGTAATCTTCCACCCAAGATACCAATATTCTGACGAATAAACTCCCCACCCCCCCCTCCATCCCCCACCCACCCCCTGCAAAGAAGAACGAAGTCACGCCGGTAACGTTGTATCCGTGCATGGCATCACTATGAAGTCACTAATACCGTGCACTGTTATAAGTCGGTGTCACCGGGTGCGGTGGCCGAATCGGTAGAGCGCGGGCCTCGCGTGCGGAAGGTCAGTAGTTCGGTTCCCAGTTTGAGTCAAACCAATGACTTATAAAATTGATACTTGTCACTTAATAGCCTGGCGCTCGGCATTAACAGGATAGGGAAAGGACTGGTTGGCTCAGTGTCAGGATAATGCGACTGCGTTGGATATCGGGTCATGTTGCTGGCAGCCTGATTTCCCAGTGGGGCAGCATTATAAAGTCGCCATGAGTGTGCACTGTCACAAGTCGGTACCTGTCCTGATATGACCTTAGATGTTGCCATGATGTAAAACCCCAACAACCAACCAACAAGTCGGTATCCTCCTTAGATTGATCTTAGATGTTGCTAGAGTGTAAGGCCTCGATATACATACACTCACTATGCACATGTTCTGGTGCATCCCCCCCCCCCCCACACACACACACACACCCACTGACGCCTTGTGTGAGTGTCAACTTGCGGTCTGCTGACTCACGTCCCATCTCTGTCATCAATCTAATGTGACCAAAGTGAGGCTCACGTTAATAACACATTTCCCATGATCATACCACTTTACCAGCTGCAACGCCAAACCAGATAACATTATTATCAGACCCCTATCACTGAAAACACAACATATATAGATATCAATTATCACCCTTTTTTAAATATTAAATTAACCACTCCAGTCTCTTGCGTGATGTCGTCATTCCAACGACTACTAGCGAGAAACACTTAAATTTAATAATAAAAAGTAAACGCCCCAAAAAAAACAATCGTCGTGCCTTGTGTTTTCATTAAGGGTGTTTGGAATTAATCTTTCGTTAATTGTTGGTGGCTATAACACTAGAAAAGGCCATTTAAATGTTTAAATAATTGACTGATTATAGTTTCTAAATACACGTATTCCATGTCACACAGTGTAGGTTTCCCGTAGTTATTTAGCCATAGCAGATGCCTTATGTATATATATATAGCTGAGAAATCTGAAGTGATCCACTGGTAGAAGTCTTCATTGCTTGGCAGGACTATGTCCTCCCAGTACAAATATCCAGACGATACTGGGAGAACGTGGTGTGCTTTTTTCGATCTCTCCAAATGTCTCCTTTGGAGACATTACAGGATCCTAATCCGAAGAAAGCATCAATTTGTCAAAACCCAAGCACTTACGCCGATTTTATCTTACATTTCCAACTTAGATACTGGTGTTTTGTTTAGTTTTGTTGTTTTACGTCCTTGCAACATCTTAGGTCATATCAGGATGTGTACCGACTTGTGACAGTGCACACTCATGGTGACTTTATAGTGCTGGCCCACTGGGAAACCAGACTGCCGGTACCATGACCTGATATCCCACTCAGCCACATTATCCTGACACTGAGTCTGCCTCATCCTATTAATGCCGAGCGCCTGGCTAGGAAGCAACAAGTATAAATTTTTATGTCATTGGTTTGACTCGACCAGGGTTCGAACCCACGATCTACCAGCATGGGAGACGGACACTCTAACTCATTCGGCCATCCCGTCTGGTTAGATTCTGGTGCACTCATTCAATGTTTATTGCAGTTGTGGTGCTCATGCGCAACCTGATGTGCACACTAAAGTTTATTTTGCACATTCAAATATTTCTACAACGTTTAACCCTTTAAAATATAAGTTCAAACAGACAAGTATGTTATAATGATCAACCTCATCTATACAACAATTTTGGTTGAAGTTAGAAACTGATAAAGCGTTGGATTGTGTGGCATTGCTGTGTAACAGAGCACCACTGATCTGATATAATTTGGTTATTGTTAATGTTTGTGCGGCCCCAGCATGATTAAACCCTTTGAAATACAAGTTACAATCAAACTAAAGTAAAGAATGTTATAATGATCAACCTCATATTTATCTATACAACAATTCAAAAAAAAATTTAGAAACTAATAAAGTGTTGGATTGTGTAACATTGCTGTGTAACTGAGCACCACTGATCTGATATAATTTGGTTATTGTTAATGTTTGTGCGGCCCCAGCATGATTAAACCCTTTGAAATACAAGTTACTTCAAACTAAAGTAAAGAATGTTATAATGATCAACCTCATATTTATTTATACAACAATTTAAAAAAAGTTAGAAACCAAGGATGAAAGATCTCCGCGATTCCGTGGTTTTCCGGGATTTTTCAATCCCGCAGCACTATCAGCGTATACTACTAATAAATGCCCCAAGCATCGCATCACTATCGGCGTACACTACTGCTTCAAACGGTGCAGAACTTTCAGCGTATACCAATATATATGAAACTCGACTTCCGGGAATTTTCCGCGATTCCCTGACAATGCTAAGTTTGGTTATTGTTAATGTTGTGGGCGGCCCCAGCATTATTTAACCCTTTGAAATACAAGTTACTTCAAACTAAAGTAAAGTATGTTATACCGGTCAACCTAATAGTAATTAATATATTTATCTATGCACAAAAAAATAAATGTTAGAAACTAAAATGCTTCGGGTTGTGTGGCAGCAATTTTGGTTATTGTTGAAATGTTAGAAACTAAAAAAGCTTTGGATTGTGTGGCAGCATTACTGTGTAATTGAGCACCAGTACAAGTTGGTTATTGTTATTGGTGTGTGCGGCCCCAGCATTATCACCGGGGCTGGGTGGACGCCATGTGCAATCGTCTGGATGTTTGTTATACTCGGAGAGAACATGGTGTTTGGTGCCGACCCAAGGTGGGCAGCTTGCCGAGATCCAGTCTCTCTATACAACAGTTTGCAAGCACAAGGGACCGTCTGTAAAGTACGCACCATACCATACGCTGTTGGTAATGAGATGACTGGGTGAGAGCGGTGGGGGGGGGGGGGGGGGTCTGCTGGCTGTTGGGGTTATATACATTTGAACCTGTCTCAAAAGGTGATAACTCTTTCTTTTTTGTCTCCATTGTAACGATTGACACAAAACAGCACAGAAATGGTTACACTGAAAACACAAGGACATTTGCTTCAAATCAATATGTATTCTATTGGGCTTATGAAACACCATGTAAAAAACAAATCAGTTTATCCTGAGCAGATGCATAAGCAGATAGTCTGCTGATCGTTACAATGGACAAAGTTTTGTCCTGTATTGCTTAGCACCTTTTGAGACGGTCTCATATACTATCTATGAGTCGAATGATTCTGGTTTTAACATAGACTAGCAGCATCTGAGATTATATTAGGACTGATAACTACTGCGGACAGTGTACCCCTTGTGCCCGTGTCTGGTATATAATATATGCAGTTGATTTAAAAATTGTCGATGTGTTCCAAAGTTCATGTCATCTTTTGAGGCCCTGACTTGTAGGCATGGATAAGACAGAATTGCGTCACCTGACTGATAGATGACCCCAACATTGTGCCATGTGTCCACATTGGCACTGGAAGAGCGCGACAACACTAGCTAGCTAGTGTAATCCCCATGTACAGGCGTCTTTTTGTTAGCATGTGTGACCTGACCGATAAACGGCCCCGACATTGCTTCATGTGTCCAAATTGGCACTGGAAGAGCACAGCAACACTATCTAGACGTGTTAGCATGTGAGCTCCATATGTACAGAAGTATTTTTGTTAGCATGTGTGACCTGGCTGATAGGCAACCCCGACATTGCTTCGTGTGTCCATATTGGCACTGTTAGAGCATGACAACACTAGCTAGATGTGTTAACATGTAATCCCCATGTACAGGCGTCTTTTTGTTAGCATGTGTGACCTGACCGATAGACGCCCCCGACATTGCTTTGTGTGTCCACATTGGCACTGGGAGAGTGCGACAACACTATCTAGATACGTTAACGGGTAAGCTCCCCATGTAAATGCGTCTTTTTGTTAGCATGTGTGACCTGACCGATAGACGCTCCCGACATTGATTGCTTCGTGTGTCCACATTGGCACTGGGAGAGCGTGAGAACACTATCTAGACGCGTTAACGGGTAAGCTCCCCATCTAAATGCGTCTTTTTGTTAGCATGTGTGACCTGACCGATAGACGCCCCCGACATTGATTGCTTCGTGTGTCCACATTGGCACTGGGAGAGTGCGAGAACACTATCTAGACGCGTTAACGGGTAAGCTCCCCATGTACATGCGTATTTTTGTTAGCAGTAGTCGTGTACTGGGCTTGTTTTATGTACAGCCACCAAGGCTTCAGAGACATTGTTTCAGCGGCACGTGAGAGTTTTATATTACAACAAAAAGAAGTCTACAGAACTGACTGATGGTGTCGGTGTAGGGTCATGCTAATCAGCACCAATAGCGTGGTGTGTTTATTCCATCAGCACTCAGGTCACAGAGGTGAATACAGAGCGTTGACTACCACACATAGTAGATTGGTGCACTGGTAAGGACCTTGTTTGTGCATTAGATTGGTTGGTTATTGGAGTTTTACGTCCTGGCAACATCTAAGGTCATACCAGGACAGGTACCGACTTGTGATAGTGCGCATTCATGGTGACTTCATAGTGCTGCCCCACTGGGAAGTCAGGCCATCGACACCATGACCTGATATCCCACTCAGTCACATTATCCTGACACTGAGCTGGCCAGTCCTTGCCCTATCCTATTAATGCCGAGCGCAACGATAGGAAGGAGCAAGTATCAATTTTATTATAAGTCATTGGTTTGGCTCGACGGGAACCGAATTCCCGATCTCTCGCACGCGAGGCCCGCGCTCTACCGATTGGGTCACCACGCCCGGTTTGTACATTAGATGAACAGGACCAGTCAGTGCTTGTGCAGCCTAAACTGCAGACATTAGTGGGGAAATGATATGAGCTGGTTAATTAGGAAACCGCACCTAGCCTATTTGGACTCGACTTTTTGTTCGAGCGAAAATATCAGTGTATGTGTGAAGTATTTTTATAATAGACACCTAAAGTTATGATGATTATTATAATTTCGTTAAAGCTGCATAGTCTAATGGTTTTAGGTTTCTGCCATATTTATACCGAGAGACAAATATATATAAGGTGATCGTTATAATCTTCCTATAAATATAATAGCTTGAAGTATTTTTGGTTATGAAAACTGGAGATGTTTGAAATGAAAAGATGCAAAATTAATTTTGGTGTGCATGTTCAAAGTTAGATAAAAGATTCACCCCGTACTTACATTACAGGGGTGAACGACAACGTAGTCTAAATCCGGGCGAAAATAGCTTTAGTATGGAACAGGAAGTCGAATGCCTGGCACCAGTGTCAAATGGTTACTTATATCAACACAGAGTTGGTGAAATGGGAGAGAATGTAAAAAGACAAGATGGCGGCCAGAGAACGCCGTCGATTTCACTTTTAAATTGCATTAAAGTATATGTTTTATTATATTTTCCAACTCAGAAGTAGCGGGTAAATATGAAGACGTACATAAAGAATATATTGTGCTTCTTAAATTAAGAATTTACCAGCTCAGTTAATTAACCCAGCATATCGAAATTCTTCGCCAGCTTTTCTAATGGGTTGGTTTTCACCCCTGTACTGGAAGTATGGGGTGAATCTTTTATCTAGTTCAAAGTCTGCTATCATAGGCTTCGGCAGGAACATGTTCAACAAAATTGATATAGTCATAGTATTCCCTTCTATGCAGCGCCAAATTCCCAATAACTGCATCACAGTATCTCTATTCTCTCTATATATATGTGTGTGTGTATATTTATATATGTAAGACTAGGATGGGATCTAGGTTAGTGATTTGTTAACAACAAATTAATTTGATGCTTTCATCGGACTGTTTAGCTCTGATGTTTTAACGATGATTGCTTCTCCAACTGGACCCCGTTTTTATTTCAGGCAATATGCAGGCAGTGATAGATGTGGATGGTCATCCAGAACATTAGATGTAGTATCTACTAGGCCTAGTATTTACTAGGCACTCTACTTACTAAGCGATAGTATGTATCTACTATACTGCTGTAGTGGCAACTACACGTATCCTACGGGAAGCTTACACTGAAATCCCGGTATGGTTTACTTCCGGTTGGGATTTCCCTGAATTGGCTGACTTAAAAGTTGCAGTCTGGTGGTTTGAGTTTGCCTCTTTAAAAAAAATATCATGCTGATCGTTTTAATCTACCTGACTTTGAAGTAACCTCTATTATAAAATTGCAAGCTTTAGAGAGATATTTGAAGTCATTCACAATAAATATTCTGGCATCATTTCATTAGCTTCAACAATAACCAAGTTTTTACTAATTTGATCTTGCATTCCTTTCTATGGACAACACATGATTTATAAGTGCACAAGTACCTAAGTTGAATTATGAATATGTAGAAATGAAATCTAGATCAGTGCTTTGCTTTCGAAGATGTTATTCTTTGATCGGCAGGGTAGGTCAATCAGGTTTACTCGGTCGGGCAGGTGAAGTTCTCGGTGACCTGTCCGAATAGGTACGTCATTATTATTCTGATCTGCAGTAGCAGATTTCAGTTTCAATTGGCTGACTTGGGCTTGGGCAAGTAGTTTTGCCACCTGGGCAAGTATACAATTCAGTCACTTGCCCAATTGCGCAACTGGGGGGGGGGGGGGGGCAGGGGGTAGGAGTTACCCTGCGGACTATGCAGCTTTAATGTTCCTGCCTGGTATTTCCCTGTAATTGTTCATGAAGCTTCGGCGTTGTGAATTATTGCTGTGAGTGCATGTCAGGAAGTTAGTTTTTTTTAAATGGTGCAGGCACAAACTTACCAGCACTTTCGGACAGGGGAATCTCCCTCTCCTCCTTACGCTATGTATTTTCACGGTGTTTCTTTCCTGGTTGAAATGTTGACTAAATTGAGGCTAGTTCAAAACCTTGTGTGCTCACCAGAAAGCTTCCGTCTTTCAATGGGTAATAGCTGTTTAGTCCGATGGTTTTGAATTTCGGAAATTTTCTGAGATAAATATTTTAGATTGATTACCTTACTTTAGTTTGAAGTAACTTTTATTTTAAATGGTGAACTTTGCAGGTATTTGAAGCACAACCATGCAAAATTAATTTTGGCAGGCAGGACAAGGCTCTGACACCATAGTTCTGCAGTAACAGGTTCTCTTAAATAGCATCAGTATTTCCTTCAATGTGGTGACAAATGTATAATAAGTGCACCACTATCTAAGTTAGATATGTAGAATGAAATCTAGATGATCGCTTCGGTTTTGAAAATTTGATGTTTTCATCGGACTATGCAGCTTTAAGCAGTTTGGAAAATGATTAGCAATAGCTCATTTTTGCATAGCAATTGACCTATTTTACAGTCAAATATGGTTTGCGTTTTGCGATTGCATAGGCATTTGTGTACTTTGTATCACGACTAATGGCGCAACCCTAAAGAAACTGTTCACTGCCAATAAATCTTCATACACAGATTGGTAAGAGCGCTGCCTTCACTTGCGGATGGTCGTGGGTTCAATCCCCGGCCTAGTAAAAAACCAAATGCTTACACAATTGATACTTCTCACCACCATACCTGCTGTTTTTCTTGATTGCAATTCAATTATCTTCAAAGTAATAATCATGAAGGTTTCTCTGAACTAAAAGTAGGTTATTCTTGTCATCCTAATATATATACTTCAAGGTGCATAGTTTGATGGTGTCGAGTTTCCGCCATATTTTGAGACTAGGTTAGTCATCACATAGTCTACCTTTTGTTTTAAGTAGCTTTTATTATGAAGATATCTTTGAATATATTTGAAGTGAAAAATGCTAAATAAATTTGGCCATGCTTGTTGAAATACTGGACATTCTAGGCTTCAGCATTAACAGGGTCTATTCATTAATAAGTGCACCAGTTGACCAGAAAGTAAGATCAAATCTAGGTCAATGTTATTTTTAGAAAGGAAAGAATATTTGATGCTGTCATTGGATTTTACGGCTTAAAAAAGAAAGTCATGGGAAGGTGGAGATAAAAGCCAACTTAAGACGGAGAGCAAACACCAGATGGGGATTTTTATTTAATTAATAATTTAAGCAGATGGATGCAAATATATCTTTTCCCGCCATCTGGCAAAGATCTCTTCCCATGCGAGAGGTCGTGGGTTCGAACCCAGGCCGAATCAAACCAATGACTTACCAAACTGATACTTGTCACTATCTAGTCTGGTGCTCTGTATTAATAGACTGCTTCTCTCAGTGTCGGGATTAATATGTGCGATATCTGCTCATGGTGCTGGTGACCCGGTCTCCCAGTCGGGCAGCACTATAAAGTTATTTACTACGATTGCACCCTGTCACAAGTCAGTATCCGTCCTGATATGTTGCTAGGATGTAAAGCCTCAACAAACAATGACATGCTATGGACTAAGTGAGGCTTGACGGTTGTAATCCTCTTGTTATGAGGCATGAGACTGAAGCTCATTGTCTGCATGGCGTGGAAGGGTATTGTCAAGCAGCTGTATACAGTCATGGTTGTGAACTATGTGTGTGACCTCACTGTCACCTCTCTGACCTGTGCCACTGTGTTTACCCAGAATGGCTATTTGTTCCCTTCTGGTGTCACCCAACACGTATTCAACCCACATCATGCAAAGAATAAACCACCAGAGGCACTGTCACAACTCAGTGAGCCTACACCCCCAACACACACACACACACACACACACACACACACACACACACACACACACACACGCACACACGCAGACGCACACACACCTGGAGAATTCACTAGATTTCGCTGTTTTAGTTGTTAAAATCCGTAATTTGACTCATGTAAAGCGCTATTCTTTCTCTCTCCCCTCTCCCACCTCCACTCGCAAAAGAAAAGCAGTTGGTCTATCTGTGGGTTTTTTATTTTAAAATTTATAAATTTTATTGCGGATACTTCTTTTTATCATTCACATTCCACTAAAGCCCAATTCACACTAGAGCTTGCAACCACTTTTGGAACAAATGGTGACCAAAGCAATGGTCGATGACCTCTGGGCAACAAAGGCAATGGTAGCCGACTTGAGCCACCGTTTTGGTTGCAGGGAGCTTTTTAGTGCAGTAGTTGCAACCTCCTTGCGACCAAAATGGTCGAAAGGAGGTCGTGGACCACTTGTAACCTCTTTGCGACTACCCCTCTTTTTTTTTGTGTGGTCGCAAGCAGTAGTGTGACTGGGGTATATCTACAATAGTTGAACAATAGTTGAACCAGTTATAAACCTGACTATAAATGAGAGATACTGTAAAATGGGAGTAAATGGTATACACTGATGCCAGGGGGCGTCACACCTCCATGCGTGTAGCAGGTGTCATGGACCACTATTCTGAGCATGGGGCCGAACTAGGGGGGGGGGGGGGGGTCCCTCTTTGTGGTCACGTGAGGAGGGAGGGTGATGTATGTACAGGTGTTGGGGGATGACTCTGTCTGTGTAGTTGACGGTGAGAGCAATCTATGACTATGCGTAAAGACCTATATTCAACTGCCATTCATCAACTTTGGGACAATGTACATGCGCAAAGAAGCCAAATATCCAAGCAACCAAGTTGGCGTCTGTCTGTCTGTCACTCACTATTGAATTCCGATATCTGATCCCGAACGCCCACGCCAACTCCCACGCCCACCATTTTCTTCTGTCGCGGCGTTCTGCCTCAGTCCACCAGGGGGCGTATGTATGTGTGTTGCGAGTTGTGGCTTCTCTCCCTCTCAGACAGACAGACGGACAGACAGATAGACAGACGGACGGACAGACAGACAGACACTTCCCCTAATCACTCTCTTTGGTTATATACAAACGAACAAAAAACAGCGAGACACTTAGGTTCAATTTTACACATCCATCAGAGACTGTTGGACTAAGCATTCATTACAGTTTGGTCTACCTGTGCTATGCTGGTTTGCTAGAAAACACACAGAAAAAACCCACACACAAAAAAAACATGGTAAACAAAACCTGCGCCTGGCATTTCTGTTTGCGCGCCAACATTAATTTGGCATGTTTTCACTTCAAATATGTCCACGTTAACTTTATATGTTGCCAGGACGTAAAACTCCAACAACCAACCAACATGGATTGATGATGAAGATATTTTGTTTGTTGTTGTTGTTGTTATGTCCTAACAACAACTAAGATCATATCAGAATGGATGCACTCATGGCGACTTTATAATGCTTCCCCACTGGGAGATCAGTCCTGATATGACCTTAGATGTTGCTAGGACGTACGGGAAGCCATCGCTCTGCCAATTAGGCCACCGCGTCCGGTAGAGGAGGAAGAAGTTCCAACCAAAAGCCCCAGTCACACATAGCCGGAGGAGCCCCGGATTTTTAGCTGGACCACCCCCGGCCCACCACCCTGGACCGCCCCGGATAAAATCGCTATTTTTGGTCGTTCTTGCCTCACGGTCACACCTACCAGGATGAGCCATGGTCCACATCCCCGGATTAATCCCGGATCGCCCCGGACGACCCCCGGAGTATAATATGACCAGGATGAGTCACGGATGATGCCGGTTAACCCCGGATTGCAATATTCCCTGGATCGCCCCAGATGTTTTAAACATTTTAAAACATCCGGGGCCAACCCCGGATCAGCCACGGATCACCAAGGATCGCCACGGACCATGCCAGACCACGGTCCGGGTCTCGTCCGGCCCCTGATCCGTGGTAGGTGTGACTGGGGCTTGTTACACGTCATACATGACATTGTTGATGCTCGATTTTATGTGGGTATACAGCACAACCCAGCGGATTGTCACTTGTCAAACACCAGGCACTGTGGCCGAATCGGTAGAGCGCAGGCCTCCCGTGCGGAAGGTCGGGAGTTCAATTCCCGGTTGAGTCAAACCAATGACTTTCAAAATTGATACTTAATGCTTGCTAGCCAGGCACTCGGCATTATTAGGGTATGGCAAGGACTGGTTGACTCGGTGTCAGGATAATGTGACTGAGTGGGATAGCAGGTCATGGTGCTGGTGGCCTGTTCTACCAGTGGGGCAGCACTATTAAGTCGCCATGACTGCACTGTCATAAGTCGGTACCAATCCTGATATGACCTTAGATGTTGCCAGGGCATAAAACCCCAACAACTAACACGCCTTGTCAAACAGATCGTGAGCTGCTGGTATATATGAGGTGTCTTATTACTAACACTTCCCGGGAAAAAGTAAATATCTTCTCGAATAAAATGTTGTATGAACATACCAATGAAGTAACCCACTCTACTATGTCTATTACTTATTTTTAAGTGGTTGTTATTTTCGTGGTGTTTAATATATTTTTTTAACATATTTTTTTTAAAAAGGCCTTTGTTTTAAATAGCGGCTGTTGGTGACAAACTGCTGGCGTCTACAATGGGTTGCGCATGTCTAACGGAGGCCCTCAGGCCACTCAGGTAAGGAGGTCTGGCGCGGGAATATATCTAGTCTTACCTAGCCTTGCTCTGGACCCTTCCACCCTCCAAGTGGCTACATGGCAGTGCTTTCAAAAAGTTGTGAAATGGGAGTTGAAACTTGTAGAAGGTGCAGATGTAGTGCCTTATACCCCTGTCACACTACAACGTAATGAGCGAACGTGAGCCTAACGTGGTGATTTTTCGTCATTACGTTGATGTATGTTGGATTATGTTATTATGATGTCATAATGACGTTAGACTGACGTCGAGCTACGTCACATTATGTTGTGTTACGTCGAGGTTTTGGACATGTTCAAAACTTTTGACGTAGTTCGAACGTAAGGGTTTACGTTTGCCGTACGTTCTGTACACGTTCGGTGAACGTCAATGATGTTAAACTGACGTTATTAAAACATTAGTCACTACGTTGCACTACGTTGACCCACATTAAACCCGCTGAAAATGTCCACGTGGAGTTATGGGAACTTCAGGATAACGTCAGGAGAATGTACGATCAATGTAGTTCAACGTTTCGTCATCAGATAACGTAGTTCTGGCGATAGAATAACGTTCATAACGTTCCGTGAAAGTAATGAAGTTGTCCTCTCTCGTTGAATGACGGTATAACTATGCATTACCGACGTTACGCTCTCGTCCACTACGCTGCATCCATGTTCAACTTGTGCCCAAATTTGCATACCACGCCGAGAAGTTCAACATTCTTCACGTTCTCCCTACGTTGACGTCGTTACATCATAGTGTGACAGGGCCATAAGGCACCATGGGGAACGCAATGCTGTGGGGTATAGTCTATGTTGTGGAAATGGTGTATGTCGCTGGTGAGCATATAGACGACGCTGGCAGAGTGCATCGGCTCAATTTGTGTATGAAAAGTGTGAATTGCAATGTGTTTTAAAAAAAACTCATAACTATCTGAAGCACTTTTGAGCAGAAGCTGAAATTGTGAGCTATTGAAGTTAACATGCATATGAAACAGCAGTCAAAGTATAACATGCCTCAACAAGATTCAACATGGCCAACATGGCCAACTGGACACCAAAGATTGTACAGGTGCCAAAACAATTTCAATGTGTTCAACCGTAAATAACTCTCAACACAGCTCAAAACTATACATTGGATGTGTTAGACCTAATTACAAATAAGGTACAAACCAAATTTACTAGAAAGACACCATTGAGAAAGGCTGAGATATAGGCATTTACAATAACATTGTCTCCTCGATTTTGGCTGTCGCGAGGGTAAAAGGGTGGGGGGAGGGCACCCCTTTTTTGAGAGGCCTATATCTCAGAAAGTATTTGGAGTTGGGACCTCAAATTTTGCATGAGTTAATATTCCATAAATAGGTATTTGTGGGATTAAAAAAAAAAAATCTGAGATGGTGATGAAATACTATTTAGGAAAATTGGCTGATTTGGCGTAGAATGACCCTATTACCCAATGCGATTAATGTTTCTTTTATATTTAAATTCAAACAAAAGCGGTGAGGAGGTGGAGAAACAATTAGCCTACCACAGCCCACACCCTGTTAGATGTGTTGGGGGTTCCTTCGGTCCGCCATATTTCAATGAATGAGTGACGGGCTCTGCTTGGAGAGTGTGCTAGCTGGAAAGCTGGGTTTTATTAGACTGCTTGAACCTTGTGGGTTAATCGTCTGTGTAAGTTTGGCCTCTGAACGCTACATCCGTGCCAACCCTACACCGTCAATGGTGGCGGGCACACCAACCCACCGCGCACAGGGGGAGTGGGGGGGGGGGGGGGGGGAGGGAGAGGGGCTGGCATCTTATAAATGATAAGCGAAACGCGAGATGCGCCCCCTGGTGGGCATCAACTGGTGACTTGTGTGCAGCTACCGGCGCCTACATGCTGAGACCCGCTCAGACCCGAATTGATTTAACTTTGCCAGCATTGTTATTGTTGTAGGGTGGTGATACAAACAAATGGGAGCATCACGCCTAGCGTGGCACTCGAACACACATTTCTGCCATTCCGAATGGGGTGTCCTACCCGTTAGGCTATCCAGGCTCCTTGATGAAATCATCCTGTGCATGCATATGTGGGTGTAACTCACTTTGTTGTTATTGTTATTATTATTATTATATTCGCCTACGTAGGTCTGGTTTGTTTATTGGGGTTTTGTGTCCTAGTAACATCTAAGCACATTACACGGAGAACATTGTCGAGGAGACAGCACTAGTGCCTGGGCAAAACTAGGGTGAGGGCTGGGGAGAGGGTTATCGATGACAATGCACAGTATTACAGTTGCTTAGGTGTCCAGTATTTTGGTGTGCATGACAAATTAATTTGCCTTGTTTTCAAGTCAATTATTTCCAAAGTTAACCCTTAAAAAAAGTGTTATCCTTTTTGTAGACTGTCAGTGCAGTTAACGCCATGCATTAGAGCTTAATGGAGCTTTATTGTAGACTGCCCATGCGGTTGACGCCATGCATTACAGGTTACGGTGTAGGTTGTCGGTGCGGTTAACGCCAGACATTACAGCTTAACTGTCCTGACTAGTTATTAATTGATTCGACATTCGCGCCGGAAAATAATACAGCTTTATTTAGGCTTAGCAGTTCGGTAGTTTTTAAACCTGTCGAGCTCCCGACACCTGAGAGGGGGTGGGAGGAGAAAGATAACACATTCAAGCTTAGAAGCGAGGTCCCGACACCTGGGTGGGGGAGAGGGGGTGGGAGGAGAAAGAAGACACATTCAAGCTTAGAAGCGAGCTCCCGACACCTGGGCGGGGGAGAGGGGCTGGGAGGAGAAAGAGAACACATTCAAGCTTAGAAGCGAGCTCCCGACACCTGGGCAGGGGAGAGGGGGTGGGAGGAGAAAGAGAACACATTCAAGTTTAGAAGCGAACTCCCGACACCTGGGCGGGGAAGGGGGTGGGAGGAGAAAGATAACACATTCAAGTTTAGAAGTGAGCTCCCGACACCTGGTCGGGGGAGAGGGAAGTGGGAGGAGAAAGATAACACATTCAAGTTTAGAAGCAAGCTCCCGACACCTGGGCGAGGGAGAGGGGGTGGGAGGAGAAAGAGAACACATTCAAGCTTAGAAGCGAACTCCCGACACCTGGGCGGGGAGAGGGGGTGGGAGGAGAAAGAGAACACATTCAAGCTTAGAAGCAAGCTCCCGACACCTGGGCGAGGGAGAGGGGGTGGGAGGAGAAAGAGAACACATTCAAGCTTAGAAGCGAACTCCCGACACCTGGGCGGGGGAGCGGGGGTGGGAGGAGAAAGAAGACACATTCTAGCTTAGAAGCGAGCTCCCGACACCTGGGCGGGGGAGAAGGGGTGGGAGGAGAAAGAGAACACATTCAAGCTTAGAAGCGAACTCCCGACACCTGGGCAAGGGAGAGGGGGTGGGAGGAGAAAGAGAACACATTCAAGTTTAGAAGCGAACTCCCGACACCTGGGCGGGGAAGGGGTGGGAGGAGAAAGAAAACACATTCAAGCTTAGAAGCGCGTCAGTTCGCGCTTAAAACACTGCTACCTGGCGGGAGTTATCCTGTTTCTTGCAGTGTGACATCTTGCCGCCTGGGTGCGCTTTTGCGCCATGTTTATTCATTGGATGCTGGTAAATGCTCACCGAGGTGCGTTTAAATGAAGCAGCCCCCGGGGCCATCCAGCACTCACGCCGGGCCCTGCATACTAAGTCAATATGTACACGCCGTCTGCACCACACACGCCGCACACGCACGCCACATACACACACACACTCACACACACTCACACACACTCACACACACATACACACACACACACACCGCGCGTTTAGGCTGCCCGCCTCAGGGGCTTATGTAACGTTAGCGGGGTCACGGGTCACGTGATATACCGGCACGTGGGTTTGTTTGTTTGTTGTTGTTTTACGCCCTAGCAACATCTAAGGTCATATCAGGACGGGGCGGCACGTGGGACGCTTGGTATATTGGAGCATTGAGTCATGTGGTGTGTGTGTGCGGACGTGTACTAGGGCATGTTCTATGTGGTGTCTATGTATACACACAAACACACATGAGCATTGTACCTTGTGGTGTACACTGGGTCATGATCTATCTAATGCATTTTGTGTGTGTATATATGTATACACACACACTAGAGAGTTGGCCATCGCTAAGTGTATGTATGGGCCATGTGGTGTGTGTATATGTATGTGTGTGTATGTATGTATGTAAGTAAGTATTGCCATATATACCAGACAGAGTGGACTGTAAAGTAGTGGTAGGTCATGGGTTCGAACCCCAAAAGGGGTCAAACCAATGACCGACAAAATTGATACTTATCGCTGCCTATCTTGGCACTCAGTATTAAAAGGATAGGGCAATGAGTGGTGTGCTCAGTATCAGGTAATGTGACTGAGTGGGGTGCTTTTTCAGTATGGAAGCGCTATAAAGCTGTAATGAGGGCATACTGTTACAAGTCGGTACCTATCCTGAAATGACCTTATACGTTGCTAGGACGTAAATCCCCAACAAACTATACATACATGCATCCGTACATGCATCCATGCATTCATACATGCATACATACATACATACATACATACATACAGTGTACATACATACATACAGTGTACATACATACATACATACATACATACATACATACATACATACATACATACGTACGTGCGTGCGTGCATGCGTGCGTGCGTGCGTACATACATACATACATACATACATACATACATACATACATACATACATACATACATACATACATACATACATACATACATACGTACATACATATACACATACACACACAGTGTCATGGTCAATGTGGTTTATATATCGGGTGCATGGTCTCGGTGTACTAGTGCAGTCATGTGGGGGTATTGGGGCATGAACTATCTAACCTGGATGGCGCATGAGTCATGCCGTGTTTGAGCATGAGTCATGCCATGTTGGTGCATGAGTCATGCCATGTTGGTGCATGAGTCATGCCATGTTGGCGCATGAGTCATGCCATGTTGGCACATGAGTCATGCCATGTTGGCACATAGTAAATGGGAAAACTCCCTTGAAGAAACAAATATGCTCATTATATTAGTGCTTCTACTAGTTCAAGTTGGGTCCGTATTAGTAGAAACAAGTATGTTTATTTGTGCTTCTAGATGGGCACGTGAGAAGAAACGGGTATGTTTATTAGGTGCTTCTAGGTATATGCATGGGAGAAGAAATGGGTATGTTTATTAGTGCTTGTAGGCAGGTACATGTGAGAAAAAACATGTATGTTTATTAGTGCTTCTAGGTAGGTACATCTGAGAAGAAACAGGTATGTTTATTAGTGATTGTAGGTATGTACATGTGAGAGGAAACATGTATGTTTATTAGTGCTTGTAGGTAGGCACATGTGAGAGGAAACATATATGTTTATTAGTGCTTCTATGTATATGTATGCTTCTAGGTATATATATATACATATGAGAAGAAACAGGTATGTTTATTAGTGCTTATAGGTATATACATGTGAGAAGAAACGAGTATGTTTATTAGTGCTTGTAGGTAGGAACATGGGAGAAGAAATGGGTATGTTTATTAGTGCTTCTAGGTATATACATGGGAGAAGAAACAGGTATGTTTATTAGTGCTTGTAGGTATGTACATGTGAGAAGAAACAGGTATGTTTATTAGTGCTTGTAGGTATGTACATGTGAGAAGAAACAGGTATGTTTATTAGTGCTTGTAGGTATGTACATGTGAGAAGAAACAGGTATGTTTATTAGTGCTTGTAGTTATGTACACGTGAGAGGAAACAGGTATGTTTATTAGTGCTTCTAGTTGGGTCCATGTTTGTGGGGGCCGTTTGGTGGTTATTTGTGGACAGTGTTCACACTGTCTGGTGCTGGTACGGTGACCTATTTTGGAAATTCAGTTCCCCCCTCAAGGCGTTTGCAACCTGGTCAAGTGACATTAATGGTCATTATCTGAATGTGGTGAGTCATGTGACGTGGTGCGTTATTGTGACACGAGAGGCGACCCCACCAGCACCAGAATGACAGATAGAAATGAGCACAATTTTGCACTTGTCCAGCGGACAAGTCATATGTGGTTTTCACTTGTCCGTCTGAATTTTCACTTGTCCACAGTAAAATCTTATTCTTTCCTCTGCCATAAAATGTCCGTACATTAAATACGGGCTGGCATCCGATGCGGGAGATTGTGGGTTCGAATCTCGACTGAGTCAAACCGATGACTATTAAATTGATACGTGTCGCTACTATAGCCTGGTGCTCGGCGTTAATAGGATAGAAACGGATTGGTTTACTCAGGTGTGACTGAGTGGGATCTCATGTTATGGTGCTAGCGGCCCGGTCTCTCAGTGGGGCAGCCCCATAAATTCCGTCATGAATGTGCACTGTCCGCAACAAGTCGGTCCTGGTCATGATGTAACCTTAGATGTTGTTAGGACGTAAAAACTAAACAAACAATACGATAAATATATGTGCGTGCTCACTCACTCACTCACTCACTCACTCACTCACTCACTCACTCACTCACTCACTCACTCACTCACTCACTCACACTCTCACACACACACACACACACCCGTCTCCCGTGTTGGCAGATTGTGGGTTTGAACCCTTGTCGAGTCAAACCAATGACTTAAAAATTGATACGTGCCGCTTCCTAGCCAGGCGCTCGGCATTATTATGATATGGCAAGGACTGGTTGGCTCAGTGTCAGGATAATGTGACTGAGTAGGATATCAGGTCATGGTGCTGGTGGCCTGGTCTCCCAGTGGGGCAGCACTATAAAGTCACAATGAGTGCACACTGGCACAAGTCGTTACCCATCCTGATATGACCTTATGTGTTGCTAGGACGAAAAACTACACACACATACATACACAACCACACACAACCACACACACACACACACACACACACACACACACACACACACACACACACACACACACACACACACACACACACACACACACACACACACACACACACACCTCAAACTTCAGTCTGCTCCTACAGGGCACTGTCCACCACAACGGACAGATTGCTGGTTGGTGACCCTGCGTTGACACGTGGCGCCACCTGGTGGTGTGTGGTGGTGACCCTGGGTCACACTGAGGATGCCGTTTGGCCAACTCACCCAAATGTTCACTCTCCAAACTCTCTAAGTTGACCGCGGTTCTACTGCACGTTCGGCAAACCCAGCACCGATCGCGTCTCTCAGGGCGTACTGGATTAATCAACTCGGGTCACCCGAGCCACTTTTTGGCGCATGCGCGCATCCTACAGACTCGGGTTGAATAAACGAATACGCTCGGGGTGGACAAAATGGTGCCTTAATCTAAAACTTAATATTCTTCTTCAATAACCGATATATGTACAGCAAAATAGGATTTAAAGTATGTTATGATTGTAGAAGCTGACAATCTGGGTTATTAAAAAAAAAGCATTAAAACAACACGTAGGAGTTGTACTGGTAGCGGTTATCCTACAGGTACCAGCACAGATGTGACGTCATCGCTCCGTGCAAACCCCAGCCAAGAGGTGGGTTACTGGGGGTTGGGTCGTTTTGCACACGGCACGTGTATTTGTCGACTCCACTCGCGGTGTTCTATTTGAAATTCTGACGACTCGGGTTAGCCCAGTCGCCAGGGTCGTGTTAATCGATTACGGCGCAAGTAATAATGTAAGCGCAAAATACTGCGTCACGAGAAGGGGGGTGGGAGATGTGTGTGTGTGGGGGGGGGGGGGGGGGAAACCAAGAATGTTCCTCCAAAAGAGGAGAGATAATGTTTGGTGTTACTGCCTACAGATGATCTATGATGGCCCGAATTGCCCCGAGGCTGAGACTGACACTTGGAGTGTCCGTCACGTTTGAGATGGTTGTTAATGTTTCATTTATCTCAATCTGAGTTGACACCCATTGGTTCCATGTAGTGACAATAGGTGTCGCTGTCACCCATGTTCAACTCCCGAGCCAAGGCCGACCCCACTGCCTCATGCTTACAGTAAAACCTCTCTAATCGACCACCTCCACAGATTGACCACTCTCATATATCGATCGCTTTATTTGGGTCACAAACGATCGCCTGTAGAATAAATACCATTGTAGCGATTAAACAAAAAATTACCGCTTAATCCGAGCACCTCCCTAAATGGACCATTCAAAGTCGGTCCCATGGTCGGTCGATTTAGAGAGCTTTTGCTGTATAAAAAAGCTGGTTTACTTGTACTTGTACTAGTGCTTGGGTCATTGGATAAGACAAGGTACAATATACACAGGGCCCTGCGCAGCCGTCCAATAGTACTACTATGGTGGCTTGTAGTTGTTGTCCCAGTGCATCCAGACATTGTGTGGCGGGGGGGGGGTGTTTATGAGACAGGAATGAAAGATCTCCGCGATTTCGCGGACTTCCACGTTTAAAAAAAATATTTATCGATTAACTTCACAAAATGTCAATAAATATGACAGGAATTGGTTAGTTTTGAATCCTATTCTTATATGACCTTACATGTTGCTAGAACAGACAACCCAAACAAGAACGTTCACCATGGGCGATAATACAGTCACCACAAGGACCTTGGAGTGATGTCCAAGGATAGGCTGTACTGACTGATCAATGTAATGGTGCTATGGTAGTGCTAGCAGAGTAGTGGATGAAACCTGATTTCTGGGAATTTTCTGCGATTCCCTGACAATGCTCAGGGATGAAAGATCTCCGCGAATTCGCGGATTTCCGCGGATTTCCGCGATTTCTCCTGTAGGCCCCTACTGCAATGTCGCAGCACTATCAGTGTATACAAATATGTTGTGCAGATGCCACAGCACTATCAGCATATACTATTGACACATGCTTCAAACGGTGCAGCACGATCAGCGTATGCTAATATGTGCCTTAAATTCCGCAGCACTATCAGCGTATACCAATATGTATGAGACTTCCGGGAATTTTCCACCATTCCCTGACAATGCTAAGCCCTGCGGGAGAATTTCTGCGTTTCCGCTTATTTTGCCGAAGACCACCTTCATCCCTGAATGCTAATCCTATGGAGGGTGGGGGGGGGGGGAGATTTTACAACTTTAAATAAAATATGTACAATAAAATACCCCAACAGAGACGTGGAGATATTGGTAAATATTGAGAAATGTATGCTTGTTAGTACCATGCCTGGCACTTGATGTTACTAGGGTAGCGCAATGACTTGTTAGATTAAAGCTGCATAGTCCGATGAAGCATCAAATTTTCAAAATCAAAACAATTATCTAGATTTGATTCTACATATCTAACTGAGATACTGACACACTTATTAAGTATTTGTTGCCACATAGAAGGGAACGCTGAGTTGATTTAATAGAACCTGTCACTGCAGAAGCCTATGGTATCAGAGTTTTGGCGTGCTTGCCAACATTATTTTCACATGTTTCAATTTCAAATATCTTAAAACATAGCCGTTTCAATTAAAAGTTACTTCAAACTAAAGTAAGGTAGATTATAACGATCAATTTAATATACTTATCTCAGAAAAATTTCCGAAACTCAAGACCATCGGACTATGCAACTTTAATGTCAAAAGAATGTGGCTGAGTGGGAGATCATCAGACCATGGTGCCAATGGTATGGTGTCGCGTTAGGGAAGCACTATTAAACCATAATGAGCTCGCGCTGTTACACGTCGGTACCCATGTTGTTAGAAACCAATAACTTGGCAATATACTTCTTCTTTTTTTAAAGACATACTAATTTCCCACTGTGTTAGGACTATTGTTATTACCAAATTTCGTGCTTTGTGTAGATCTCAAACACGGGCGTGGCGTGTTCATGTTTATAGCCCACTGGAACTGGAAGCAGACTGGGAATGTCTCGTGAATCTGGTTGACCTACTTTTTTTATTTTTTTCTCCCTGCAACACTTTATCTGTGTCCCGATTTAGCACATTGACGATGTTCACAAGAACATTTCCCTTCATTTTAGAGAGTATCTCCGTTCACAACTGCCTCTTGTGAAAACAACTGTTTGTTTGTTAGGGTTTTACATCCTAGCAACATGCATAGTTATATCAAGATGGGTACTGACTTGTTACAGTGCGCACTCATGGTGGCTTCATAGTGCTGCCTCACCAGGAGATCAGGCATCGGGGCCATGGTCCGTTATCCCACTCAGTCACATTGTCCTAATCCTGGGTTAACCAGTCCTTTCCCTATACTAGGTTAGCGACACGTATCAGAAAACAAGTGTGACTGTGCACTAGACATTTACAATCTAAAGCCATGTTCACACGGGGCAGTTAATTCGAATCATAAAAATCTACTCGTATGGTTCGGCTCACATTTGGCGTGTGAACAGGCGGCTGAGGCGGTTTAAGCCTGAATCAACTCATATAATTCGGATTTTATAAACCACCTAAGTAGGTGGTTTATATGAACCGAATTTTATGATTCGACTTATATCGCCCGTGTGAACGCAAGCAACTTACTTGAGGCGGATTAAGCACGTCACACTATATAATATAATTTCGTCTATGAACCTGCTAGAGGTGCACATATATTTTTTTCATCATTTATTTTTAGGTTTTCACTGCCCAGCAGAAGTTTTGACCCTTCCAAAACAATATGATTCAGTCTATACATATCTAGGTCGAACCCACACTCTCTCGTGCCGACATCGACTAACCGAAACTGGTGCTGTTTAGTATGGACTTGCTCATGCGCTGATATCGATTTCCGGCCCAAGTAGACCTAGATAAAAGATTCACCCGGTACTTGTGTAGTACACAGGTGAAGGACAACATAGTCTAAATACGGGCGAAAATAGCTTTAGTATGGGACATGAACTAGAAACTGTGGTTGCAGGATCAAATGGCTACATATAGAGTTGGTGAAATGGGAGAGAATGCAAAAAGACAAGATGGCGGCCACAGAACGCCATCGATTTCACCTTTAAATCTGATTAAACCAGATGTTTTATTATATTTTTCAACTCAAAGGTAGCGGGTAAATATGAAGACATCTACAAAGAATTAATGTTGCTTCTTAGATTGTGAAATTAGGCTGTCATTTCATTAACCTGCTTTTTCGACCGTTTTTATATAGGGTTAGTATTCACCCGTGTACTGCGAGTACCGGGTGAATCCTTTATCTAGCATAGACCATGCCTCATCGTTTTGCAGGGATGATATTTTTGCGTTTTTTATTGGATTTTTTGTTTGTTTCATAGCCTGGGGACTTTTTTCCCCTTTCTATATAGGTGCGGTACGGTAGCTAGCCTCTAGGACGGAAATTTGCCGTCGGGATAATAATTTCGGTTTGATTTCCACGTTTTGTACTCAATGACTTGTAGTGTCCTGATATTTGATACCGACAGTAAGTCAGCCCACGTCTTCTAGTTGTCAGATAACCAAAAAAATTACCGACTTTGAAAATCAGCAGTGATCAGTGTGGATGTACTAACGGTGTTGTGTTTCTAAATGCAAAACACGCGTCAAACACAAAGCGCGGTTATAGATTATATGTGAAAGCTACTGTCATTACAAAGATCAAATAAACGCACAAACAGCCAACATAATGGGTGTGCGAGTCTCAGATAAAAAAATATTTAAAAAAAATTGTTAACAAAAAAATGATCTCCCGTCAAACCTGATATTATTGATCTACAAAATTAAAGTGAAACTATTTCTTAATAATACCTAAGCTAATATATATATATATATATATATATATATATATATATATATGTATGTATGTATGTATGTATGTTTGTAGGTAGTTGTATGTATGTATGATGTGTGGTGTGTGTTGTGTGTTGGATGTATGTTGTGTGTGTGGATGTGTGTGTGTTGTTGTTGTATGTATGTATGATATTATATATATATAATATGGGTCAGGATCACGAAAAGAGGCCAATTGGTGGTCAATATTGGCGTCAAGCTTGGATATCGGCGTCGATCGGTATAATTATAATTTAGAATTGACATAGGTGTTGGAAAGTCTTTAAATTTATCCTGAATGTAAAGGTCGAGAAAGTACAACAACCTGAATTGTTTTTAGGATAATATAATATAAAACAAAGAAATGTACTAGTCTTTAAGAATTGCGACGCCGATATCTGTTAAAGTTGTCGGCATCGATGATTGGATGTCGGCGTCGATCAGGATAATTATGATTTAGCATTGACAGAGGTGTTGGAAAGTCTTTAAATTTATCCTGAATGTAAAGGTCGAGAAAATAAAACAACTTGATTTGTTTCTAGGATAATTTAATATGAAACAAAGAAATGCACTACACTTTTAAGAATTGCGATGCCGACATCTTCACTTGACCACCGATTGGCCCGTTTTCGTGAGGCTGACTCATTTAATATATTAATAATGCACTTAAAGTTTTGAGCAACTACGTACAATATCTGCTCACATATACTTGTGACCAACATTGTAAGAGGGGCTTATTTGGGGTTTTGCTTCCTAGCAAGATCTAGATCTAGGCTAATACCTGGACGGGTACCGCCTTGTAGCAGTGTGCCGCGATGGCGACTTCATAGTGCTGCCTCGCCCGGGCACTGTTTCACCAGTACCATGCCACAATATCTCACTCAATCACGTTATCCTAACAGATCTAACAGATCCAACTGGTCCTTCTCCTAGTAAGGCCGAGCGCCAAACAAGGTGGCGACAAGTGTAAATTTAGTACGTCTTTGGGTTGACTCAGTCGGGGATTGAACACACAACTTCTTATGAAAAGCGTGCATCCTATCCACTAACCAATCGCGTCTGTGTGTGTGTTTGTAGTAGTAGCAGTAGCAGTAGCAGTAGCAGTAGCAGTAGCAGTAGCAGTAGCAGTAGTAGTAGAATCGCCCACACCTCGTACTCATTTTTATGTTTGGAGCCACTAAATACTTCATCTCAATTGACTAGAAGTATTACATACATACATACATACATACATTACATTACATACATACATACATAATACATACATACATGTACGTACATACATACATACATAACATACTATTACATACATTACATACATTACATACATTACATACTACATTCATTACATCATACATACATACATACGTACGTACGTACGTACGTGCGTTCGTTCGTTCGTTCGTACGTACGTACGTACATGCATACATGCATACATGTACTCCAACAACCAACCAACTCGACAACTGTTTGTTTTTCGATTTAGAATTAACAATCGCAGAGTTCAGCCAGACCTGGTGACATTTCCGAAGCCTTTGTAACGTTTGTTAATTAATATATGCCCCCGCCCCTTTAAAAAATACAACACCCCCCCCCCCACCCACAAAAACCAAAGCCTCTCTGGCACAACTGGGCCTTCTAATGGCCGGTACACACCTACCGTTTACGATTCGCGCACTAAAACTCGCACTCGACCCGACCCGCTTAAAACTGAAAACGGGCCGATTCGTTTTTCGAATCGCGAATCGCAATCGTAAACGGCCGCTTTTAGCACTAAGAACTTAGTTTTATGCGCGAATCGCAATCGCTAGGTGTGCGCGGGGGGCGCACACCTAGCGATTTTTGTGCGCGAAACGGGCAGTTTTCGATCGTAAACGGGAGGTGTGCGCGCACAAACGGAAGGTGTGTACCGGCCATAAGGCCACCGCCGACGACTCAGCAGGCTGCGGTGCTAGTTTGTTTGTAAATCGACCACGTGTGCGTACGTCGTTTGTACAGGCACCTACCTGTCCACCTGCCACAGTCTCAAATCTATTTCACCTGAAACCTCATCGGATCAATGGATCCATGGATTCATTCGGCCTCACAAGACCCGTGATCCGAGACGGGTGAATAATGGGCACATAGGACTGCTTCACTGCCATTATTTATTGTATTCCCCGCTCATTTCTTTTTCTTTCTTTCTTTCTTTCTTTCTTTCTTTCTTTCTTTCTTTCTTTCTTTCTTTCTTTCTTTCTTTCTTTCTTTCTTTCTTTCTTTCTTTGTTTTTGTCTGTTTGTCTGTCTGTCTTTCTGTCTTTTTCTCTTTCTGTCCTTTTCTCTTTCTGTCTTTTTCTCTTTCTGTCTTTTTCTCTGTCTTTTTCTCTTTCTTTCTTTTTCTTTTTCCTTTTCTCTTTCTTTCTCTCTTTCTTTCTCTCTTTCTTTCTCTCTCTCTTTCTCTCTCTCTTTCTTTCTCTCTTTCGCCCTCTCCTGATGTTGCCATAATCGACTTGGGAATGCCCTATGTAGCCTTTTGAACATCACTGCTGTGTCAGTAATTGCCATGTATCACAAACTGGACTTCCCAGTAGCCTGAGTAGGGCAGCACTATACAGTCAATATCCCACTCAGTCATATTACTCAGCTAACCAGTCCTTGCCTTATCCTATTAATACCGAGCACCAAGCTAGGAAGTGACAAGTATAAATTTTGTATGTCATTGGTTTGACTCGACCGGGAATCGAACTCCCGATCTCCCACCATAGAGTCCAGCGCTCCACCGTTTCGGTGAACAAGTTGACAACTGGTTAGTTGTTGTAAAGTACAATAGGTTGAAGTGTGAGTAGTGTTCCACAAATACACGTGACACTCGTGCCTTAAGGGGCTGTCACACTACGACGTATGGCCTTAGTGTATGCGGACATATGTGATTTTCTACCAATAAGGCGTCATACGTTACATATACGTTGGGCATATGTCGGGTATGCTTGGGATACAGCGTCATAGGTCGTCTTACATCGGCGTACATCGAGTCGCTCAAATTTGTTTGTGCATGTTCAAAATTGTCGACATGTGCCTCGTACGTTGAACGTATGCTGCGTGTACTTTCGGATTATGCTGGCGTATGTTAGGGATATGTTGGAATACGTTGCTGCACATTAGCCGTATGTTCAGCCTGTTGGGAACATACAGTCTGCGTACTGCCAATGGATGCATAACGTACTTCGAACATATGCCTGCCGTATCTCCAGCGTACTTAACGTATACGCCATACTTCTAGCGATGGAGCAATGTTGGTCAGCATACCGTCAGCGTATGCGAACCTTTTGTGAGGCACATGAACGCTCTCAATAGGTCAGAGAGATATGTTCTGCATACATTACGTACGTTGTGTGTATGCCCATTTTTATCCCTTGCCGCACAACAAGTTTGGCATATGCCGACCTATTTTGATTCGAAATTTATTTCAACACGTTACGCACACGCCGGCACCATACGTCGTAGTGTGACAGGGCCTTAAAATGTGGACTCGTGGTGTCGGGTTGGGGGTCTCTGGCTACAGTTAGAAGGAGGCGGTGAACCGTTGAACTAACACGACACCTATTTTAATTCGTCAGATAAGCTCGTCAGGCGTGTTTGAATTTAGGAGTCCATTTAACGTCTGGTTTCTCCAGTGTGATAGACAGCATTACTTTGTATTTCTGACAACATTATGGCGTGTTTGTGTAGTGTAAATAATATTTTTTTAAATTAAAAAGAAGGGGGGAAAAGATATTTACACATGCGATTTTCTATGCACCGGTGACGTTCCAGACAAGTGGGTCAATGTCTGCTGTACGTTGTAAATGCAGCATTACTGTATAGAGCTAACACTATATTGCCTAATTGTGGTTCTAATTATGGTTCTAATGAACCTTATTGGTATTGAATGCAGCAGAATGTAAGCATAAGAAAATCACATCATTTTCATACCCCTCCTGATATGACCATAGATGTTGCGAGGACGTAAAACGCCAACAACCAGCCAAAGCATTAGCATACACTACGTTTTGTTCCCTTTCTTCTTTTTTATTATTGATCTTTTTCCTCCTCCTCCTCCTCCTCTTCCTCCTCCTCCTCCTCATCCTCCTCCTCATCCTCATCCCCCTCCCCCTCCCCCTACCCCTACCCCACGTCCTCCCTCCCCTACCCTCCTCTATCTACTTAATCTTCCTCCTTCTCCTTTATATTTAATATTATTTTGTTGTTATACAGGAACTCGTGATATCAGGAACTTATGGTGAACTTTATGACAATGCGCTTTCTGGTAATTCGTGTGTAAAGTTATGTTAAATACCACACAGTTGATCCTATGTGTAAGAGTCCAAAGTCCAACATACACTGCCAACTATAAGTATAACATAGCGTAGAAATAAAGCATACAGTTGGGCAACTGCATTAATTGTGTGTGTACTGCTGGTTTACTGACATTTATAACTACAAATCGTTCAAAGTGTGCATATGGGGTGAATGGGCGGATAGGTGGGTGTGTGTGTGGGGGGGGGGGGGCAGGTGTGAAACTGAAGGACACTGAGGAAACACACTGTGGACATGGTCATACAGGGAAGTGAGTGTCACGCACGAGTTGGCAGGTCGGTGTCCACCCGCCCACCCACCCTGAAAAAGAATGATACAACCGTGATACCCCTACCCCCCCTCCTTCCTCCTTCCCCCCCCCCCCCTTTCCACTCACATTCACTTCCCCAATGAACCGCCGACACTTCACTTTGATTTGAACTGTATGGTGTGTGAATTAATCGGTTTATAGTAATAACCCAGTCACACTACTGCGTGTGACCACTTTGAGACACAAAAAAAGGGCGGTGGTCGCAAAGAGTCCATAAAATTGTTGCAAGTAGTTGCAACATGATTCTCATTGTTCGCTGACCTCTTTAAGACCATTTTTGTCGCAAGGAGCTGCAGCTATTACACAACAAACCTTGTGACCGTTTTGATCGCAAGAAGCTCAGCGACCATTGCTTTGGTCGCAAGGAGGTTGGTTCTTTGGTTCAAAATCGTCGCAAAGTGGTCGCAAGCCATAGTGTGACTGGGGCTTTAATTCATCATTAATAAAAAAACAACCAAGTTGGAGTGTTGGCATGGACTACTACCACCCAGGGGCCATATGCATGGAGCAGTGTTAGAGGCGTGTGGTGTTATCCCTCTAACACTGGGTAGCTATCACCGTTTATAGGCGTCGTCGAGAACTATGTCAAGCCGTATGCATGGGCGCCTAAACGGTGAGTGTTAGCTAAACATGAATGTATTTATAGATTTGGGAAATCCCTGTGCATTTGTAGCCATATATTAGGCTCAAATATATTAAATGCGATCATATTTAACAGAATTAGCTACCCAATAAGTGAAATTTGATCAATTTAACCCTAAATTCGAAGCGTTATTAAGGCTACTGCCGCATTGGCGGCGATATTAAGAGTTATATTTTCGAATTGACGAAGGTACAGTAAACAAAACCGCCGCCGCCGCCAGTATGGAACGCGACGTCGATGCGGCGCCGGCGGCGATTTGTTTACTTTACGTTCGTCGATTCGAAAATATAAGTATTAATATCGCCGCCAATGCGGCGGTAGCCTTAATAACGCTCCGAATTTAGGGTTAAATTGATCAAATTTCACTTATTGGGTAGCTAATTCTGTTAAATATGATAGCATTGAGTAGATTTGGGTTCCATCCTGACACTAACACCGCTGTAAACCAGATATGTCCGGAGTTAGAATTTCTGAGTTTAAACGCTCGGTGTTAGGCCTAACACTGCTCCATGCATACCAACTTGTCCGCGGCACTAAACGCGTTTTGCCTCCTAACACTGCTCCATGCATATGGCCCCTGGTGTTAGTTAGTTTTAAATCGTGATGCGGCTAGTGTTAAATGGGCCAAGTGTCGCCTCCTGGTGGCAGTATGGCCGCCACGTAGAAGGCTGACCAAACCGGGTGCTTGCAGAGCAGAGGACTAGCAATAGAGTACTAGCAGCGTCCACGTTCAAGCAGTGTGATACACAAATCGGGGGCGAGACCGAGGCGGTGAGGACCAGAAAATGCGGTTAGGACCAGAAAAGAGGCAGTCTGCTGAGTCAGACTCTGGTTGAAGTAGACATGTTTAAGTAGCTGGAAACTGCGCCAAACCGCAGACAGGGGGAGGTGCGAGGTAAACACACTGTTTACATTGGTTGTTGGAGTTTTACGTCCTGGCAACATCTAAGGTCATATCAGGATGGGTACCGACTTGTGACAGTGCACACTCATGATGACTATATTGTGTTCCCCCACTGGGAGACCAGACGATCAACACCATGACCTGATGTCCCATTCAGTCACATTATCCTGACACTGAGCCAACCAGTCCTTGCCCTATCCTAATAATGCTGAGTGCCTGGCTAGGAAGCGACAAATATCAATTTTAAAGTTGGGATTTGAGTTTGACTCGGCCATGGTTTGAACCCGTGGGCTCGAATCCCATGATCTACCAAAACTGGAAACGAACGCTCAACTCATTTGGCGATCCAATGTGCACAAGTTTAGAAAATGCAGCCTTTCTCCCTCTCTATCTCCCTCTGTCTCTCCCTCTCGCGCTCTGGCAAGAGGTTAATTCCCTTTCACCTTGAAATATCCATTAATTTCCCTTTGACTGACACATGTCTCTTGCCCAGGATTAGTGAGGTTGGATCCTGGGTGGTGAGTTTCGTAATTATTCAGGTATAATGAAAATATCTAATATCTTCCTTATCTTTTAAATTTGCAAAAAATCACCCCAAAACTATGTGTTCCCTCTTATTTATATTATTCTATGCGTCTGTGTGTCTATTTGTATCTAGTACACACAACAAACTATTTAATTGACGTTTGTTTCATAATGCCGGGAGTATATTGATAGCGGGCATCACAATATTGAGGACATATTGTTTGGTGTCACAATGTTGAGAGCATATTTGTCAGGAGCATTTTGATGGTTGGTGTCACAATGTCGAGTGTGTATTAACGGTGAGTCTCTTAAGTTGGAGTGTAATGATGGTTGTGTCGATTATTTGTTTATTGTTGTTTTACATCCTAGCAACATCTAAGGTGATATCAGAATGGGTGGCAACTTGTGACAGTGCGCAGTCATGGCGACTTCATAGTGCTGCCCCACTGCTGGCACCATGACCCGATATCCCACTCAGTCACATTATCCTGGCATTGAGCTAACCAGTCCTTACCCTATCCTATTAATGCTCAGCGCCAGGCTAGGAAGCAACAAATATCAATTTTAAAGTCATTCATTTGATTCTGTCCAGGAACCTAACTCCCGACCTTCCGCATGCGAGGCCTGCGCTCTACCGATTATGCCACTGCGCCGGGTGGTGGTTGTGTCATAATACTGGTAGCATACTATTACTAATGGTGAGTCTCAATTTCAGGAGTGTATTGACAGCGAGTGTCACAATGTTGGAGTGGAATGGTGGTTGTGTCTCAATGCCAGTAACATATTGATGGGTGTCACAATGTTGGAGTGTATTAACGATGAGTGTCACGATGTCACAGTACCTCCCTTATAGTTATAGGCCATATTACAGCGTCTAGATTCCCTCCTTTTGACACCCATCTACGAAATAAACACGGACTTGAACAAAAAACACCCCAGTAAACTCCAGTTCACGTTTGACAGTCACAAACGCTGGCCTGCTTTTTATTAAGTCATTTCAAACAAAGAAAATGCAGACAATGGAACTGCTACATGGTCTTAAAATAAAGGTTGGGTGGAGTCTACCGCTGACTGTGCCGTGCCCCTTTTGTGCACCTGACATGTAGCATAGTCTGCCACCGCCAAATGTCGTCTGCTCACACAATGGAGAAAGCCAATGACATTGCGGTATCATGGACTACCCATTTAGTGAACTGAGCAGCAGCTGTCAGTGGAACAGATGCATTTTTAGTTCCGCTACTTGGATCATAGATCGTTTAGTGACAGTAATAGACAGTCTAGACGGATTTTCTTTTCTGACACTCATAAGTGCAATGCAACACCGCTTTACTGTGACAAGATAATGGTACTCTTTTGCAGCTTACACCATCCCGACATTTTATGTCGTAAACTGACCCATTAAGCGACTACGTAGCAACATAGCAGGACTTCAATTTCAATTACAAGTTAACAACAAATTAATATATGTTCCCTTATAGGGTCCACAGTGTAATTGATGCCTACGGCAGAAAAGTGTGAATTTTAAACCCGCATCCTACCTAGTTATTGCCTCACGAGCCTACTCGCATTCCACTGGTAAGCCCTGTCACACTGGTCGAAATAGCCGGCTGGGTAGAGCGCTTGCTTCCCGTGCGGGAGGTCTTGGGATCAATCAAGGGCCAATTCAAGACGGGATGACCGAATGACTTGAGCATCCATCTTCCATTTTTAGTAGATCGTGGGATTCGAACCCTGGTCGAGTCAAACCAATAACTTAAATATTGATACTTGTCGCTTCCTAGTCAGGTGCTCGACATTATTTAGATATGGCAAAGACAGGTTGGCTCAGTGTCAGGATAATGTGACCGAGTGGGATATATGGTCATGGTGGTGATGGCCTGGTCTCCCAGTGGGGCAGCTCTATAAAGTTACCATGAGTTTGCACTGTCACAAGGTCGGCAGCCGTCCTGATATGACCTTGGATGTTGCGAGGACGTAGTAGAAGAACAACAAGCAAACAAACTGTTCCTGTTGAGATAACCATCCATTATGCGCATGTCACATCTGCGCATCCAGGCCAGCATTAGTGCCTGACACCCCCCCCCCCCCCCCCCCCCCCCCCCCCCCCCATCCCCACCAGCGGTGTTCCATACCACATACAAGACCCAGTCCTCCGGATAGTATGATTGTTCAGCATAATGGGTGGTGGACTTGATTATTGCCTAGCAACTTGCCCAGGTCCTGGTGTAGAGCGTGAGGCTCAGAAAGAGAGACACATCAAGGCTGTATCCTGCACCTAAACCTGTGTCGTCATGTGTGATTCTCTGAAGGCACCGGACGCGGTGGCCAAATCGGTAGAGCGCGGGTTTCGCATACGGGAGATTGGGGGTTAGATTCCTGGTCGAGTCAAACCAATGACATATAAAATTGATACTTGCCACTTCCAAGTCTGGTGCTCAGCATTAAGAAGATGATAGGACATGGACTGGTTAGCTCAGTGTCAGGATAATGTGACTGAGTGGGATATCGAGTCATGGTGCTGGTGGCCTGATTTCTCAGTGGTGTAGCACTACCAAGTCCTGATATAACCTTAGATGTTGCTAAGACGTAAAACTCCAACCAACCAATCATATGTGAAGCGTCCTGATTGAAGAGCGTGGAACTGGTCTCCTGTGGCTGGTATGTTGTTGGTTGTCGTTGTATTTATTCCTTGTGATTCGTCAAGGAGACATTAGGCCAGCCTTCTGAATAGCTGTGCAGTGCCCTGATTGGTTTAATTTGTGAAGATTCTCACTACGGCAAGACACGAACCAACAGTAATTTGCCGTGTTGTATCCACTTTTATGCAACACTATGAAGACTGATTCCTTATGCCTAGTACACACCTACCGTTTGTGCGCGCACATCTCCCGTATACGATCGAAAACTGCCCGTTTCGCCCACAAAAATCGCTTGGTGTGCGCTCCCCGCGCACACCTAGCGATTGCAATTCGCGTATAAAACTCAGTTTTTAGGGCTAAAAGCGGCCGATTACGATTGCGATTCGCGATTCGAAAAACGAATCGGCCTGTTTTCAGTTTTAAGCGGGTCGGGTCGAGTCGCGAGTTTTAGTGCGCGAATCCTATGCGGGAGGTGTGTACTAGGCATTAGTGTACGTTGGGTATAAGGTATGGTTTGATTAGGTAAGGATCTCATTCAGTCATGCATCGGGAGTTGTCACTGATTTGAATATGATGGGGAGGGAGGGAGAGAGATGGAAAGAAGGGGAATGAGAGATGGAAAGAGAGATAAAAATAAAGAGGAGAGGGCGGAAAGAAAGGGGAGGGGAGAGGGGGAATGAAAGAGCGATGGAAAGAACAAGAACGAGAGAAAGAAAGGTATTCCCAGAGCCAACAGACCAGTTGAAATGATTAACGATAACTAACTGTTCACTCGACCCCCCTCTAGTCTGTGTCAGGAATTTTTGTGAGGATGGACTGGATGTGGTTGGGTGGGTAGGTTTGCTGTCGCTTGGAATTAACAGCTGGGCATTGCTCACAATGAGCGAATATGTAAATAATTGAGAGTAGGGAAGAAGAAAAAAGACTGTCTTTGTCGTAACAACCGTCCAGTCGACAGGGTGTGACCGCTATGAAATGCACATTAAGTCATCCTCCCTTGGACCGAACTCTATTCCCTCGCGGTTCCTGTAAATATTCAGTGTCTTACAGAATATTCCATTTCGATATGAAGAGTTCAGGCGCAAAGCCCTGTAAACGCCGATCCAAAAATTGATACAAACATTGGAATCAAACCTTCAAAAGGTTTCTTTTTTTCTTTGATTTCTTTTTTGTCCATTGCTATATAAGCATGTGATCATATGAAAAGTGGAATTAGTGAGAATTACCATTATTTTCAGGTGAACATCTTTTATTTAAACTACATTTGTGGATTGGCGTTTACAGAGTTTTACTCTTGAATTCTTCACATATATATATATAGATTGCCTTCGGTGGAAAAAGCTGTGGCGCCTTTTGATAGTATTCACTGCAGACATTTGGTCGTAGGACAATCTCCCTATGTGTGCATTCTATTATAATTGTGTCTATATTAGAAGAGCGTGTGGTGAGCACTGGCTGGCTTCCTGTGTGTGTGAGATCGCAGGTTCGAGCCTCGACTGAGTTGGACCAATGACATCCTAATTTGATTGCTTGTTGTTGCCTATCCTGGGGCTCGGCATTACTAACAGGACTGGCTTGCTCATTAGCAGGATAATGTGACATGGGGATATTGGGTCATGGTGCCAGTGGCCCATTCACCCAGTGTGGCAACACTATAAAGTTGCTGTGAATACAGTCACAAATTGGTACCTGTCCTGATACGACCTCACTTGTTGCTGGGACATATAGCCCTAACAAACAAACAAATAAACAAGCCTATATTAGGGTAGCATAGTTACTCTTTGTACAGGGATGAAAGATCTCCGCGATTTCGCGGATTTCCGGGATTTATCCTGTAGCTATAAGTGTATACTAATACGTTGTTCAAACACCCCCGCACTGTAAGTGTATACTAATACATTGTTCAAACGCTGCAGCACTATAAGTGTATACTAATATGTTGTTTTACACTGCAGCACCATCAGGGTATACTAATGTGTGGCGCAGACGCGCAGCACTATAGGCGTATACTACTAATAGTAGTAATACATGCTTCAAACGTATTTGTATGAAACCCGACTTCCTGGAATTTTCCACGATTCCCTGACAATGGTAAACCAATGGGAGAATATCAGCATTTCGGCTTTTTTTCTGGAGACCACTTTCATCCATGTTTGTAGGAGTTACCAGGAAAGCGTGACATGTTTGTGATATTTTGCTCACATAGATTAGGTTTAAATGGTGCAAATGCTGGTAATTCACGCCATTCCAAATTAAGCACAGCGAATTCCCGATGGAATCGACCTAATGTGTTATTTATAGACGCCCGACAAAGGCAGAGTTGGGGAGAGGGTGGCTGTTTGATTCGATTGCCCCCCCCCCCCCCCCCCCCCCACCTCTGCCAATTTGGCCGGTTGCTCTCATACCATGTCTATGTGGTGTGGGAGGTTAAAAATCCCTTGGGTCGGTAAAGTGTAGGCCCAGGCTTTCTATTGACAAACTGGCCACAGCAGGAGCGTCCACATCGCGGCCCTGGGAATCAGCTATCTGATTGCAAATCCTGCTACCACCATCCACCACCGAGAGCGCGTCCCACGAATCATACCTCTGCTCGAAAATCCCTTGAGATAACTGGTGGAAGGACACGATGAAGAAGAATCAAGCCTAGAATCTCTTAATTAAAAAATATAGTTTGCCATGCTTTATTGAATGATATTTCTGTTATGCACGAGTTGGCGAAGATGACCTTACGAGTGGAGCATCACCATGTCATCTGCTATTGATTGTGTAGACATCATATTTTACAACAGGTAACTTACCTTAGCCGTTTTACATTATATTCCTTAAATGTGGTCACGTGCAAGTATTATCTATTTAGGTAGGTGAAATTGTCTGAATAATATAGTCATATAGGGTGTATGGGTAGGTGAAATGGTCATAATTATGTGGTCACATATAACATAGTGTGTGTGGGTAGGTGAACTTGTGACATAGGAGGAGCGGGACATAGCTCAGGCGGTAGTGTTCACCTGTGACGGGGTGGGTCATCCTATCGATCCTGCTCAGTGGATCCATTTGCAGTTTGGGCTATTTTTCGTTCCAACCAGTGGTCCACAGCTGG